>CM035839.1:436519191-436695024 GCA_020510985.1 Pholidichthys leucotaenia | reverse complement strand
TGAAATATATCCTCAGCAATTCATCAGTCCCCATTGCCTTTCCCTTCATATGAGGCTGGTTGCATATGAATTCTAACCACATCTCTTAGCTAAGCGACTCTTCCATCATTGCTCCCTTTTCCAGCGGGTTAAAACCATGATAAACGCTAGTGCTTACATTCCTCCTCCGATTTTTTTTCCGCGTTTAAAGTACTTTAATAAACTCATGTTTCTGTGGGACAGTCATGCTTAGCGAGACACTGACTGGAAAACTCGCGTGGGCGGGGCACTTTTAAACTCCGCACAGATGACGCCCACGCACATTGTTTGTTTGCAGAAAGTCATTGCTTCATATATTTTTCTTAATAAATTCATATCACGTTGGCGAGGCGGTAAAATTTCTGGCGCAGCGGGCCGCCACCGAGAAATGTTACCAGAGAAAACCCTGGAGTGGTTGGACTGAGTTGGGTGAAAAGTTATTTAAGTAACAGACAACAATTTGTACAAATAAGTGAGCACAAATCACCCTTCATGGACATCACTTGTGGTGTGCCCCAGGGGTCAGCTTTGGGACCCAAACTCTTTATCTTATATATAAATGACATATGCCAAGTATCAAAAATTCTGACATTTATTACCTCTGCCAGGCCGAAAAGGCCAGGAGGAGGTTATGTTTTTGCCGGGGTTTGTCTGTGTGTTTGTCTGTCTGTCTGTTTGTCTGTTGGTTAGCAAGATAACTCAAAAGGTCTTGGACGGATTTCCATGAAACTTTCAGGCGTTGTTGGAAATGGTACAAGGAAGAGCTGATTAAATTTTGGGGGTGATCCGGTTCACCGTCTGGATACAGGAATTTTTTAAAGCATTTTTCAACACTGTGACATACAGCCATTTTCAACATGTGCGCAGGCGCAATGGAGGGTGCTGGTCGTCGTGTCTGCAACACAAACTCCGCGTCCTTCAACGTTTTAGGCACAAAAGCACACGGAAAACACTGCTGGCCTGGGCCCGCCAGCGTGCCTGTGTTTGCGCGCAACTGCAAAACCTCACACGGCCAGCTGTCCGCCGACGGATTCTTTGGCAGAAATTCCCCGGCCAGCCATAGGAGCTGCGCATTTGGCAGAAATTCCCCGGCCAGCCATAGGCGCTGCGCAAAAACGAGCTCTCTGCCGGCGAAGCTTCTAAATTCTCGTTTGCCGCGGAGCGCAACCCCAAAATAATATAATATAAAACCCACGGCACCCTGTCTACCCAATTTGCATCCGTCAGTGGAGGAGATGGACACAACAGCAACACTTCAGTTTATTACCTCCGCCAAGGAGGCAATGCTTTTACTACTGAACCACTAATCCTATCACTATCAGATTGATTGTCATTGATTAATTGTGTGTTTATTGCACTGTCCCTGTCAAATAAACAAATAATCATTGTGAATCCAATTGCTAGTCATATGTTTACATGCTCAAGGAATCTGAAAACGTACACACAAACACTGTATGGGGGGAATTGTGGCGCTTGGCGGAGGTCTGCGCTCTCCGAGTGCTTTTCTAGTTTTATTTGTTGATGACACAAATATCCTTTGCAGTGGTGAGAATTTTCAGCAGATTTTATCGGTGGTCATTACAGAAATGAAAAGGTTAACACACTGGCTCAACAAAAATGAATTATCTCTAAATCTGAAAAAAAACAAAGATTATGTTGTTTGGAAATTCTAAAATAAATCATGAAATAATGGTAATGATAGATGATACCAGAATTGAAATAGTACAGGAAAATAAGTTTCTTGGGGTGACACTAGACAATAAAATCTGCTGGAAACCTCACATCAGTCACATCTGGGCCAAGTTAGCAAAATGTATAGGAATACTAAGGAAGACAAGACACATTTTGGACTATAAATCATTATTCTTACTGTACAATTCACTGTTTTTACCATATCTTAACGACTGTGTCTGGGGAAACACCTACGTACAAGACTAACCTACAGCCAATATGCACATTACAAAAAAAGCTCTAAGGATAATAAATAATGTAGGATATAGAGACCATACCAACTCACTGTTTTTAAAGTCACATGCCATGTTCATGGATTTAGTTATATTTAAGACGGCACAAGTAATGTACAAGGCAATTGATAATCAACTCCCAACTAATATACAAAAATATTTAAAAAGAGACAATGATTATAATTTGAAAGGAGACTTTGTCACGTTCTGAGTGCGGAGGGATTCCACCGAGCTCAGGTGTCACGTGCTGAGTCCGTTGTTCTGCCAGACTCAGTCTCGTGGCTCCTTCTTTGTATGTACATTTATTTATCTGTTGTTTTATTGGTATCCTTTTGGATTTTCACTGCCTTTTATTTGTCTGTTGATGTTACAGTTCATTTTGATTGTTTCATTTTGTAATCTTTGTCTAGTCTGTATTTGGGTTTGTTTACACTTCTGTCTCTGGGTTGACAGGGCTTTTCTCATTCTGTTCTGTGCCGCCTGTCAAACTGTCAGCTCCCCCTCCCTCACCTGTCATTATTGTCAGCCGCTCTCCCTCATGATTACTATCAGCTGTCTCCCATTACTAGTTGTTGCTTTCTCCTTCCTCGCTCATGTGCTCTCACACTGGTCATTTATCTAGTAATCAGGTTGATCCCTATTTTAGGAAGATTGTTTTTCATTTTCATTGTCACTGTCTCATCTCTGAGAAGGGTTATTCATCCTTGTCTCTGCCAGAGCCCAATCCCGCTCTGGCGTACCACCTTTGTAAGTTGACTCCTCCTTGTTATTTCATAGTTTGCTTACTTTTGCACTTTGTAGCTTTTTTGTTAATAAAAACTCACAAACTCACAGTCTAGCACCTGAGTTGTTTTTCTCTCCGTGTGCCGTGTAAAGGTGCACGTATGACATCAGGTTGTTTGCTTTTTTTTTCATATTTTGTCCTGTGTTGTCATTTTGAGTTATCACTTGTTCTATATTGTTTCTCAGTGTGATTTATTTTCCCGTTTACGTTTGTTATAGTTTGGTTTTTGTGTTTTTGAGGTTGCCTGCCTCCATTTCTGCCATATTGTTATGTTTGTATCCTGTTGTGTTCTTTCAGGGTTGACAGCTGTAAATGGCTTTCTGGGGTTTTGCTCTGCGGGGGCGTGGCCCTGCCAGCTCCAATGGCTTCGTCATTCTTCCCAGCTTGTCCGAATTATGTGTCATTGCTTTCTCCTGCCTGTTTAGATAACCCACGCCGGTCATTAATTATGTAAATGGGTTTTGATCCCTATTTAAGTGGAGTTCTTGTCATTTCCATTTGCTGCTGTCTTTGGTTATCCTCACCTCGTCTCCACCAGAGCCCTGCCTTGCTCCGGTGTGTAGTATCTGTAAGTTTTTCACCCTTGTTTGCATTCTGTGTTTTGAGCACTTTGTTGAACTTTTTGTTTATTACTTTTTCAATAAATTACCCAAACTCACAGTCCAGCGTGGAGGTCTTGCCTTCCTGCCCCATAGGGCATTTATGACAGAAGACAGCGGCCAGTAGAGACCCAGCTGCAGTGAGTTTGTGGATTTTTTTTTCTTTTCACTCACCTATTTTTGTGGAGTTCGACATGTCCCCAGCTCTCCGACATCCAGTGACCAAGGGGAAATTGACATTGGGTTCCCCGAGTGTGGAGGAGGAGTAGGCTGCCTAATTCATCCAGGTCTTTGTGGATGAAGCCCTCACCTCCCGGAACCCAAAAAAGATCTTGGAAAAGGTGGATTTGGCAACTTCCATCGTCAAAGCGCATCCTGTGTTATGGAGGCATGCCCAGTTTGCTGACTTGTTGGCCACGCTCTTCGTATTACAACAGTCCTTCCCCGGGCTGATGCGGGGGCCGCCTCCAGGGAATCTGGAGCCTACACGGAGACATGCTTCACGTATGATGCCCTGCCTTACCTCTAGTGCGTCCGCTTCTGCTCCTGCTGCTTCAAATCCACAACGCCTGTGTCATCCAGCTCCGGATCCCCGGAGGAATACTCCCACGTCTCAGACAGCATATTCCCCCTTGTCAAGGCAGAAGCTTCCCTCAGCAGTGCGCACTTTGTGTTCTTCGTCTCCGGCCGAATTGTCAGCTCCTCTGCTCTCTGCAGCTGCTGTTCCCTGCTTCTCCCCAGCGCTTTCTTCCACTGCCGAGAGGTCGACAGGGCTCCATCTGCCTCCGTGTCCACTGGGGCTTCTCCTCCATGATCCTCTGAGGGGCCCATCTCCACTGTAGCCATTGAGAGGGATGACACTACATCCGCTGCAGCAGGCAACATCAAGCCCTGGGAAAACAGGCAAGTGTCATTTCATTCCTCTTCATTTTATGGTGATATACCTTGCCTGATTCCCGGTAGTGAGGCTGAAGGTTTGCAGTCCCCTGAGTCCTCACCACCTGTTGCAGCTAATAGTTTCTCACCTGCCCTCTTTGTGTCTCCGCCTATCCTCCCTGAGGGTCCGCCGACTACAGAGTTGAGCTACTGGACGATAGAGGAACCTGCGGCTCTGGAGGACCTGGTCCCAGGCCTGCAGCCACAGTCCAGACAGAGGGAGAGCGCTTCCTGTGACTTGATGCATGCGTCAACGACACAGCATCCCCTGGCGTCAGGTACGCGGAATCCAGTGCCAGCGGTGAGCTGTACCCCAGCCGCCACACCAGACGAGCCACCTGCATGGGTCACGTCACCTGGGGGCCCTGAGACTGCATCAACCACCATGCCTGCTGCAGGGGCCATTGCAGCGGAGTTGGAGCTGGACCTCCAAAGGACCAGACCTGAAACATCGTTGCCTGGATCAAAGGAGTCCTGCATGGTGGTGGAGGTCGAGGTCAGGCAAGTGCTCTCCTTTGTGTTCATTGTCTCAGTTTTTCAGAGTTCTTGTCGGGCTCTTGGTGGGGAGAGCGATGTTCAGCCGTCAGCTGCACCTGAGCTCACCTCACCAGGCTCCACTGCTGACGGTGATACTGACCCTGTCTCTCTGCCTGTTCTTTCTGAGTTTTCCCCCAGGGTCACCAAGAATATTCCACCCTTGCCAAATGTCTCCGTGGGTCCAGGCTCGTTGCCCGAGGTCACCATGGGTCCAGTTCCCCCCACTGAGGTTGTCGAGAACGCTTCGTCCCAGCCCGGGACCTCTATGGGTGCAGCTTCGGCGCAGCCCGAGTCCTCTGTGGTGCTGCTCTCCCTCCTACTGAGGTCGTAGTGGGTGCTCCGTCCCAGCCCGGGACCTCTGTGGGTGCAGCCCCTCCTTAGTCCGGGTCTCTGTGGCTGTCCCAGTCAGTGACCGTCGTAAATGCTGCGCCCCAGCCTAAAGCCAACTTGGGTGCTGCGCTGTAGTGTGGACCTGCCACGAGCGTTACGCCCCAGCTCAGGGGCAACCATGGGTGCAGCCTTTGCCCGGTCCGGGTCCACCGAGGGTGCAGCCTTGGTCCAGTCCGGGCCCACCGAGGGTTCTGCTGGCCAGTCCAAGGGTGTCATGGTTCCCGCTCCTGTGCCAGACGTCGTCGTAGTTCCTCCTCCTCTGCCTGATGTCGTCGAGGCTCCCCCTACTCCTGTTCCTTCCTCACCTCTGGTCATCATGATTGGGCAGCCGCCCCCAGACCACCATCTCTATGGTCGTGGTTAAAGAATTCTGGCCAACCGCCTGACAGGCATTGCCGTGGGTTGGGTGGTTCACATTCTCCAGCAGACCACCCAACTCTTTCCACCTCACCGTCTGTCAGGCCTGGGACTTCGGCCAACCACCAGAACTGCTTTGTTCTTTGGTCTATGGGGGCCTAGGTGCCCAGTTCTGTGTGGGTCCTGAGCGGGATTTTATTTTTGTTGTTTCCCTCTAGCCTTGGCCTTGCTGGGAAGCTATCCTGAAAGTTTTTCTTGTTCTTTTTTGTGTTGTTCGGACCCTCCATGCTTGGGTCCACCTTCTCCCAGCCAGGGTGCGGTTGCTTTGTTTGTTGGGGTGGGATTTCTGTGGGAGGGTCTTTTTTATGTTACCCTGGGGTGTCTAGTAGCCACCCCTTGAGGGGGGGAGAGGCTTTGTCACATTCTGAGCGCGGGGGATTCCACCGGGCTCAGGTTGTTTGCTTTTTTTCATTTTGTCCTGTGTTGTCATTTTGAGTTGTCACTTATTCTATATTGTTTCTCAGTGTGATTTATTTTCCCGTTTACTTTTGTTATAGTTTGGTTTTTGTATTTTTGAGGTTGCCTGCCTCCATTTCTGCCATATCGTTATGTTTGTATCCTGTTGTGTTCTTTCTCTCGGGGTTGAGAGTTGTCAATGGCTTTCTGGGGTTTTGCTCTGCGGGGGTGTGGCGCTGCCAGGTGTCAGTTCCAGTGGCTTCATCATTATTGCCAGCTGGTCCAAATTATGTCATTACTTTCTCCTTCCCGTTCAGATAACCCACACCGGTCATTAATTATGTAAATGGTTTTTGATCCCTATTTAAGGGGAGTTATCTTCATTTCCATTTGCCGCTGTCTTTGGTTATCCTCACCTCGTCTCCACCAGAGCCCTGCCTTGCTCTCGTGTGTAATATCTTTAAGTTTTTCTCCCTCATTTGCATTCTGTGTTTTGAGCACTTTGTTGAACTTTGTTTGAGTAATTTATTGAAAAAGGCAACTAACTCACAGTCCAGTACGTGGGTCTTGCCTTCCTGCCCCGTAGTGCATTCATGACAGACTTAAACTTTACAAAATCTAATGTACGAACAACAAAGAAAAGTCTGTGCATATCTGTCTGTGGGGTGGATTTGTGGAACAGTCTGGAGCTGGAACTGAAACTATGTACAAACAGAAATCAATTCAAAAATATGTATAAACATTATTTGCTAAAAGGATATATATTAGAGGTGTAGTATTCATTCATTCTTTCATTTATCTTCTTCCGCTTAATCCTTTTTTCGGGTCGCGGGGGGGCCTGGAGCCTATCCCAGCATCTCTGGTCGAGAGGCAGGGTACACCCTGGACAGATCGCCAGTCCATCGCAGGGCCAACACAGAGAGACAGACAACCATTCACTCTCACATTCATATCTAAGGACAATTCGGAGTGGTTAGCACTGCGGCAGCACAACAACCCTTGGCCGGGGGATCCTGGGTTCGATCCCAGCCCCCGACCAACAGTGGTCTGTGTGGAGTTTGTATGTTCTCCCCGTGTCTGCGTGAGTTTACTCCGGGATTTTTCTGGTTTCCTCCCACATGTCAAAAACAAGCAAGTTAGTATTCAATTCAATTCAACTTTATTTATATAGTGCCATTTCACAACAACAGTCATCTCATAGCACTTTCAACTGTAGGGGAAACCCCCACAATTGCAGAAAGACCCCGGCAATCAGGCAATCCCCTGTAAGCAAGTGCTTGGCGACGGTGGAGAGGAAAAACTCCCTTTTAACAGGAAGAAACCTCCACCAGAACCAGGCTCAGGGAGGGGAAGTCATCTGCTGCGACTGGCTGGGGGGGTGAGGGGATGGAGAAGACGAAAAGAACAGACATGAAGAGAGCAAACAGCATGACAAGGACTCAATCTATGGGAGACAACAAACAGATGTTAATGACCAGCAAAAATATTTCATTGAGAGTGAAGAAAGGAGTGAAGCCCAGTGTATTATTGGAGGTCCCCCGGCTGTGTAAACCTATTAGCAGCATAACTAAGGGAGGGTTCAGAGATCAGTATTAATATGTAAGATGCACTAAACTCACTCTGGGACACTGTGATATGGTAGGTGGGACGGTACTGTGTATATCTGTGTTGTTTGGGGCTGGGTATAGATGTATGGACTGTATGTATGTAGTGATGGATGGGTGTCGTTGTTGATATGTATAGAATATAGTTAATTGTCATCTTGGGGTTCTTAATTGAGGTAATATGTATATATTTCACATGGGTTGTATTTAGGGAAAAGAGGAGTTGGAGTAAATAAGTGTTAACTTCTTCCTTCTCCCTTTCGAGCTCTGTACACGGTCACTTTTATTGCACTTGTCATTTGTTTTGTTTTTTGCTTTTTTGTTCGAAATAGTGTCTCT
This sequence comes from Pholidichthys leucotaenia, assembly GCA_020510985.1. Taxonomy (NCBI): domain Eukaryota; kingdom Metazoa; phylum Chordata; class Actinopteri; order Cichliformes; family Pholidichthyidae; genus Pholidichthys; species Pholidichthys leucotaenia. Next base: position 436,687,040 of record CM035839.1, on the reverse strand, counting down.
CTTAATTTATGCCACTAAATCTTGGTAACCTTCACAAATAAAACAAATAAAAGTGGAGACATCTGCAAAAGGCACAAAAGTTTATTGTAAAAGTTCCTAGTGCAATACAGAAGGAGTACATAGTACATTATCCACACATAGAATATTTATACAGTATCTACATGTATATGTCCAGTAAATCCACATTGTAAAACCCAATTAGTTCACAGAACTCAAAACTTATGCTGAAACCGATTACCTAATACATTTTAAATAAATGAAATTATTTTTTTGAGTAATCTTAAATTAAAAAATTTAAAACAAAATGCTGTAGATGTACACTACCATTCAAAAGTTTGGGGCCACCCAGACAATTATTTTGTGTTTTCCATGAAAAGTCACACTTATTTACCACCATGAGTTGTAAACACCTCATCACAACTCCCCCCACTCGGGAGATCGGATCACAACTTGGTTCATCTCCGGCCGGTGTACAAACCCCTAGTGCACAGACAACCTCCGGCCATGCGCACAGTGGAGTTATGGTCTGAGGAGACAATGGACACTCTAAAGGGCTGTTTTGAAGCCACCGCCTGGAAGCAGCTCTGCGATCCACATGGTGAGGACATCGATGGCCTCACTCACACCTTCACGGACTACCTCAGCTTCTGTGTGGACAAATCCGTTCCCAACAAGACCATACGGTGTTGCTCAAACAACAAACCCTGGATCAACCCTGAGATAAAAACACTTCTGAGAGAGAAGAAGAGGATCTTCAGGTCGGGGAACAGGGAGATGCTGAAGTCCGTACAGAGGGAGCTGAGGAGAAAGATCAGAGAAGGCAAGGACAGCTTCAGGAAGAAGGTGGAGGACAAGCTGCAACAGAGCGACATCAGCGGGGTCTGGAGAAACCTCAAAACCATCTCTGGGCTCCAGAATACCTCCCCCCAGACCACGGGGGGCAGGGAGTGGGCGAACAACCTGAATCTGTTTGTCAATAGGTTTGACCAACCGCCCTCCCCCCTGTCTGCACAACAACCACTGCTGCCTCTAAAGAAATCAAGTCCTGCTGCCCACTCCCCACTCCACCAACACCCCGCCACTCCCAACACACAGCCCCCCATCCTGACCCTGACCAGGACCCAGGTGAGGACGGAGCTGAGGAAGATCAAGGTGAGGAAAGCGTCGGGACCGGACGGCATCAGCGCAAAGCTCCTCAAGTCCTGTGCAGACCAGCTGTGTGGGATTGTGACGTACATCTTCAACCTGAGCCTGAAGCTGGGGAGGGTACCACAGCTGTGGAAAACATCTTGTGTGGTACCTGTACCAAAAACTTCCCACCCCAAAGACCTGAACAGCTACAGACCGGTAGCCTTGATGTCCCACTTGATGAAGACCCTGGAGAGACTGCTCCTTGCTCACCTCCGCCCCCTGGTGGAACCAGCGATGGATCCACTCCAGTTCGCCTACCAGCATGGCATTGGGGTGGAGGATGCGGTGATCTTCCTCCTTCACCGTTCTCTGTCCCACCTGGAGAAGCCCGGGAATATGGTGAGGATCATGTTCTTTGACTTCTCCAGTGCTTTCAACACCATCCAACCGATGATCCTGAAGGACAAGCCGCTGCGCGCAGGGGTGGACCAGCACCTGTCATCATGGATCCTGGACTACCTCACGAACCGGCCTCAGTTTGTGAGAACCCGGGACTGTGTGTCCGACACGATCATCGGTAGCACGGGGGCCCCCCAGGGAACGGTGCTGGCTTCCTTCCTGTTCACTCTTTTTACTGCGGACTTCTCACACAACACAACACACTGCCATCTACAGAAGTTCTCTGATGACTCTGCGATCGTTGGCCTCATCTCCAATGGAGATGAAGCTGAGTACAGAGGGCTTATCCAGGACTTCGTGGACTGGTGCCATCGGAACTGCCTCCAGATCAATGCGAGGAAAACTAAGGAGCTGGTGGTGGACTGCCGTAGGCATGGGAAACCCCTCACAGCACCAGTAAATATACAGGGAACAGACATCGAGATGGTGACATCCTACAAGTACCTGGGTGTTCATCTGAACAATAAACTAGACTGGTCACACAATACTGATGCACTCTACAAGAAGGGACAGCGCAGGCTGTTCCTGCTGAGGAGACTCAGGTCTTTTGGTGTACAAGGGGCACTGCTGAAGACATTCTATGACACGGTGGTGGCATCAGCCATCACTTTTGGAGTGGTCTGCTGGGGCAGTGGCATTACTGCAGCCGATAGGAAGAGACTGAACAAACTGATCAAGAAAGCTAGCTCTGTCCTGGGGCAGCGCCTTGATCCGGTGGAGGAGATAGGAGAGAGAAGGACGGTGGCTAAACTGTCATCTCTGCTGGAGTCCGAGTTCCACCCTATGCAGGACATACTGAATGCACTGAGGAGCTCATTTAGCAGCAGACTACATCATCCCAGGTGCACAACCGAGAGGTTTCGCAGGTCCTTCCTACCAACGGCTGTCAGACTGTACAACCTAAGCAGGGCTGCTCGCAGAGATAGCAAAAAGACGTAACAAACTAATAGTTTTTTGAATGCAAAAGATGCAATAGACTTACACAATGGTCCCCTCCGGCATACAACTAGGAACATACCGGTCGCTATGGAGGGTGAGAATATGTATGGGCACATAATCATACCATGCAGGATAACTAAGTAGACGGTTATGCTGTTTCATCCCATCTAGCAACAATGCTCTGCACTGTGTGTGTTTATATATTTACATATTTATTCCATCTAGCTACAATGCTCCGCACTGGGTGTGTTTATATTTATATATCTATATATTTATTCCATCTAGCTACAATGCTCCGCACTGTGTGTTTATATATCTACATATTATTTCATCTAGCTACATTGCTCCGCACTGTGTGTGTTTATATATTTACATATTTATTCCACCTAGCTGCAATGCTCCGTACTGTGGGTGTTTATATAACTACATATTTATTCCATCTTGCTACAATGCTCCGCACTGTGTGTTTATATATTCATATATTTATTCCATCCAGCTACAATGCTCTGCACTGTGTGTCTGTGTGTGTGTATATATATATATTTTATAGTAATATGTACATATGTATATTACCTGCTCTTGCTTGCTTGCTTTTTTTCTTGCCTTCTGATTGTTGCTCTGAGTGTTGCTATCCCTGTGCTGTTGCAATCCTGGAATTTCCCCGTTGTGGGACTAATAAAGGTTTATCTTATCTTATCTTATCTTAAAATATAATCAAGACATTGACAAGGTTAGAAATAATGATTTGTATTTGAAATAATATTTTTTTCCAGATACTCAACCTGCTCAAAGGAAGGTCAGTTTTATAGCTTCTCTAACCAGCTAAACTGTTTTCAGCTGTGCTAACATGATTGCACAAGGGTTTTCTAATCATCCATTAGCCTTCTGACGCAATGAGCAAACACATTGTACCATTAGAACACTGGAGTGATAGTTGCTGGAAATGGGCCTCTATACACCTATGTAGATATTGCACCAAAAACCAGACATTTGCAGCTAGAATAGTCATTTACCACATTAGCAATGTATATTAGATATTAGAGTGTATTTCTGATTAGTTTAAAGTTATCTTCATTGAAAAAAAGTGCTTTTCTTTCAAAAATAAGGAAATTTCTAAGTGACCCCAAACTTTTGAATGGTAGTGTATTTTTTTAAGTAAAGTTTTCTCAAAAAAAAAACAACATTTCATTTACTTAAAATTTATTAGATAATCGGTTTCCACATAAGTTCTGAGTTCTGTGAACTATTGGGTTTTTCAGTGCATGTATTTTCCATGTAACCTTGTGACTGCATTATTTTAATTGCTTTTAATACTAGATGAAGTTTGTTTTGGGTTAAAAATGCATCATAATTGTTAAATATATTTTATTATACCTAACTTGGTACTGTTTATCTGTTGAAATATATATTTTACAGCTGATGTAACCCCATAACTACAAAATGGCACCTGGTAATCTGGTAATAACAATACTCTGTGTCAAATGACTTCCTCCAACTGGGGATAATTGATGTCTACTAAAGTCAGTCATGCGGCGGCATGAAATAATGCGGCGTTGTTGGAGGTTTTAAGTAGAGTTTTATTATATCATACCACCGTCACGAGCTCCGCTCCCGGCGCCGTGCATGAGCGCCGAGAGCGAGCCCACGGCTCTCAGAGAAGGGACACAAAGTCTGTGTCCTGCAGCAGGGTTGAAGTCAGATTGAGAGTGAGAGGAAGTGTTACAGAACCTGTGCAGTATTTATACCCAACCCAAACAATACATCAAAAGCAGATTCACAGCGGTTGGTCTGATCAAAGGGACTGCAGAACAGGCATGAGATATTTGCATTTGTGAGACATACATCACAATAGGCAGATTTGCTAGACTCTGCTCTAGCTGCAGAACAAAGAGGTTAACAGGCACATCTACATATTGATCTGAGTCTCTAGGTCACAGTAAGGACAGGACGCATGAACACAATGCATGAAAGGTAACATTACAGTAGTGTAGCGGAAAAAACCAGAAGTAGCGAGCTGTCTGTCCTTAGTCTGTTGTGGGGGTTAACCGAACCGCCACAGTCATAAGTTTTTTGTTTTGTTTTTGTTTTTTAAAGTACATTGACATGGTATGTCACAAAAGAACTATTCTTGCTGTGTGTATGGATATGGATTATCATAGTCTCTTAATTTTCTTAATCAGTGTTCATCTATATTTATCTAAGTCAGTGAGATCTCTTATTGTTTTTCATTGTTATTACTCGAATTCTTGGATGGAATATGGGTGGGCAATATAAGCTGCGGCTTCAGCCATCACCCATTTCAGATAACTTATGTTGAACCGTATAATCAGAGGAGTTATTGTTTAATTTGACCTTGTAAGATTTTTTGTTATATTATTCTGTTCCTTTCTTTTAATCTTTACTTTTAATCTATCCAAAATAAAGATTGATTTATTCATTCATTCAAAAGTTTAGCTTCACTAAACCTCATCTGGTAACTTAAAGTTGTCATAGCCTTACACTATATAAAGTGACCTTTACAGTAAAAACAGTCGTCTACTGTTTTATAGGTTTTAGCCACTGAGGGGAGCACTTTTCCACATGTATGATGTCATCATGAAAGACAGCAGTTCTATCAGATTTTCACCTTAAAATAATGTTTCCAGAATAATTGCGTTGCTCCATCAACCTTTGACAGAGTGGAGGTCATTTCCCCATAGCCTGGGTGGGCCTCATTACCTACAGCAGCTCTGTTCTGGGTAGCAACACTGAAAGGACTACAACTATGGAGGCTATGACCTCACATCCATCAGCCAATCACAGGGCACAACTGTAGTCACCAACAACTAAACACCCTGTGATTGGCTGTAGGGACTGAGGTCATAGTCGCCATAGTTGTAGTTTTTTCAGTGTTCCTACCTGGAACAAGAAAGTTACGTAGCGCTGCTTTAATCTCATTAACTACTCAAATGTAAGTCAGACCAGTAAGAAAAAAACTTGAGTAAATATTTACCCAAAAGTTACTTTAGTGGACAATAGGGGTGGGTTCAAAAGATCAATATATCGATATGGATCGATCCACGTTTGACTGAGCCGATATCGATCCACAAAATCCGCGGATCGATCTTTTAATATTAATATATTTTAATATAATATTTTTACGTTTGTGAATGTCTGCTGAGTATAATCGGGTCGAAACCGGGTCAGTGAGCCAGGAACAACGGCCGAGAACCATAAACAACCGACGCGCTAACGGAGCTAGCAAGCTAACGGATATGCTAGTTCTTCTTCTGTGGTGATAAAACGGTTCTCATCCGGCAAGAGTTTCCTGCCGCGCGTGCACACGTCTTTTGTGTTTACATGACGCGGAGTTAATAACGTGCGTCTCTTAATTTAGCAACAAAAGTCACCGTAAAGACTGTCCTCAACAGCTTCTGAATATTTTTCATAAAGCGGGGATAAACGGATTTTTACTCCGTGCAGCGCTGTGTTGGAACATAAAGTTGACGACTGATGAACGGAAAATGCGCGGAGACTGAAACCCGTGAAGCAGAGGGAGACTTGGAGCTGCTGAGACTGTAAGTATAATATTTGTTTGTTTTAACGTTTGTGTCGTCAATTAATAATTTATCTGGCATGATGGTGGTTTCTTTTACAAACTATGGACACAGAGAGAACTGTTGGTTAAGCGCTGTGAATAAATGCAGAATTAAGGTATATTTTATGAGATTATGGACTTCTGCCACTTAAGAGATGTGAAGAGAATAAATCACAATATAATTAATAAAGGCTGCAGTACAACAAGCTATTTTTACTCAGTAGAACTAAATTGAAATGAACAAACCTTCTCAGGAAATGAATTGAAACCCTTTTCAAACATTGAAAGTTAATTTGTAGTTAAAATATAAAAAAAAAACCTAAATTATTAAACCCTACTGTGGTGTGGGGATCTAAAAATATGAATGTTAATTTTATTGTGAAATCTATTCTTTTTATCTGCCTTCAGATGTGTGAAGACTGGAAGCTTCATCCTCACTGAGACCTTCTGAAGGTCAGAGGTGGTCAGTGGAGGAGCATCCCTGCTTCATGTGGATTTCAGCGCAGAAGAAGACCTTCAAATTCAAGATTCAAGGAGGTGCTGCCATCATTTTCTCCAGACTAACATGCATTCAATGCAATTTAGTTGTTGTAATGGCAAATTCTTTTATTTCTTTTTTTAAAGTTCTCAGCAAGAACACAATATTGGTCTTTTTTTTTTTTTTTACAATTTTACTGAGCATTTAATTCTAAATAAATCACTGTTTAACAGGAAATTTTTGGCAATCCTGTGCTTTTCTTGTGGTGTTACATAGAATAGCATCACTGCAAACTATGGAAAAAGCAGCTGCTTTAAAATTTGTACTTCCTCACACAACTTTGAGTGCAAAAAAACTCTAAAAGTGCCATAACTTTTTGGAAAAGCTCCCACAAATCCAGGCTTTTTGGGCCACAACAATCACAAAAAGAGCTGACAAAATCCTGGAGGGACTGAAATACAGTGAGATTATGTCTGCATGGTTCATGCATTGAATTTGTTTCCTTACTCTGGGTGGTGAACTTGACACGACACACCCTTTGCACTAAAGAAAGCACCTGTGAGCACTTTATGAAATGATAAGTTAAATAATAAAAAGTGCATTATTGTAACTGATTCTGGGTCAGTTCTATATGTGATAATTTATGTATTAACAAAGTTAGAAGATTCTTGGTACAATTTGCAGCATTAGGTCTCAAAGATTTTTGTTTCATGGGAAGTAAAATGGCTATTAAAATGGTAATTCCCCAGATCGAATCGGGATCGAATCGAATCGGAATCGAATCGATTCAGAATCTCAAGAATCGGAATCGAATCGATTCTGGAAATTAGGGATTGTTCCCAGCCCTAGTGGACAATGTCTTGACTTTGACCAAGCTGTGAGATTTTTCTGTTAAATGTGACTTTTCTTTTAAATTAGCTTTATTAAAAAATACATTTGACACTTTTTCTTGTAAATTTCCTTTTTTTCTTATAGATATTCACAAATTTTGAGTTTTTCTAAGTAAACTTGTGTAATTTTTCTTGTAATTCAGTTGTAATTTTTAAATATAAATTTGTGAATTCTGTCATCAGAATTCTGGGCGGTGCGGTGGTCCAGTGGTTAGCACTGTGGCAGCACAGCAACTCACCCTTGACCATGGGATCCCAGGTTCGATCCCTGACCAACAGTGATCTGTGTGGAGTTTGCATGTTCTCCCCGTATTTGCGTAGGCTTATCCCTGGATTTCTCCGGTTTCCTCCCACAGGCCAAAAACATGCAGGTTAGGTTAACTGGAGACTCTAAAGTGGCCCCAGGTGTGAATGGTGAAGGGATCGCGCCGTACTGTGGCTGCTTCATCCATCCAGGTGGTTGCCCTCAATTTCTCCTCTGGGGATCAATAAAGTACACAAAATCAAAAAAAAAAAATTGTCGATTGTTTTTAATTATTTCTTTTTTCTTGTAAATGTGCAACTTCTTGTGATAAACTTTGATCTCATAATTTTGCATTTTTTGTACATTTAAAGAAAAATTTTTTTTTAAATTTGCATCTTTAATCTGACTGATTTGTATTAAATTTCCCTCATGTTCTCCAGTAAAATCCAAATCATATTAACAGTCATCATCATCATCATCATCATCAGTAAACTATAATAAATCAAATATTTTCTGAATCAGAATTTAAAACAAATCCAGTGTGACAGGAAGAAAATCTTGACTGTAATTTAATCCACTTTAAAGTAATATCCAGAGTTCAGCAGCTGTTCTGGAGTCAGTTTATTCTTCCAAAATGGACTGAAGGAAGAGTTAAAAGTGTCCTGCAATCAAACTACTCAGTAAAGTGTGATTTAGTGAAAAAGTTGTTGAGTCCACGTCCTTGATAAAAATCTAACTTGTTAATACTAAACCTCTGCTCAGCCCACAATAGAATCACTGATGGAAGCTGAATTCTACAGAGATGGAAGTTAAAATGACAGAATCAGCAACTATTTTGCTTCATCATTCATAAATAATGAAGATGAAAGTCACATGATTTGATCTTAGTTTCCTCCATGTTTGTAGTCCCTCAGGTGCCACTTACCGTATTTTCCGGACTATAAGTCGCTACTTTTTCCCCACGCTTTGAACCATGCGGCTTATACAGAGATGCGGCTTTTCTATGAATTTTTCTTCAGCCCTCAGGGGGCGCTCTAGCAGGAAGTGCAAAAACGAGACAGGCAGCGGGAGTCAGTGCAAACAAGAAAGCGCCACTTTTTATTCTTAGCACATGCAACCCAAGATGCACAACAGCAAAATACGGTAATATTTTTACACCCTCACCCCCTCATAATGGAAAACACACGAAGGCCAGACTGCTGCGTGAAGAGAGCAGCGCAGCTTCAGAGGCAACTTTTCCTCGAGATGAAAGTGACTGGAGCAACACCAAAACAGAGACTGAAAAGGTAATGTGACGAAGATGATCTGAGGCTGTTCAACTCCGACACTCACTTCCGCCCTCCCAAGAGAGCAGACGCTTTTTTTCTTCTCTCCTGCTGACTTTTTCCTCCCCTCCTACTACTGGATCCCAGCTTGCTGTTGTCTGTCTGCGTCTAACTGCGACCGCCGAAAAGAAATTATGGAGTTAATAAGCTGGGCTTTGAACACAATTGACACTATTTTTTCAACAAGGAAAAGTGCTCCGGGGGAAGCTGTCTGCCCCGCTGGAACGGCTCCAGTGGGCTATCTATGTGACACAGGTAATTGGAAAATGCTGTGTCTCTCTAATCTCTCTATCGAAGATATTGAAGATTTGTTTATCTTCGTAATCTTGGTGATTGGGATAATTCTGATTGGGACGGGAATTGTCTTGGTTTACCGCAAATTGCTGAAGATGGATTCAACCTATCAAAATGCTGGCCAGGCGAGGTGCATCCAACAAATTGAGAAACTGGAGAAGACCCTGATAGCGACTACTGGAGAACTGTCTCGTAAGGTGGATTACATCATGGGTTCGCTCAGGTCTTTCCACGACGAATTCAAAGCTGCGCAATGAAGGATTAATGTACTGAATCTACAGAAGAAATACAAGTCTCCTCTGTGATCAGTCCTATTTGGCATTATTATTCCCCATGAAAATTCCTCCTGGCTGTCTGCAGACTGTGTTTTTTCAAAATCATGAGCACAAGGCCTTGGACAGCCAGCTGCAGCGCCAGATAAGACTGGGCGCCAGACAGACAAAACATCTTCTGCCAAGGGTCCTTGGGTCTCTCTTATTATCATCAACACTGCTCAACACCGCACACACATTGATTCATGAACTGATTAAAGATATACTGTACACTGCTCTCTTGTGTCTTGTGAAATTCTGAGTTGTTGCTCTGTGCTATTGAGAGATTTTTTTTCATTGTAATCATAATCTGCTTAAAAAATAAGCTGTATTCTGATAACGAAGTTTTTTTTCTCCTCCCCCCTTGTGTCGTTCCCTCCCTTCCCCTCCCTTTCTTATCTATCTCTGTTTGATGAGGCGCCTATTATGGCTGCCGTGTCGTTGTGTCGCGCGCATGCGCACCAATGTCAAGTCAAGTTCCTCGTGTGTTTTTTACATGCTTGGCAATAAAGTTTATTCTGATTCTGATTCTGATTCTGATTCTGACTTCAGTGGCTTCAGTGCACAGCAGAAATGAAGTGACAGTGGTTTGGTGTTCAGTAGTTTCAATGCTCAGGAGGAAGATGAACAGTGACTTGTGGTTTCAGTGCACGGGAGAATAAAGCGACTTTAATAGTTAAGCAGTTGCACTTTAACAGTGCACAGGAAGAAAAAGTGACAGTGGTTTCAGTTCACAGGAGGAAGAAAAATAAAACAACTTTGTTTTAGTGCACAGGAGGAAGATGAATAAAACCATCAATGACTTTTCTGTTTTGTTTGATCAGCACTTTTACTGCCGTGTTACAGGCACTGTTCGCAATCAGTTCAGGTATATGAATAAACACTTATGGTACAAAATCTTTCTATGTAAATATCTTATTTCTCAGCCTGGATATCGGCGGCTTATAGTCCGGTGCGGCTTATATGTGACAAAATAAGCCATTTCTTTTAAATTTTAGTGGGTGCGGCTTATATTTAGGTGCGCTCTATAGTCTGGAAAATACGGTAGAGAAGCACATTAGTAGCAGGAGAAACCAAGCTGCTGCTGTTTAATGTGAACTGTGTTCTCTAGATCAGAACAATCATACAGTTTCAGGATGAAAGTCAGAAAGCTGTGAATCGTCAGCAGAAACCTGTGATTAACTGAAGGAAACCTCTCAGATCATTATTACTGATCAACAGGTGATTTCCTCCATCCTTCTAGAGACTAAAATGATCTTGAATTCTTCCACTTTGCTGGTTAACCTTGTTGGACAGATTGAAGCCAGATGTAAACGAGGCTGAGCTCTGACTGAATTCTGATTGGCTCAGTGAAGGCTGAAGTTAGACGCTCCAGGGATGTTTCTCTCAGTCACACAGAGGTGGAGGTTGAGAAAAGATCTGATTCTGTCTGCAGGAGAAAAGCAGCAGCTGAGAAGTAAAACTGAGCTGTAAATTCTAGCAGAGAAAATGAGCATCTTTCTGATTTGTCTGATTTTCCTTAGAAAACACAGAGCAGCAGCTGCTGAGTTTAGACTCATTTGAAACAGGAATTACAAAAATCTTCATGAATCTTCCAAGAAAATATTTTAATTATCCTTTAAATATGATAACAGGATGGAGAGGTAATTTTTTATTCTAGTCTTCAGGTTTCCTATTTTCAACTGATAAATGTAACTCGGCTTGAATTTAATATTGATGTAACAAGTCAAAATATTTATTAAGCTGCTCAGGATTTCATTTGTCAGTTTTTCAGGTTAAATGTAAGAGTTTAAAACAGGTCAAATGTTTGAGAGATTAAAGTGCATTTTGCTCATTAATGGATCTAGTGAGTTAGTTCAGGACTTTTGTAGGTGAGTCAGTTCTTAATGTTTCTGTTTTCTCTGTTTATCAAATTAATGAAGCAGAACAGCTGACCAAGCAGACCTGAATGAAGATTTTAGTTTCATTTCTAACTGATCACATTTAGGACAAATTGATCAAACATCTGAAACAAGTTGTCTTTTTCTGTCCCTGTTCTGATATATTTTGACATAGTTTGGACTATATTATGGTGGCAGATGATTATTAAATGTATTTTAATTGGGTGCATTAATATGGTCTGTTTTCTTTGAAGATATGACTTGATTTAATTTTAAATATTTATTTCTACAGAGCAAGAACAATAAATGACAGAAAACCAAGTAAAAAAGAAGAAAAAAATCTTTGACTACCATGTTTACATCATCAGAAATGAGTGATTTTAAAATTAATATGAAAACAAACGAAAAGAAATTGAGATGATGGTATTAAATATGAGTATAAATCAAACTGAAGTTCTATATTTTACCATCTCATATACAGTAAAGCATGAATATTTTGTTCAGATTTAATAAAGAAAACTTCATGTCACAGAATCAATAAAGGTCAATTTAATATTATCAATGTGCTGATAAACAATCCAGACGTGTAATAAATCAAAGCTCAGCTGATGTCAGCAGTTCATGATGATTCTTTACATGTTAGGATCACAGTTTATATTTGTTGTTCATGAAATCAGTCTAGAAAGGAAATTTGATTTTAATTCCAGTCTTGTTTCATGTTTTCAGCTGATTACAGTGATGATCTATTCTGTCTGATTCTAAACAGTGATGCAGTATTTTCTGTTCCACAGTTAAACATTCACTGCAGTTCTTCTACACGACATCATCAGGAGTACCAGAATTCCCAGAGTTTGTGGCTGTGGTCATGGTAGATGGACAACAAATTGGATACTATGACAGTGAAATTAAAAAAGTGATTCCCAAGCAGGACTGGATGGAGAAGAATGAAGGACCTGAGTTCTGGGAGGATCAGACTCAGAGAGCGCTTCGTCATCAGCAGAGAAGTATAGCCGACATTAACACTCTGAAGCAGCGCTTCAACCAGACTGGAGGTGAGTAATAAACTGTCATTCAGAAACATGAGACATTAAAAATAATTGATAGACACACGTCTTTATTTCTGTTGTATTTTGAATTTTATTCTACTCTGTTTTTATTCATACTCTGAGTGTTAATATCAGTGATTTAAGTCATAAAATATAGAAAATGAGGAAATGAAAAATGAATCAAAAACCAGATGTTGACACAGAAACATTTCAGTGATCCTAATGACTTCTTTTTAATAATAAATCAGCCTATAATAATCATGTGTTCTCATTAGGAAGAAGAAGAAATATAATAAAGATTCCAGTTGCAGTTTCATCAGCGTGTCCACAGAACCTAAAACATTTAAATTGACTGTATTTAACGTTAGCAGCTCAGTTGGTAGAGCATCCGCCCCACACCCGGGAGGCAGGGGTTCAAATCCCGGCCGGATCATGCCGAAGACCATATAAAAGTGGAACTTCCTGCCATCCAGCTTGGTGCTCAGCAATAAATGGAATGGAGGAGGGAACTCTGTGGCGGCGCCTTGCATGGCAGCGGCCCTCTGATTCTGCACTTGGGGTGTGTGTGATTTACACTCTAGATAGGTAAAACACAATCTCGTTCTACTGTACATGATTGGTTGTACGGTTGAATGACAATGAGGATGATTTATTTTTTATTATATTTTATTTATTATATCAGATCTGCTGCAGTTATCAGGTCTTTATTCTAAACCTGCTGAGCAAATGTGGCTCAGAAATGAGTCAGATGATTATTAAGTTGTCAGATGGAAATTAACTGGTAAAAAATTATCATCAGAAAATCATTTCACTCTTTTTTAAGGAGAATATCAAACTTTTAGTGGTTTTTATTTCTTTAATATTTTGTCTTCTTTCCTCTGTTAAATATAATTCAAAATGAAATGCTGCTCATTTGTGGTTTAAAAATATAGTTTGAAGCTTTCACAGAGAATTTTCCTTTTTTGACATTTCAGAATGAAAAAATGAATCAAATTGTTTTCTTCAGATTATCAATGAGCCTTAAACATGTAGTAGAAATCCAGATTATAGATTAAATTCACCAAACCACATACAGGTGAATCAATAAACTAATTAATCAACTTCACCAACTAAGATCCTTTTTAAATGTGTGATAATTGATTATTGAATAAAACTGTCAACAGATTTAATCAGGATTGAGCTCTAAATCTGGATTCTCCAACCCCACATTAGATCAGGACCCAGAGTCTCCATCCTGGTCCTGCTGCTTTATTCTGCTGAATAAAATACAGTCAATCTGTGATCATGAAGAACAGCAGAGGACTGATTTTTACCTTTAATCATCATCAACAGGTTTTTTACTAAAATGAAACAAGAAAATATTTCTAAACTTCCTTTCTAATTAGTCTTTGTAATTAAAATCTTTGCCAATATAACATGAAATCCTGGTTTATTTCACAGCAGATTTAGATTTTTCTGTCTCAGCATCCATGTATCTGACAAGATAGAAAACCAACAATCTATCTAGTATTTACTGTCAATAAATGTCATCAGACTGTAGACGTGTGACTTTACATTTTCAGTAGATTATCAGTTATTTTCAGTGAGGTTTCATCAATAAATTAGTGACAAACTGACAGTGAAAAGTGAGTGAAGTTTCCACTTTTCTGCGGTGCTGCTGCTGAATTCTAACACCACAGCAGTTCTCCTTTGACTGACAAAGAACCAGTGAGCTCCACACCAGAACTGAGAACCAAAGCAGCCAGACGATCAAAGTGATGTGAGCAGGGCCTGACATCAGCACCGAGCCAGCAGACAGATGACGGAGAAATTCTGGAGCCGCCTGGAGCTCCGTCACTGTCAGAGACACTTTGGCAGGTGGAACGTTCTGGTTCTAAGTCTCTGATGAAGACAACTGAAGGAAGAAAGCAGGACATTTATGACGACAAGAAGGAGGACATTTATGGTCAAGTCAGCAGTTAGAGAGAAACTGAAGAACAGAAAAACAAGAATTTCATGAAAAAATTACATATTAGAGAAAAAGTTACAAATAAACATAATTGTGAGCAAAAGGTTGAAATTTCAGATCAAAAGTGTCTTCTTAGCAGTGCTGACAGGCCAGTTTATTGTTCTAATGTGAACGTGTTTATTGTCTTTGTAATAAATGTGGAACATTTTAGGCTCCAACAGATGTTGTCGATCCATGCAGATGTTTTGGACCAAAACGCTCCAGCGTGTCTCCACATGGTCCAGGTTACTGACTCCTTGGTTAGTTAAAGGTCTGAGGGACTAGTTAGTGTGGAAAACTAGTAGCTGCAGTGGCTGCTGAAGATAAAAGTTCATGTCAAACCTTTGATGAGAGAAAGAAAATGAAGGTTTCAGCTTTTCACAAAGGTTTCTGTCATTTGACCTTCATCATAATAAAACTGAGTCAGAGATTATTTGAAGTGATTCCCCTCCTCTTTAAGTTTTTCATGAACAAACAAATGTGACTTTAAACAACGCAGTACATTCTCTGAACTGTACTGCAGTAATGCCAGTTTGTTCCTCCATCATAAAGAAGTGGTTAACAGGATGTGATGAACTTGATCTGACCTCTCTGTGTCTGTGACATCATCATGTATAGTGATGGAAAGATGAGTCAGATCAGGATGATTTTAAAACATTCAATTAACAGGAAACCATCGACAAACAGAAAACTCCTGTTGTCAAACAAAATGTTAAATATTAATTGATTTCTTCTTCTTAAATGTGAAAATTTGCTTCTTTTTTCTGCTTCATAGAATTTAAAACTATCAGATCATGAATTAGGAAAAAAATAAATAATGAAAATTTCCTGTCAGATTCTTGAAACTTAAGAATCATTAGTCATTTAATTTAAGATATTCTTTACATAACCAATAATGATATAAAACATTAGTGCAGCCTTAAACATGAAGCAAAAACACATAAAAGTTTAAATTAATTTTTCATAACCACAGTATATCTATGCTATAATAAAGTAACATTTTTGGGTGAAGCTAAAGCAATAATTCAGTTAATCTCTAAATTATTCTGTTATTTATAACTGATGAGAAAAAGGAAACTAAGTCTTTTATCAAGTCTTTAGTTTCTGTTTCTGTCTGACATGTAACAACTAATTATTGAATGAAAGCAAAACTCAGCAGATGAATTAATAATGAAAGTATGATGTGAGTGTAAATAAATGCTAAATCTATTGTAGACTCCAGGTCAGGACCCAGAGAGTCCATGGTGGTGCTGCTGCTCTCTGCTTTACTGGGACCAGTTGGAGGAACTCTGCTGACCAGGACTCACTGTCCTGACTGATGGAGTCTAGTCTTTAATCCTGCACTGAAACTCTCCTTCAGTGGAAGCTTCTAGAAAAACCTGCTGACAGTCTGCTCTGTAGTTTCTCTCAGCAAGAGGATCTGGTTGGACTGATCAGGTGCTGCAGAGTTTCAGAGGATGGAGAGTTTTGGTCTGATGGATCAGACCCATCAATGTTAAACTGTCTCTGCTGCTTAAAATCCAACTTTTCAGTTCCACAGCCTTCTAGTTTTCTTTCACATCTACTCCATGTTTACCAAAGTTGTAATCAGTGGTTTCAAAGTAGCAGTTGATGCGTGTCAGTCCAGATGTCAGATGAGTCCTCAGATGTGTTTATTTACTCCAGCATTTGTCTGTCTTTATCTCAGGGATTCACCTGTACCAGAGGATGTTTGGCTGTGAGTGGGACGATGAGACAGATGTCAAGAATGGATATAGGCAGCATGGCTATGATGGAGAAGACTTCATAGTACTTGACCTGAAGACAGAGTCATGGATCGCTGCAACACCACAAGCTGTCATCACCAAACTGGAATGGGACAAAGACAAAGCTCACATGTCATACCTAAAGTTCTTTTTCAACCAGGAGTGTATTGACCTTCTGAAGAAGTTTGTGAACTATGGAAGAGACTCTCTGATGAGAAAAGGTACAGTCACATGACCTAATTTAGTGACGTCTCCACCATGTTTGCATGTCTCAGTGTCTTCAGTCCAGACCTGCAGATCCACCAGATCAGAGTTCACAGCGTCTCTGTTTCTCCTCCACCTCCACTCACCCTCCCTACTTTGACTTTTCCATCCATTTTTGGTCTCACACTCCTACATCTTTGAGGACTTGCTCAGTCTTGTCTTCCTTTCTCATCCATCACTTTCTGCATTGGTTTATTTTCATTTTTTTTACCACATTCCACTCCATGTGGATCGCTATTCTAACTTTTCACTCTCTCAGAAAAATGGTAACATCAGCATGAAGTTAGTAAAACTAAATCAACTAAAATCTGCTTCTTCTCTGCCCAGTTCTGCCCTCAGTGTCTCTCCTCCAGAAGTCGTCCTCCTCTCCAGTCACCTGCCACGCTACAGGTTTCTACCCTGATGAAGCTGAACTGATGTGGAGGAAAGATGGAGTCGAGCTTCATGAGGAGGTGGACAAAGGAGAGATCCTCCCCAACCATGATGGAAGCTTCCAGATGAGTGTTGACCTGAAACTTTCATCAGTCTCAGCTGAAGACTGGGACAAGTACGACTGTGTGTTTCAGCTCTCTGGAGTGAAGGAAGACAGAATCACCAAACTGGACAAAAAAGTGATCAGAACCAATGAAAGTAAGATTAAAAAAACATTTACTGCATCTAAATATGGAAGATGCAGATTTAATGTACTGTAATAGTGCTATAGTTCATGTACTGTATGTTTAGAATTATTAAGTAAAAATAATAATTCATTCATTTTCTGAAATATAATAATTTGATTTAATAAACATTAATATTACAGCAGCAGAGTTCCATCTATATTTAGCTTCTAACGCTGCTGAATTCCTTGAAAAAATACATTATGTAACAACATAATGAAAATATAATTTACTTCATGAGTCCTTTAAACTAATTATTCATGTCCTCTCTAATTTATTCTGTTTTCACTAATGATAACAGAAAAAATGCCCCTAGCCGCCATTTTTAAAAGGCCTACAGCTAGTGAAAGGCAACGACAAATAGAGATGAATAAGCACAGACACTTTATGTTCAGGCATAAATTAAATGTGAATGAACACCACCAGGAACAAACATCATAATGACTAAACAGGGATTTTTAAGCTGTTGTTACCTGGGTGGTTCATTGATGTCTTTCTCCTCTAAAGTTTCTTTTTAATTTCAGGTTGTAATCTCATTATTTTGTTCCACAGGAAATGACCTCACCACCACCACCACCATCATCATCGTTGTTGCTGCTGTTGTTCTTGTCATCGCTGTGGTTGGATTCATCTTTTACAAAAAGAAAACAGGTGAGAGACCTCAGGACAAATTATTTTTTTAGTTCCTCAATATTTTCTCTTAGACTTAAAGATTGAAGACTTTTATCCACATCACTCACAACTGCAGTTTTTTTCTTGTAATTTCAGAGAAACGTCCTCCAGCTCGTAAGTAAAACATTGATCTGTTGAAAAGATTTTGGCCTTTGCAATTAACTCCTGCACAGCTGAAAATATTTTCTCCATGTTCTGCTGAATAACTTTTCTGGAACGGTTTCCTTTAAAATGTCATTGAAAAGCAGGATGTGGACTGATCAGATGTTTCTGATTTTGCAGCTGTAGTGAACCCTGAGATCCAGGAGGAGATGCTTCCTAGAGTCTGAATGAAACAACGAAGCTCACAGTGAGTTTGTTCATGTGTTCATCAAAGCTGTTTTGTAAAATGGTTCTGCAACTGTTTCTTTATTCACAGTGAAACTAGTGTAAAGCTTTAGAGTCCGTATGCAAAGGTTGGTTGTAGAAGCCAACAAATGCTTTCAGAAGATTCACATCTGTGGCTTAAATCGTAAATATTATATTAATTAATTTTGTAAACTGACTAAATTATGAAGACACATTTCCTGAACAAATTAATTTATTAAATAACAAGCACATACCAGTGCTTCATAATAACTCAATGACGACTACTTTATGTGCTAATTACACAGTAATTATATTCATTTCTGCTCCTGAAACATCCAGACATGTACTGTAAATTAATCTTTTAATTTTGTTCCTCGATTCTTTTCTTCCCTTTAGGTTTGTGGATAAATTTATTCAAGGAGCAAATTAGCATCAGGGAGCAAAGTCATCATGATTTCCTCCATAAACTCTAAATTCTTTGGGCTGTTTATCACTTGATTTGAAAAGAAGTAATTTAGTTCTATATAACAGGAAAAACGTTTGAAAATGCTTTCTAAGATTGTAAATGGCGGCATTTATTTCCCCAATAAAAGCAGAACTGCATTCAAGTGATATTCTAAACAATGACATCATCAAATCTTTCACCTTACAAATACATCTGTTCTCTGTTTTTCTGTAACAAATCCTTGATATTTACAGTGAAGAATTTTGGTGTTGGTTTTTTAAACACAATAAATCTATAATCAATATTGATCATTTAATCCTTTTTCCATAAACACTCACTCCCATTTATATCCTCTCATGGCATAAAAATGTTCCTTAATTCAGACTAATTTTTCAGCCAGGGTAAGGGAAAATGCTGCAAACCTGTCAGTAATATGCAAAAACATGTAAATGAGATTTAAATGATCTGTACTCCAATTATTGTTGAACTATTGGGTCTCTAGTTAATCCCAGCATATTTAACCTCTGAGCCAACACTCTGGGATTGACTCCAGCCTCTTTAACCTTCTCTGAGATTAAATACAGAAAATGGATCAGTGGAGTTTTGCATCACTCTAGTAATTTTTCACCTTTGTCTGGTTCTGCTGCAGGTTTCTTCCTGCTAAAAGGGAGTTTTTCCTCTCCACCGTCACCAACTGCTGCTCACAGGGGATCACCTGATTGTTGGGGTCTGTCCTACAGTTGAAAGTGCTGTGAGACAACTGTTGATGTGAAGATGCACGATACAAATAAAGTTGAATTGTAATTACTTGGAAACAGATTACCTAACATTTTACTCAGTTTCAAGCATTTATCCATCCATCTTCTTCCAATTAATCCTTTTTTTCGGGTCGCGGGGAGGTTGAAGCCTATCCCAGCATCTCTGGGCGAGAGGCAGGGTACACCCTGGACAGATCGCCAGTCCATCGCAGGGCCAACACAGAGAGACAGACAACCATTCACTCTCACATTCACACCTAAGGACAATTTAGAATCCCCAGTTTGAGGCCAATTAACCTCACTTGCATGTTTTTGGCATGTGGGAGGAAACCGGAGAAATCCTGGGGTAAACCCACGCAGACACGGGGAGAACATGCAAACTCCACACAGATCACTGTTGGTCGGGGGCTGGGATGGAACCCAGGATCCCCCGGCCAAAAGTGAGTTGCTGTGCTGCCGCAGTGCTAACCACTCCTCCACCGCACTGCCCTTACAGTAATTTGAATAAATCAAAAATCCATCTCTGTGAACGTTTCTGTAATATTGGATCCAAATTTAATCTCCACTTTTGTAAATATTTTGTGTGTATATTGTCCTTTGAGAATGATAGAAAGTTAATATTGTGTTGGTTCTTCCTCGGCCTAAAAACTTATTTATGTCTTTGAAGATGTTGGTTAGTGATCAACATTATGAAGTTGTTTTCATATATTTTCTGGAACGTGTTTAAAGTTGGTTGATTTTAGATTTTCTCTTGGTTGTATGTTTTATGTTTTCAGCTCACTGCTAAATTTGAAAAATATTTTCTTTTTAATATTTTGATACTTTCCCTCCTCTTTGATAAACATTTAGAATGTACAGTGATGGTCAAATCATGTATTTGGTATGTGGCAATGTTAAAAAAAAATGTAATTCCTTTTGTTCTCGTGTTTCAATAAAGTTTCTAATCCCAAAATGTGTGTGTGTGTGTGTGTGTGTGTGTGTGTGTGTGTGTGTGTGTGTGTGTGTGTGTGTGTGTGACTTCATCGTCTCCACTGTGTGATCACACAACTCTGATCTGAATGAATGAAATCTGACCTTTTATTGTCACATCTGACCTGGGAGTTTAACTGACAGTTATTTGACTTTTCATGATGGAAGATGACAGTTCATTTAAGATCTTTTATTATAAATATTGAAATGTACACAGTAGTGCACAAACATCCTAACCAGCTCTCATTTCTTTAGAGTTTGCTTCCAAGGAGCCACACTTTGTTCTAAGTTTTAAAATGGTCTTGATTTCTCTGGGGTTTCTGCAGGTCTTTCAAAGTTTTTTTTTTTTTGTTTTGTTTTTTTTGATGTTGCTGTTTTTTTCCCCACATTTTCAATCCAGTCCTTGTTCCTGACCATTGAAGATGATTGTTTGTCATGGCTCCCTCAGAGCCATCATCAACTTCAGCTCCACACACACCTGCTGCCAATCATCAGTGGGCTTTAAAAGCCAGACCTGCCTGTGACTCGGCACGGAGCCGTCAGTCAAACTCCCTACGACACGCCTCTCGTCAACAGCCACGTCCTGGCTCATCATCTGATCTCCAGACCAACGCTTCGCCACACGTAAGCAAACATTGACTTACCTTGTCAATTTCATCTTCCCCTGTGCACAGGTGGATCTCCCTGACGGCGGATTCCTCTCTCCCCGGCGGCGGTTCAGCTCCACTCCTGCCACAGGGTAACTCACACTCTTCCCTGCACAAGAGCCAGATGCTGTCTCCCTGGCTGTCGCCCTCAAGGCCAACCTGAGCTCACCATCACCATCTGCAAAGTAAGCTGTCATTATTACCACGCTCTTTGCCCAGAGACTGAGCTAACATCTCTGCTTTGTCATTATAGGGTTGCCAGGCTGCACAGCGTCCAGCTCTTCCCCCGCACGAGTCCTGCACTGCACACACAACACACTGTACATACACGCACGCATACACAAGCACAGTTAGCAAATAAAAGGATAATTGCACTTCACTGGAGTCTGTCTTTTGTCCCATGGGTCCAGAATTATGTCAGTACGGCTCTGTCAGAGCGACCCAGCGGACAGTGTGCTAGCACACCGGTTAAACCGTTTTAACAAAAACTTCTCACAGATTCAGGACTATTTAAAACAGCTAAACAGAAAATTCACAGCTATAGCAGTCTCTGAAACCTGGCTTAATGCAGACCAGGCTCCCCTGATGGCAATAGAGGGATATCAGATGTTTAACATTAACAGATCTCAAAAAAAGGGTGGTGGTGTTGCACTGTATATTGATGACCTATATAGATGTAAGCTTGTAAATGAAATGTCCTCAGCACTACCAGGGATTCTGGAATGTGTTACTGTTGAGATTGACCTAGACAAAACAAAAAATCTAATCATAAGCTGCATATACAGAACGCCGGGAACTTGCATTGAGACATTCAGAGATAAATTAGTCGAGCTGTACAATAATATTACTAGTAAGAAAATGGTAGCAATTTGTGGAGATTTCAATATTGATCTACTTAATCCACATCAACAAAATGTAGTTACAGAGTTCATGAACTCTATGTACAGCATGAGTCTATATCCCACAATAACACATCCCAGTAGAATCACAGCTCACTCTGCTACACTTATTGACAACCTGTTTGTCAATGTTCTCGACAAGAAAATAGAAAGTGGATTATTGATAAATGATATAAGCGACCACTTGCCAATCTTTGCACTTATCCATGGCCACACGGGGCCCAACCCAGAAAAAATCTCAAAATCGTTCAGACACAAATCACCAAACGCAATCAGTTCTTTTAAAGAGGACTTGCTGAAGCAAGACTGGACAGAAGTCTATGTATCAGATGTAAATGAAGCCTATGACACATTTACAAACATTGTAACCACTCTTTATGAAAAAAACTGCCCATTAGTTAAAAAAAAGCTTAAACACAAATTTACTGACAAACCATGGCTAACCAAAGGACTACAAAAGGCGTGTAAAAAGAAAAATTTATTATATAAAGCTTTCATAAAGAAAAGGACAAAAGAAGCAGAGCAGCGGTATAAAACATACAAAAATAAGTTAACATATATAATAAGATGTAGTAAAAGAGACTATTACAGTAAAGAACTGGAAAAAAACAAAGACAATATTAAAAATACATGGACAATAATCAACAGTATCCTTGGAAATAAAAGCAGAAATACCAGCTACCCAACTAACACTCCAAAAAATAATAAATCGACTCCGAATGTGAATATAGCTTCACCTGCAGATGAATTTAATAATTTTTTTGTTAACATTGGACCTAAACTGGCCCGAGAAATACCCACTACGGTGCCAACAGGTGATTCAATATGCAATAACACTGCTGTAACAGACACCATCTTCATAAAGAACACAGACGAAAGAGAGGTCATTGAAATTGTTAAATCGTTCAAAAGTAAAACATCTACTGACTGCGATGGTATTGATATGCTACTAGTCAAAACTGTTATCGAATGCATAGTGAAACCACTGACGTATATCTGTAACCTGTCTCTCCAATCAGGTATATTTCCCAATGCAATGAAAATAGCTAAAGTAATTCCGATTTACAAGACAGGCGACAGAGGGGAACTCTCCAACTACAGACCAATTTCACTATTACCGCAATTTTCCAAGATACTTGAAAAAATATTCTATGAGAGAATTGACAACTTCATACTGAAGAATGATTTATTGTGTGAGCAGCAATATGGGTTCAGACACAAAAGGACAACAGCATATGCCTTAATGGAATTTACAGAAAAAATATCAACAGCCATTGAAAATAAAGAGTATTCAGTTGGAGTATTCCTGGATCTTAAAAAAGCATTTGATACAGTAGATCACAATCTATTATTAAAGAAACTACAAAATTGTGGTATCAGAGGGGTAGCACTGTCCTGGTTAAGAAGTTACTTAAAGAATAGATATCAGTTTGTATGTGTTAACAACAAAAACTCAGAGCTACTGAAGGTCACCTGTGGAGTCCCACAGGGTTCAGTTTTGGGACCATTATTATTCAATATGTATATAAATGATATATGTAAAGTTTCAGAAAAAATGGACTTAATATTGTTTGCTGATGACACTAACCTGCTATGCAGTGGAAACAACTTGGAACAACTTCTGGATACACTCGGAAAGGAATTAGGAAAGCTGAAACTGTGGTTTGATTCAAACAAATTAACGCTTAATTTAAGCAAGACAAAATTTATAGTCTTTAACAACCATCACAACTACCCAGTACCCAAACTCAGTGTAAATGGTGTAGAGGTTGAAAGGGTATCCGAAACTAAATTCCTTGGAGTAATAATTGATAACAAACTGTGTTGGAAGCCACATATTAATTATATAAAAGGTAAAGTATCCAAATCAATTGCAATATTACACAGAGTGAAAAATTTGCTGAATCAACCCACACTATACACCTTGTATCATTCATTAATACTCCCATACATGACATATTGTAATGAAGTATGGGGAAATACATATAAAACAAACATATATCCACTCTTTATGCTTCAAAAGAGAGCTATTAGAATAATCAACAAAGCAGCTTACAGGGAACCAACAAACCCACTTTTTCTTAAACAAAAAACTCTCAAGTTGAAAGATCTGATCGACTTTAAAACCGCAATAATAATGTTCAAAGTGAAGAATCTATCACTGCCCGCAAATATCCAAAAGTTGTTCCAAACAAGGGAGAAACGATATCACTTCAGAGGAACATGTATATTTCAAAAGCCTACAGTGAGAACAACTACCAAGCAACACTGTATTTCAGTGCAAGGTGTCAGATTATGGAACGATTTTGGACCTGAATTAAAATCATGTACAAAGCTTGGACAATTTAAACAAAAACTAAAGGAAGAAATACTCCAAACATATTTACAAGACGACATGTAAACTCACATAAGGATTGACATTTCCAGCCTGTGTTGTGTTATAGCTTAGTTTTTCTTTTTTCTCTGTGACACTATGTCTTAGATTTGTTTTTGAATAGTAACCGCTTAACTTAGACTAGCTCAGTTTTCTTTTTCTCTCAGTCATATTTTGTCTTAGCCTTGTTTTAAATTGTAATCGCTCTTGTCTTGTTTTCTCTTTTTTCTCCTTTGAATTCTTGGATGGAATATGGGTGGGCAATATAAGCTGCGGCTTCAGCCATCACCCATTTCGGATAACT
The DNA here is from genome assembly GCA_020510985.1 of Pholidichthys leucotaenia. Classification (NCBI taxonomy): domain Eukaryota; kingdom Metazoa; phylum Chordata; class Actinopteri; order Cichliformes; family Pholidichthyidae; genus Pholidichthys; species Pholidichthys leucotaenia. Next base: position 436,662,398 of record CM035839.1, on the reverse strand, counting down.
CACGTGGAATTGTATAGTAGAAGGAGTCTTTGTCTAATTTGACCTTGTTGTTATATTATACAGTTTCTTTTAACCTGTAATGTACTATCCTATCCGAAATAAAATTCATTCATTCATTCATTCAAACCATCTTGATGCTCGAGTGGAGCAGCTAGCTTACCAACAAAGCGTTATCCTCAACCAGCTAACACAAATTAACAGCCGGTTGGATCATCTGGATGGACAGCGGACGTTTCCTCCGGCCTCCAGGAGTCTGCCGGCTCCCGCTAGCTTCCCTCCAAGCCAGGCTAGTCAGGTTCCATCGGTCCGAATCACACCGGTCCCCACATCCGCTTACTTCAGCGGCAAGCTCGGGGAGGCCCGTGGGTTTATCTTACAGTGTGAGACAGTCTTCCAGCGAGTGCCGGGGGACTTCCCCACAGACCATAGTAGGATAGGCTATGTGGCTAATCTGCTAGAGGATATCTTGGGCTTACGCCACTATGGCTAAACCTAGTTATGCTAGTCTCACTTACCAAGGGTTTATTGCCAATTTTCTGGAGGTATTTGACCATTCCGATCGGGATAGCGTGCTCACTACCCGGTTGTTAAATCTCCAACAGGGCGGTAGGTCCGTGGTGGACTACGCTGTCGATTTCCGGGTGGTGGCCGCTGAGGTCAGGTGGGAGGATGCCTTGTTGTGTAGCATTTTCATCCGGAGCTTAAGCCCTAGCCTACAGGAATGAGCTAGCAGGTTGGACAAGCCGGAGAAACTCACTGAGTTGATTTCCCTTATCATTAATTTGGATAATAGGCTGAGGGAGCGATCAGCCGAGCGAAGAGCTTCCAGCCGCTTGAGCGCGCAGTTTTTCTGCTCTTCCCAGTCGCCTCAATTGGCCCTGCCTCCGCCGGAAGTGCTAGACGGGCAGGAGGATATGGTAGTCGGGCGCTCCAAGATTCCTTTAGCTGAGAAACAGCGCCGCAGGGAGTTAGGGCTGTGCATGTACTGTGGGAGTTGTGAGCATGAGGTAGAGAGTTGCACCATTCGGCCAAGAAGGGGTCCGTGCATTGCTGTAGGGGGACTCACCAATGCGGCTCAGTCAAAACCCCTCACCAATTGCCTCGTGCCCATCAGGTTCATCTACAAGCACACAGAACATACCACACATGCACTGATTGACTCGGGGGCTGAGCAGAGTTTTATATCAGGGGACCTGGCAACCCGGTTAGGGCTTCCCTGTCATACTCTCCAGCCACCTCTCAAGCTAATCGCCCTATCTAAAACTCCTTTGGCAACTGTCTCCCAGCAGACCGCCCCAGTTTCAGTGATTGTTTCTGGGAACCATCAGGAGGACCTACGTCTGTTGGTGCTGCCCTCCTCCACATCCCCGGTCATCTTGGGCTACCCCTGGCTGCGACTCCACAACCCGTCATTTGACTGGCAGACTGGAAATATCACGTCATGGAGCTCGTTCTGCCTCAGCGCGTGTCTGCAGTCTGCAGCATGTGCCCCGTCAGTGTCTTTAGCTCCCCACACCCCCCCTCCTCCAGATCTGTCCAAGGTGCCACCTGAATACCACGACCTGGGGGCGGTATTCAGTAAGTCGCAGGCGCTGTCACTTCCGCCCCGCCGCCCCTATGACTGCGCTATTAATCTCCGGGCTGGTGCCCCGCTGCCGTCGAGCCGCCTCTACAGCCTGTCAGCTTCGGAGCGGGAGGCGATGGTTACCTATATTAAGGAGTCGCTCAGCTCGGGCATTATTCGGCCATCTTCCTCGGCGGTGGGGGCAGGATTCTTCTTCGTTGGCAAGAAGGATGGCTCCCTGTGGCCATGTATCTCGTGCAGATCAAGGAGGGAGACGAATGGAAGATGAGATTCCGCACCCCAAGTGGCCACTTCGAATGTCTCGTGATGCCGTTTGGGTTGACCAACGCGCCGGCCGTCTTCCAACGCCTGATAAACGACGTTCTCCGGGACTTCCTTTGTGCCTTCGTCTTTGTTTACTTGGATGACATCCTCATCTTCTCTCGGTCATTAGAGGAGCATCGGGTGCACGTGAGACGGGTCCTCCAACGACTCCTGGAGAACAAGCTGTTCGTAAAAGCCAAGAAATGTGAGTCCCACACCAACAAGACTTCATTTCTTGGCTTCGTCATCTCCCATAACCAGGTTCTCCCCGACCCGGCGAAGGTCAAGGCGGTGGTGGATTGCCCCCCCCCATCAAGGAAGCAACTCCAGCAGTTCCTAGGGTTTGCCAACTTTTATCGCCGCTATGTGTCCAGGTACAGCATGATTGCCCGTCCCCTGACCTGTCTCACGTCTCCTAAGGTACCCTTCCGGTGGACAGAGGAGGCTGCGGCGGCGTTCGGCACCCTCAAGAAGGAATTCTCGTCATCCCGCATCCTCACACAGATGGACCCGTCCCTCGAGTGCTTGGTCCAGGTGGATGCATCTGATTCCAGGGTGGGGGCAGTGCTCTACCAGCGCTCTCCAGTAGAAGGGGTGGTCCGACCCTGCGCCTTCTTCTCGCACCGCCTGTCCCCGGTGGAGAGAAACTACAACATCGGTGACAGGGAGCTCCTGGCGGTGAAGCTCGCTCTGGAGGAATGGCGCCACTGGTTGGAGGGGACTGCCCGGCCTTTCGTGGTGTGGACCAACCACAAGAACATGGAGTACCTGAGGACCACCAAGCGGCTGAACTCCCAGCAGGCCTGTTGGTCCCTGTTTTTTGGACGGTTCAATTTCACGTTCACCTATCGCCCCGGGGCCAAGAACGCCAAGCGGGACACTCTCTCCAGGCAGTTCGCGGCAGAGGTATCTGAGGACCATGAACAGACCATCCTTCCACCATCCTGTGTCGTTGGCGCCCTCTCGTGGGACATCAGGGAGAAGATCGTGAAGGCGCAGGAGGCTGAGCCCGATCCTGGAGGTAGTCCCTCGGAGCGGTTATTTGTCCCCACATCGGTTCGGGGTGAGGTAATTCAGTGGGCTCATGCCTCGAGGTTCGCATGCCATCTAGGGGTGTTCCGCACGGTGGAGCTTCTCCAGAGGTCATTTTGGTGGCCTGGGCTGCGAAAGGACGTCACTGCCTACATCCGGGCCTGCGCTCAGTGCACCACCGGGAAGTCGTCCTCTTCTCCACCAGCCGGGATCCTTCACCCCCTGCCAGTACCCAGCCGCCCCTGGTCCCACATCGCCCTGGACTTTGTGACTGGCCTCCCACCGTCTAACCACTTTACTATGGTCTTAACCATTGTCGAGCGATTCTCTAAAGCTGCTCACTTCGTCCCTCTCCGGGGGCTGCCTACGGCACGAGAAACAGCGGACCTACTGGTGTAGCACATCATACGCCTCGACGGGATCCCCACTGACGCCGTCTCAGATCGTGGGCCCCAATTCGTGTCCCAGGTCTGGAGGGCGTTCTGTAATACACTGGGGTCAACCGTGAGCTTGTCGTCCGGATACCACTCACAGAGCAACGGGCAGTGCGAACGGGCTAATCAGGAGCTGGAGGCCGCTCTGCGCTGCATCATCGCCTCCAGTCCATCTTCATGGAGCAGCCACCTGCCTTGGTACACCCATAATTCTGCGGTTTCCTTGGCGATCGGCATGTCCCCCTTCAGGGCCTCCTTAGGATACGACCCCCCACTGTTCCCAGAGGAGGAGAAGGAGGTTGTGGTGCCTTCTGTCCATGCCCATGTGAGGCGCTGCTGCCGGCCCTGGACTGCCACCCACAGAGCTCTCCTTCGAACCGCTGAACGTAACACCAAGATGGCTAACCACCGCAGGAGACCAGCTCCCCAATACAAGGTGGGTCAGCAGGTATGGCTGTCAACACAAAATATTAACCTGAAAGCTGAGAGACGGAAGTTGGCCCAGCGCTTTATCGGGCCCTTCACCATTATTCGTGTGGTTAACCCTGTGGCTGTACGCCTAACTCTCCCCCCCTCCCTCCGCATTTGTCCAACCTTTCATGTCTCACAGGTGAAACCCGTCTGCTCCAGCCCACTCTGCCCTCCTCCCAAGGCTCCACCTCCACCAGTGGTGATAGATGGCGAACCGGCGTGGAGAGTCAATTCCATCCTGGACGTTCGCCGTCGGGGTCGCGGCCTGCAGTACTTGGTGGACTGGGAGGGGTATGGCCCCGAGTGGCGGTCCTGGGTACGTCCGTCATTTGTGCTCGACAAACAACTCACCAGGGACTTCCACCGGACGCACCCAGGTAGGATGGATCAGGTGCTAGGACGCACCTCTAGAGGGGGGAGTACTGTCATGGCTTCCTCAGGGCCATCATCAACTTCAGCTGCACGCACACCTGCTGCCAATCATCAGTGGACTTTAAAAGCCAAACCTGCCTGTGACTCGGCACGGAGCCATCTGTCAAACTCCCTACGACATGCCTCTCGTCAACAGCCACGTCCTGGCTCATCATCTGATCTCCAGACCAACGCTTCGCCACACGTAAGCAAACATTGACTTACCTTGTCAAGTTCATCTTCCCCTGTGCACAGGTGGATCTCCCTGACGGCGGATTCCTCTCTCCCCGGCGGCGGTTCAGCTCCACTCCTGCCACAGGGTAACTCACACTCTTCCCTGCACAAGAGCCAGACGCTGTCTCCCTGGCTGTCGCCCTCAAGGCCAACCTGAGCTCACCATCACCATCTGCAAAGTAAGCTGTCATTATTACCACGTTCTTTGCCCAGAGACTGAGCTAACATCTCTGCTTTGTCATTATAGGGTTGCCAGGCTGCACGGCGTCCAGCTCTTCCCCCACACGAGTCCTGCACTGCACACACAACGCACTGTACATACACGCACGCATACACGAGCACGGTTGGCAAATAAAAGGATAATTGCACTTCACTGGAGTCTGTCTTTTGTCCCCTGGGTCCAGAATTATGCGACTGTTAAAGCATTTTATTGCTGACCTATAAATAAATATAAAAGCATAAGGCACAAATCCAGTTGAAACCAGATGCTTCCACTGTATAAAAGGGCATGAAACCTTTTTTCCTCACTGTCTGACATTAAATCAGATGAAGCTTTACCTGTTTTAGGTCAGCTAGGATAACCAAAATTATTTCTATTTGCTAAATGATTTTTATATTTACTAAATATAAAAATCATCAGATTATCCCAGGTATGCTGAAAAGTCTTCTCTCCCGGAGCAGACTTATATTACCTTGGAATTATTTTTGATCAAGATCTGTCCTTCAATTCACATATTAAATTTGTTTCTAAGACTGCCTTCTATCGTTTGCGTAATATTGCCAAGATTAGGAGCATCTTGTCTCAGAGTGATGCTGAGAAACTGATCCACGCTTTTGTTAGCTCTAGATTAGATTATTGTAATTCTTTATTATCAGGCTGTCCTAAAACATCTTTAAAAAGTCTTCAGCTGATCCAAAATGCTGCAGCAAGAGTTTTAACGGGTACTAGAAAGAGAGATCATATCTCTCCGGTTCTGGCCTCCCTTCATTGGCTTCCCATAGAGTTTAGAATTAAGTTTAAAATCCTTCTTACTTACAAAGGTCTAAACAATCAGGCTCCTTTTTATTTAAAAGATCTGATAACCGTATTATCCTAACAGAGCACTATGCTCCCAAAATGCAGGATTACTTGTAATACCTAGAATCTCCAAAAGTACAATGGGAGGCAGAGCCTTCAGTTATCAAGCTCCTCTCCTGTGGAACCAGCTGCCAATCTGGATTCGGGAGTCAGACTTGATCGCTGTTTTTAAGAATAGGGCTAAAACCTACCTTTTTGATATAGCCTACAATTAGGGAGGGATCATGTGTTTCTGAAACCTCCCTTAGTTATGCTGCTAATAGGTTTAGTCAGCCGGGGGACCTCCAATAATGCACTGGGCCTCACTCTTTTCTTCACTTTCAATGAAATATTTTTTTTTTGCTGGTCATTAACATCTGTTTGTTCTCTCCCATAGATTGAGTCCCCATCGTGCTGTTTGCTCTCTACATGTCTGTTCTTTTCATCTTCTCTATCCCCTCACCCCCCAGCCAGTCACAGCAGATGACTGCCCCTCCCTGAGCCTGGTTCTGCTGGAGGCTTCTTCCTGTTAAAAGGGAGTTTTTTCCTCTCCACCGTTGCCAAGTGCTTGCTCACAGGGGATCGCCTGATTGCTGGGGTCTTTCTGCAACTGTGGGGGTTCCCCCTACAGTTGATAGTGCTATGAGATGACTGTTGTTGTGAAATGGCGCTATATAAATAAAGTTGAATTGAATTAAATACTAAATAATTTTTTAGAGAATTTGTGTTTCACACATGTACTTATAAATTTGACACCTGTGTATCTTAATAATGATTATGTGCTTTAAACTTTTCATCTTCAACCACTTCATCTTTTTCTGGTCACGGAGGGGCTGGATCCCATCGTCTTTGGGTGAGAGGCGGTGTCCACCCTGGACAGATCGCCAGTCCGTCACAGAGCAGCACAGAGACAGACAACCATTCACTCTCACATTCATAGCTGTCATGGACTGGGCTTCACCTGCCAGCCCAGCTCCTTGGCACAGTGGCTGTCATGCCCTCAGGAGAGTGTTTTTCCCCTTTCCTGTCTCTAGGCTCCTCCTGGGAGGCTCTGAGCTCTGCTCAGCTGTGACAGCTCAGCCACACCCCTCTGCCCTGCCAGGCCTTACCAGCTGTCTTCCTTTGGTTGTTTTTTCCGCTGTACACACACACACACACACACACACACACACACACACACATCATTTCCACCTACATGCTCTATGCTCCCTCATTCACTCATACATACACACACTCACTCAGTGGTGCAGACGTCCATCCACACAGGTGTTTCCACTCACTCTCTTCCACACTCTCTCTCCTCTCTCCACACCAGCATACACTCTGCTCGTTAGTGTTGCTGTATTTAAGATCTTAGTTTGCCATTGTGTATTGTTGGGTGATTGAGGTGAAATTTGGAGTAACCTTCATCTGACTATTTCCCCTTCGTTTTCTCCAGAATGTGGACTTCAAGGATTTACTTGGACAGCTCCAGCTTCGTGAGTACAAACTGTTTTCGTCCCTGCTGTCTATTTTTCCAGAGGTTCCTCCTCTGTTCCTCCATTGCAGTTCCGTCTGCCTTGGAACATTTTTTCCAATGTTTGACTCACTTGTCCTATTGAGCGTCCTAGAGACTTCCCTGTACTCCCTTGGCTCACTGTATTTGGACTGTTATATTTTGTTCTGCACAGTAAAACACGCACAACGTATTTTTGCGAGTGAGTTTCATTCTTTCTGCCTTTAACAGTCAGAAATCTTATGACAGAATCACCCGACCAGTAGAAACCCAGCAGAAACATTATGAGTGTGTTTTACTTTTTCACCATTTTGTGTTTTTCGTCTGGCTACTCTCCCAGCATGAACTTCACTGTTTTGGGACTTAACCTGGAGGAGTGTGCGGCGGCCGAGCGTGCAGTGATTTTCGCTTCTTGGGCTCATGCTGACCACTCCCCGGAGGAAAATTTTTATTTGCTGGACATAGCTGTCGGGGTGATGCAGACGTGCCCCAGTCTTTGGAAGTACCCGGAGTTTGTGCCGCTGCTCATCCAGATCTGCGAGACTCAACAGCACTGTGAGGAAGCATTACGAGGATCCTCCGCAGCACCTTCCAGGCAACCAAAGATGTACTCTGGGAGGCTGAATGCCCAGCACATGCTTCCCCAAACAGTGTCCTCTGTCACAGCCCGCTCTCACCTGTCTCCCGCTCCAGCTGCGAACACACCTGCGCCTCATCAAGCCCGGGCTATTTAGCCCGCTCCGCCTAGAGCCTCGGCCTGGAGCCGTCTCCTCACCAACAACCGTGCTACCCGCACTCGCCTTCTCTTCTTCGACGCCTCTAGACTACCAACCATCCCTTTTCACGTAAGCCATCATCACTCGTCTCACCTTCTCTCCAGTCTTTCTCCCCTGTGCACAGGTGGATTCCCTGGCGGCGGATTCTCCCCTCGTCGTCATCCAACCCTCACTCACAGCGCCGAGCGCGCATTGGAGAGCTGTCTTCCAGGCTGGAGACCTGCGGCTTGCCGACGTCAGCCACCGAGAACATCTGCAAGTAAGCCACAGCCCTAATATTAATCTACTGGGTCAGATTCTGCAGCTAACCACTTTTTCTGCTCTGCCCTAGGGTTGCCTGTCTGCACGGCGCGCTGCTTCGCCCTCGGCACATCCTGTCTTTCAGCATCACATTCACACTCACTCTCACGCATCGACACATGCTTAATATTTAATAAATCATTGTTGCAATCGACTCAAGCCTGTGTGTGTGTTCCCTGGGCCTGAACTCATGTAAGTACGGCTCCAGCAGCGTGGCCCAGTGGACAGCGGGCTCGCACACCGGTTAACCAACTTGGAGGCTCCAGTCAATCAGGTCATGCATCAGCAACAGGTGATTTTAAACCAGCTCACCATAATCACTCACCGGCTGGATCGTCTGGATCCCCCGCAGGTGTTCCCTCCGGCTCCTCAAGGCGGGCTAGCTCCTGCCGCTCCTCCGGCTGGCCAGGCTAACCCGGGGCCACCAACCCGGCTCACTCCCATGCCCACGCGCTTCGGCGGCAAGCTTGGTGAGGCACGTAGGTTCCTTCTCCAATGTGAGTCGGTGTTCCAGCGTGTCCCCAGGGACTTCCCGACGGATCACAGCTGAATTGGTTACATCGACAACCTCTTGGAAGGGCAAGCGTTAGCCTGGGACTATGCAATCATGGCGCGGCCCAGCTACGCTAACCTGACTTATGCTTAATTCGTCCAAGATTTTAATGAGGTTTTTGACCATTAGGACCGTGATAACGTGCTAACAACCCGGTTGCTAAACCTTCGCCAGGGTAGCCGGTCGGCCGCCGACTACGCTGTCGACTTCCGGGTTGTGGCAGTGGAAGTTGGGTGGGGAGCATTTTCATCCGTAGCCTGAGCTCTAGCCTTCAGGACGAACTGGCCTGTAGGGATCTGCCGGAGCGGCTCTCCGAGCTGATTTCCCTTACCATTAGCCTGGATAACAGGTTGAGAGAGCGGGCCGCCGAGCGGAAATCCTCCAACCGCTCAAGCGGTGCTCTCCCCCGCTCCTCTCAACCTCGCCCCCTGGTGTTGCCCGCGCCTGAGTCCGCCGACGAGCTGGAGGAGATGCTGATTGGCCGGGCTAAGCTCCCACAGGCAGAGAAACCGCACCGTAGGGAGCTGGGTCTCTGCTTGTACTGCGGAGACGACCAGCATGCCTTGGAGTCTTGCCCGGTAAGGCTAAAGGGGGACTCCGCGAGTCACTATAGGGGGCCTCGCGGACGCATCCAAGCCTAACGCCCTATCTAAGTGCATGCTACCAATTAGGTTCTGTCATAACCCCATAGAACACCTCACTCACACACTGGTGGACTCGGGGGCGGAGCAGAGCTTCATTTCTAAGGGCCTGGCAACCCGTCTGGGCATCCCCTGCCAACCGCTGCCGGCCCCTTTGAATCTTGTCTCCCTCTCTGCCTCCCCCCCAGAGAAAGTTACACACCGGACAGTTCCAGTCCCGGTCATTATTTCTGGTAATCACCAGGAGGACCTTAGCTTCTTTGTGCTGCCCACCTCAGCCGCCTCCGTCATCTTGGGCTACCCCTGGCTGCGGCTGCATGGCCCAACTTTTGATTGGCAGTCGGGTAGCATCCTTTCCTGGAGCACCTTTTGTTTGGGCGCCTGCCTCCAGTCCGCTGCCTGTGCCCCGTCACTTCCTCCCTCTCCCTCCAACGTGCCCCCTCCGGACCTCTCCTTAGTGCCTCCAGAGTTTCATGACCTTGGAGTAGTCTTCAGCAAGTCCAAAGCGCTGTCCCTTCCCCCCCCCCACCACCCCATGACTGCGCCATCAACCTCCGCCCAGGGGTCGCCCTTACCCTCCAGTCGATTGTACAACTTGTCAGCACCGGAGCACGAAGCCATGGACTCCTATATCAAGGAATCGCTCAGCTCTGGCATTATTCGTCCTTCTTCGTCTCCAGTCGGAGCAGGTTTCTTCTTCGTTGCCAAGAAGGATGGGTCCCTTCGGCCATGTATTGACTACCAGGCGCTGAATGATATAACAGTCAAGGACAGGTATACGCTGCCATTAATGGACTCGGCTTTCGATTCTCTGCAGGGGGCCACCTGGTTTACGAAGCTGGACCTCAGCAGCGCATATCATCTCGTTCGGATCTGGGAGGGCAACGAATGGAAAACAGGGTTCCGGACGCCCAGCGGTCATTTTGAATATCTTGTCATGCCGTTTGTGCTCACCAGCATGCCGGCCGTCTTCCAGCGCCTAATTAATGACGTCCTCCGCGATTTAGTGGGGGTGTTAGTCTTTGTGCACCTGGACAACATTTTGATCTTCTCCCGGTCATGGGAGGAGCACCAGGTTCATATGAGGTGGGTCCTCCAGCGCCTGTTGAAGAACAGACTCTATGTAAAAGCGGAGAAGTGTGAATTCTATGCTGACAAGACCTCCTTCCTGGGCTTTATTATTTCACACAACCAGATCATCCCTGACCCTGCCAAGGTCAAGGCGGTCATCGAGTGGCCCACCCCCTCATCAAGGAAGCAGGTCCAGCAGTTCCTCGGCTTCGCCAATTTTTATTGGCATTTTGTCCCTAGATATGGCGCCATCGCTTCTCCCTTGACCCGCCTCACCTTCCCCAAGGTGCCTTTTCAGTGGACCGAGGATGCCGAGGCCGCCTTCGCTGCGCTGGAGACGGAGTTCTCCTCCTCCCAGGTCCTGACCCAAGTGGACCCCACACTGCAGTGCCTGGTGGAAGTGGACACCTCTGATATGGGGGTGGGGGAGGTGTTGTCTCAGCGCTCACTGGTGGACGGGGTGGTGCGCCCCTGCGCCTTCTTCTCCCGGTGCTTATCTGCTGCAGAGAGGAATTACGACGTCGGCGACAGGGAGCTCCTGGCAGTCAAGCTTGCGCTCCAGGAGTGGCGTCACTGGCTCGAGGGGGCAGCTCAGCCTTTCGTGGTTTGGACAGACCACAAGAACCTGGAGTACCTGAGGACAGCCAAGCACCTGAACGCCCGCCAGGTGCCCTGGTCTCTGTTCTTTGGCCACTTCAGGTTCACCATCACCTACCGCCCGGGCTCGAAGAACGGTAAACCGGACACTCTGTCCAGGCAGTTTGCCCCAGAAGCCCCCAAGGACCAGGACCACACCATCCTGCCGGCCTCGTGTGTCATGGGAGCCGTCTCCTGGTCCATCAGGGACAAGGTCCGGAGGGCACAGGAAACCGAACCTGATCCTGGCGGCGGTCCAGCAGGAAGGCTGTTCGTTCCTTTGTTGGTCCGGAGTGACGTCATCCACTGGGCCCACACCACCAAGCTTGCCTGTCACCCTGGGATCTCCCAACTGATTGAGCTCCTCCAGAGGTCTTTTTGGTGGCCGGGCCTCCGGGGCGATGTCGCTAATTACGTCGGCGCCTGCCCCCAGTGTGCGACTGGCAAGACATCTTCCTCTCCTCCAGCTGGTCTCCTCCACCCTCTGCCGACCCCCAGCAGACCCTGGTCCCATGTAGCCTTAGATTTTGTCACCGGTCTCCCGACGTCCAACTCCTTCACCACCATCCTGACCATCGTGGATCGGTTCTCTAAGGCCACCCACTTCGTGCCGCTCCACGGCCTTCCTACGGCGCAGGAGACGGCGGACTTACTGGTCCAACATGTGGTGAGGTTGCATGGGATTCCAGTGGACATCGTCTCTGACCAGGGGCCCCAGTTTGTGTCCAGGGTCTGGACGTGCTTCTGCAAGGCCTTGGGGGCCACGGTGAGTTTGTCTTCTGGTCACCACCCCCAGTCCAATGGGCAGTGCGAGCGGACGAACCAGGAGCTGGAAGCTGTGCTGCGCTGCGTCACCTCCTCCAACCCTTCCTCCTGGAGCGCCCATCTGCCCTGGATAGAATATGCACATAATGCCACTTTGTCATCAGCCATCAGGATGTCTCCGTTCCGGGCATCGCTTGGATATGACCCCCTGTTGTTCCCTGAAGAAGAGGGGGAGGTGGCAGTGCCATCAATCCAGGCCCATCTCAGGCGCTGTCGGCGCATTTGGACAGCTGTGCGCCATGCGCTTTTATGCACAGCTGAGCGCAACACCAGGACGGCTAATCGCCACAGGAGGGCCGCACCACGTTATCAGGTGGGTCAGCAAGTCTGGCTGTCTACACAGGACATCAACCTGAAGGCCGAGAGGAAGAAGCTGGCCCAACGTTTCATTGGCGCGTTCCCCATCACAAGAATCATCAATCCGGTGGCTGTGCGTCTGGCTCTCTCCCCCTCACTCCGCGTCTGTCCGACGTTCCATGTCTCCCGCATTAAACCTCTCTGTCCTCCTCCTAGGGCTCCACACCCCCTCCCGTGATGATCGACGGCGACCCGACGTGGAGGGTCTCTTCCATCCTGGACTCCCGCCGCCGAGGCCGCGGACTACAATACCTGGTGGATTGGGAGGGGTATGGCCCCGAGTGGAGGTCCTGGGTGCGCCCATCGTTCGTGCTGGACGAGCGCCTTGTCACGGAGTTCCACCTGGCGCACCCAGGTAAGCCAGTGCCGGGAGGTGCTGCTCGGGGGTGGGGGGGGAGTACTGTCACAGCCCGCTCTCGCCTGTCTCCTGCTCCCACTCCAGCTGCGAGCACACCTGCGCCTCATCAAGCCCGGGCTATTTAGCCCACTCCGCCTAGAGCCTCGGCCTGGAGCCGTCTGCTCACCAATAACCGTGCTGCCCGCACTCGCCTTCTCTTCTTCGACGCCTCTGGACTACCAACCATCCCTTTACACGTAAGCCATCATCACTCGTCTCACCTTCTCTCCAGTCTTTTTCCCCTGTGCACAGGTGGATTCCCTGGCAGCGGATTCCCCCCTCGCCGTCATCCAACCCTCACTCACAGCGCCGAGCGCGCATTGGAGCGCTGTCTTCCAGGCTGGAGACCTGCGGCTTGCCGACTTCAGCCACCGAGAACATCTGCAAGTAAGCCACAGCCTTAATATTAATCCACTGGGTCAGATTCTGCAGCTAACCATTTTTTCTGCTTTGCCCTAGGGTTGCCTGTCTGCACGGCGCGCTGCTTCGCCCTCAGGGCATCCTGTCTTCCAGCACCACATTCACACTCACTCTCACGCATCCACACACGCTTAATATTTAAGAATATTAAATGATGATTTCATGAAACAATGATGAAACAATGATTTAATATTTAAATCATTGTTGCAATCAACTCGAGCCTGTGTGCATATTCCCTGGGCCTGAACTCATGCATCTCATCCGATGCATTGTCCTACTCCCAGGGAGATGGAGCAAGACACCGAGACAGTGGCTGACATAGTCACCAGCCAGGAACTAAGGCAAGTGTTACTACAATCACTCGCTCTTTCACCTGATGTAGTATGCCAGATTCCTGTGGAGGAGCTCCAGGTTTTGCTTTCCACTGGGGCTCCCCCGTCAGCTGCTGTTACCACTCCTCTGTCCTTTGTCTCTGTTACCCCCGAATTCTGGATGGTCCCGAGAGGATGTAGCCAGACGCCGGAGGAGCCAAGGGAGAGAGGGGAGCCTAAGCCATGGCATAAGAACTGTCCCTCCTCGGGACGTCCGTAGAAACCCTCCTTTGTATCAACAGCCATGGATTCGACGTCACCCCCGGCTATTCCTGCGGCAGAGCCAATCTCTGTTCCAGCTGTTGTGCCCTCTCAGCCCTGACCGCAACCCACGCCGCCAGAACGTCTTCCCTTGCCGCTGTGAGATCAGCCGGGGGTTCCCCAGACTCTCCCACGCCTGCGCCGCCGGAACCAGGTCCTCCTCCGTTCTTTGAGGGGCCTGTTACTGTCATCGACACAGGGGAGGATGGTAGCTCGCTTCCAGCTGCAGTTCCCACCGAGACCTGGGAGATCAGGCAAGTGTGTTTACATTCAATCTCCATAAACAATGATGAATCTTGTCTGTCTCCCGGGGAAGAGCCTCAGGTTGGGCAGTCACCTGAGCGCTCTCTCCCTGCTGCCACTGTCCAAGACTTACTGATCCCCTCCGTGTCTCCTCCCCATTTTTCCGAGTGCTCGCCGGAGTCAAGCTGCCGGATCGTGGAGGAGCTTGTTGCCCTGGGTGATCAAGAACAAGGTTCAACACACAGTGGACCCCCAGCCATCACCACAACCATTATGCCTGCTGTGGAGGCCGCCACAGCAGGGTCTGCACCTGAGCTGGACCACCCAGAGGCCGGGCCCGAGACAACGGTACCAAGTCCGTTGGAGTCCTGGACGGCAGCTCGAGCTCAGGCAAGTGCTCTATTTTGTATTCCTCTTGTTGATACTTGAGCGTTCTTGCCTGGCTCTTGGGGAAGAGAGCCGGGTTCAGGCACTACCTGCACCTGAGCTCGCCTCGCCGGGCTCCACCACTGCCGGTGACCGTGACCCTCTACCTCTCTTTCCTGTCTCCAAGCTTGTGTCTAGGGTCGCCGGAAAGGATCCGCTGCCACCGGATTCCACCTCGGGTGCAGCGGAGCTCTGGCCGGGGTCCACCGTGGGTACAGCTATGTACCAGACCGGAACCACAGGGGGCAGAGGGGCTTCTCCCTCATCCCTGTCGATTGACGTCAGGGCTCCCCTTCTCTGGTCTCCCCTTCCTACTTTGGGTCTTCCCATGGGCAGGCCACCTCCTGGGCCCTCTTTCCTGAGCTGGTGGCTTTCGGACTCAGGCCGTCGACCTGGTGAACTGTGTCATGGATGTTGGTGGCCCAGTTTCCCTGGCTGGCCACCTGAACCATCTGCCCAGGCAGCCTGCCTTGTTCTGGATGTGGTCAGGCCGCTTGACCGGCCTCCTTTCATCTCACCTGGGACCTGGGACTTTGGTTGGTCCCCTAAACTATGGGACTCTGGGGGGTTTGGGGGAGTGTTGTTCTGGGTGTTGGGACGTATGTACTGTGGGGTTTCCTGTTCTACCTTGTTGTGTTTCCATCTGATCTGGTTCCCCCACCTCCCATCCTGGTTAGTTGTTATAGTCTCCTGGGGGGGGGTTGCCTTGTGTTGTGCTTCCTTTTCTGATGGTACGCTCTGATAGTACGCCCTTACCTGTCTCTAGGCTCCTCCTGGGAGGCTCTGGGAGGCTGTGACAGCTCAGCCATGCTCCTCTGTCCTGCCAGTCCTTACCAGCTGTCGTCCTTTGGTTATTTTCTCCGCTGTACACACACACACACACACACACACACACACACACACACACACACACACACACACACACATTCATTTCCACCTACATGCTTTATGCTCCCTCATTCACTCATACATACACACACTCACTCACTGGTGCAGATGTCCATCCACACAGGTGTTTCCACTCACTCTCTTCCATACTCTCTCTCCTCTCTCCACACCGGCATACACTCTGCTCATTAGTGTTGCTGTATTTAAGATCTCAGTTCATCATTGTGTATTGTTGGGTGATTGAGGTGAAATTCTGAGAATCCTTCATCTGTCTCTTTCCCCTTCATTTTCTCCAGCCTGTGGACTTACTCGGAAAGCTCCAGCTTCGTTAGTACAAACTGTTTCGCCCCTGCAGTCTATTTCTCCAGATGGCTCTTTTCCGGGCTCCCCCTCCATTGCAGTTCCATCTGCCTTGGAACATTTTTTCCCCATGTTTGATTCACTTGTCCTATTGAGCGGCCTAGAGACTTCCCTGTACTCCCTTGTCTCACTGTGTTTGAACTGTTATATTTTGTTCTGCACAATAAAGCACACACAATGTATTTCTGTGAGTGGGTTTCATTCCTTCTGCCTTTAACAGGCAGAAAACTCATGACAGACATGACAATAGCTCAGGACAATTTAGAATCCCCAGTTGATGCCAATGAACCTAACCAGCATGTCTTTGGCCTGTGGGAGGAAACTGGAATAAACCCACGCAGACACGTGGAGAACATGTAAACTCCACACAGAAGGGTAATTGATGGTCAGGGGGTGGGATCAAACCCACAACCTTCTTGCTGTGCTGCCACAGTGCTAACCACTGCACCACCGAGCTGCCCTGCTTTAAACTTAACTTTTTTACAATGTTAATGCATGTACAATAAAATAATCCCTGTCATCTCAATGCATCAAACTTCCCTGGTTCTGCTTCAGTGAAGGGAATGCATTCGTCTGCAAGTCCTAGCAGGGATGCAGCAACTAAATCCTGTTGAGCTTGTTGAATGGGACCATATTCCTCAGAGTCACACTGACAACTTAGTGGCATCGGGGGAATTACACAATAACTGGAATAAAACTCAGTGACAGCAGGTCTTAAGGAGGAATTAATCCAAATTACATTGTACAAATGAGGAATCATCTTAGCAGAGAACAAAAGGGAGCAAACCTTCAAAGAAGAGCTGTGGGATGTCCTGTAAGAAGCCTGAAGAAATATTCCTGAAGACCCGAACTGACAAGAAAGCCTCCCTAAGAGAGTCCAGACTGTGTTGAAGAATAGTCAGACCAACTACTGACTTTCAAGGTCAACTGTGCAAACTGTTTTTTTAAAATTTATTTCCATTTATGTTTGTACAGATTTTAATAAATCTTTGGACCTATTCCCATTTTCTTGTAAAATATAAAGAAATTAGGGTGGACCAAGTCTTTTTGCACCATATTCTGGATTCCACATGACGTTTCATTTTTCTGTATGGGGTAAAATCTTAAACTATTAAACCAGAATGACATGTATACAGTAGTTTATCACCACCATTCATTGTGTGTGTGTGCGTGCATGTGTGTGTGTGTGTGTGTGTGTGCCTGTTCATGACTGAAGCAGATCTGCCCACAGTGCACAAATGATGTCCTCATTTTAGGAGAAAACCTTGCTCCACTGTAATCTGCCTGGAGACTGATGACACTGTAACTGGGAGTATTTACTGTTGCTTTGAGGCTTTAGATTTTTTTTTTTTTTTAGATTTAGTATACTTTATTGATCCCCAGAGGGGTTACTTTCTAAAACTTCTCCAGTAATGGAATCAGAATTACATTACATCTAAAATATAGAGAATCCAAAAGAGATATAGTTGTGTACGCCAAATAAATTCTAAAAAATAGAAGTGTTTTTGAGTCATGTAACTACATACAATTTTTGATTAACTTTTGAATGAATGAATGATTTATTCAGTTCAGTTACACATAAACACCAATACAAGAAATAATTGCTTCAGACACAAATAACTGAAACTGGAAAGGAATGAGCAGAAGCCCAAGGCTTATTTTAATGCTTATCCTGTTCTAACTTTTCTAACTTGTCCTTTAGAACTTTTCTTTGGCCTTTTTAAATCTGTACAAGAACACATACAGATGGTTCCAGATATGTACATGTCAGAGAAATGACTAATCATCAATACTTCAGCAGGTAAAACCTGTTGGGTTGAATCCTGCATGGGAACAGATGATGTCACAGATGATTTATTAGTTATCATGCTCCAGATTTATAAATCATTTATTACTTTATGCTGCATTAACCAAATGAATATATATGTATGTTACAGTATTTTTACAGCAGTTCCACCTGTTAATGTTTTTTTTCTTGTAAACAACAGGAATCCAAAATATTCTGCCACAGTAAAGGATAATAAAAAAGGAAACTATTCTAAACCGTTTTTGTCACTATCAGGTCAAATATTTAAAGACTGAACAACAGCTGAAGAGCTACAGTAGAGTTTCACAGAAATTTTATTTCATTATTGTAAAAATGTTTTATATTTTCTGCAATAAACTAAACAAGCATGACGTACTTCAGTTTAATTTATAAATGAACAATCCTCTATCGATATATTTTAAGCACTGCAACCATAAATATAATTTTATTTTTTCAATTAAAATGATATTCTTTTAATTTTCAGTGGCATACTAACTGCTCTAGAAGAATTATGAAGCAGCATGGTAATGATTAAAGGACAGCAAAATGATTTGAAAAACAGTATTTATTGGCAATGTTGATTCCTGTAATCTGCTGATGCTACAGGATCACAGTATAACACTTAAAACGTACATCTGACCTGTAATTACACTGGACACACACTGGATCATGTTCAGGGTGTCTAAGGTGATCTGGGTTTAGCTGTGACACTCAGAACATTCCTTTCCTGTAGCGGTGGATCAGCTCAGACACGTCCTCCTTACACACCTGAATCCAGCCGTCCTCCCTCATGTGGTTCACTAGACAATCACACACAAAGACACAGACTATGATCACATACACAGTTTCACCTTCATAAACATGAAAACAAAATTCATTATTCTATTTTTCACATATTTATGCCTCTTTAATGATGCAAACTAAAATCTCTGTTGCCTGTCATCTGCATTCTCCAAAGGTCAGACATTCCTTCCACTATGTTTTAGTGAGAGTGGAAACAAAGGTGTTCTTGGAGCTAAATGCTTCATCAGTGGATATATTCATACATGTGATGTTTATTTTGTTCATATATCTAACGCTAAATTGATAAGAATTGAGGCCAGTGAGAAATACAATTAAAAGCTGCTACATCGAATCTTAGATAAATATGAAGAGAGAACAAATTCAAGTGTGTTAGAAATGTCTTTTCTAGTGTCATCTGTCTTAAACTGGGCCTAACTAGAGGCTTTGACATTTGTCCTACTTTTTAATGCTCTGATGAGAAAAATTGCTAAGAAATAAAGAACATCAATGTGCATCAACAGAACACACAACGCTGTTAATATGACATGTGGTGATGTGAAAATGACGAGGCAGAGTTCTCTCTCAAAGTCAGCTTTATTCACAACACCATCATCTCAAAGCAGAGAAAAGAGAAAGACACAGTAAACTCTTGTCCTTAAATATCAGGAACTTCACACTTCACAGATCACGTGTCACACAGACCACCTTGCATTATAAAGACAGTCACAATGCATTTCTCTCCATGATATCACTTCCACTGTCTCCAATGCATCCCTTCCTTAATCCTTTAATTGAACCCCCCACAGTCTCAAGCCTTGCATATTAAGGATAAGATTCCTGCAGCTTCCCGCCTTTGTTCTGACCTAAAATGTGAGTCACAAAACAGGTCCCATGTGTATGTCCACCACACAAAGCCCCCCCAACATTTTAGACAAACAGAACAACAAGAGAATAAACACATGCATGCCGTGATAGCATCAATATACATCAGTTCACATGCTGTATAGGCTTCAGCCTCCTGCCGTATCTGCTGTAGTTGGGGTTCAACGTCTCTGCGGCGCTGTCACGCTGGGGGTTTGCCATCTGGGGGCAAAAACCCCTTGTCAGTCTCTGCGGGTGTTCTGGGGAAAAAATACTGTGGGAAACATGACTGTGTGAAGCCCCCCCATAGTGGTCTACCTCGCCGCGGGGCCCTTGCCAACAGCACTTGCTCATCTGCCACCACGTGCAGGCTGCTGCCCACTCTTTGATTTGTTTGCGGAGGCTCGGCCACACAAATTTCTCTCCCACCATTTTGACCGACGCGCGCACTCCAGGGTGCGCCAAAGAATGAATCGAGTCAAAGACGCGGCGGCGCCACGCAGCCGGTACTACCGGACGTGGCCGTCCAGTGGAGACATCGCAGGTTAGGGGGGGGCATACCGTCTTGCAGCACCCTGCTCTCCAGCCTTAACCCTGTTGGTCCAGACTGGAGCGCACGCATGTCCGCGTCATTAACCTGCTCCGCGGCCATGGCTGCATAATCTACCCCTACGCTGACTGGGGCCACCACGGCGCGCAAGAGGCAATCTGCCACTACATTGAGTTTGCCCGCCACATGCTGAATATCAGTGGTAAACTCTGATATCACGGCCAGCTGTCTCTGCTGCCGGCCTGACCACGGTTCAGAGACATTGGCCATCGCGAATGTTAGAGGTTTTTGGTCAACGAACACGGTGAAAGCGCATCCTTCCAGCCAGAACTGAAAGTGGCGGATGGCCAAATGGAGAGCGAGCAGCTCCCTGTCGAACGCGCTGTATTTATGTTCGCTATCGCGCAAGGTCCTGCTGAAAAAGGCAAGGGGCTGCCAAACCTCGGCTACATGTTGCTCCACGACCGCCCCTATGGCCACCTCTGATGCGTCAGTGGTGAGCACTATGCTGGCCGTTGGGTCCGGGTGTGCCAACAACGCAGCCTTTGCCAAGGCTGCTTTCACCTCCGAGAACGCTTGGTCCCGCTCCGGGGGCCACTCGATCTTATCCGCGGGTTTCTTTTTTTTGAGCGCGGCATACAACGGCTGCATGAGTTGCGCCGCACGGGGGAGAAAACGGTTATAAAAATTCACCATTCCCAAAAACTCCTGCAACGCCCTGACCGTCTGCGGCCGGGGAAAATCTGCCACAGCGTGTACTTAGTCAGGCAGCGGAACTGCTCCTTCGGGGGAAACGCGGTGTCCTAAAAAATCGATCTGCGCCACCCTGAACTGACACTTCGCTGGGTTGATTATTAACCCGTGATCTCCCAACCTTCTGAAAACTGTGGCCAGGTGTTTTTCGTGTTCGTCTTCGGATGCGCTGGCTACTAAAATATTGTCCAAGTAGACGAACACGAAAGGGAGATCACGAAGCACCGCACCCATCATGCGTTGGAACGTCTGAGCAGCCCCTTTAAGTCCGAATGGCATGTGTAAAAACTCGAATAGGCCAAACGGAGTTATTACCGCTGTTTTGGGTATGTCCTCAGCGCGCACTGGGACTTGGTGGTAACCGCGGACCAAGTCTATTTTAGAAAAAATGCGCGCCCCTGCCAAATGAACGGAAAAATCTTGGATATGTGGGATTGGGTAGCGATCATGCACTGTAGCGTTGTTTAACCTGCGGAAATCCCCGCAAGGGTGCCATTATCCGTCAGCTTTTGGGACCATATGTAGGGGGGAAGCCCACGGACTGTTTGAACGTCGGATAATGCCCAACCTCTCCAGGTTGGCGAACTCCTCGTGCGCTATGGCTAGTTTAACTGCGTCCAAGTGCCGAGCTTTTGCAAAAACGGGTGGTCCAGTAGTGGTAATAAAATGCTCCACCCCGTGCTTAGCGACTTTTGCCAAAAATGTGGGGACCGTGAGTGCTGGGAACTGAGTGAGCAGTGTGTGGAACTTACCGCTTGGTGCTGTGACATTGGCTTGTGCTGTTGGCGGGGCCACTCGCGCTGTACAGGGGATAGAATCAAAAGAAAGTGCATTAACCAGGCGCCTGTTAGCGAGATCAACCAACTAACCACGTGAGCACAAAAAATCAGCCCCCAACATATTGAAATTTACTGCTGCTACAACAAAAGTCCACTCAAATGTACAGCCGTGTAGAGACAGAAGCAGAGTCTTCTCACCAAAGGTCTTAATCTCCGAGCCGTTGGCTGCCGTCATCCGGGGACCTCCAGAACCAGCTAGTCTGTCCGCGTAGGAAGGTGTGATGAAGCTAACTAACTAACTAACTAACCTGCACTTATATAGCGCTTTTCTAGTCACAAAGACCACTCAAAGCGCTTTCATTAATACTAACCCTCTATTCTAAGGGCCTATAGGAAACAAATATCTAGGGACAATTTAGAACAGCCAATTAACCTAACATGCATGTTTTTGGCATGTGGGAGGAAACCGGAGAAATCCCGGAGTAAACCCACGCAACACGGGGAGAACATGCAAACTCCACACAGATCACTGTTGGTCGGGGGCTGGGATCGAACCCACAATCCCACGATCCCCACAATCCCCCGGCCAAGGGTAAACTGTGCTGCCGCAGTGCTAACCACTGCGCCACCGTGCAGCTGGGAGCCTGTGTCGACGAGGAACTGCCTCCCCGAGCGTGCGTCCGACAAGTAGAGCAGCTTGTTCTCTTCCCCGAGGGCCGCGGCTGCTACCGACCCCCGGTCTTGGCGTTTCCCGAACGCCCGAACTGGCACGGCGGTACACACTTGCGTGCCCTCTCTGCGAAGCGGCGATGGTAGAAACAAAGGACGTCCGGTCCACGTTCCCTGGCCCTTGCCTCCGCCGTCGTCGGTGAGTCTGGCACCACTGTCTCTGGCCCTCTGTCGTCTCCGGTCGCCGCGCCGTGTTCCGCTGCAGCAGCCATGGCTGCGCGCCGCTTGGTGGCGTTGACAATTCGCTGCGCCTCCCGGCCCAGCGCGCGGTAGTACCGTAGGGCCAACAGTGGCGAACTGGCCAGGGCCGCTCTTGCTGCTGACGGTAGAGCCCTGAGGAAGAGGTGGGTGAAAATGAAGTGATCATCGTCAGAGTCTTTCAGCCTCAACAACTTCTCCATCAGGCTCGCGGGCATGTCGTTTTCCCCCTCCGTCAGCGCCAGGAGCCTCTCTGCTCGCTCCTCCGCCGAAGGGGTGAATTGCTGGATGAGTGCAGCCTTCAACGTGCCGTATTTCTCGCTATCCGGAGGCTGGTCGATCAGGCTCTCCACATGCTGGGCCGTGTTGTTGTCCAGCTTTGCGACTACGTGGTAGACTTTCGTGGCATCTACCGATATCCCCCGGAGGTTGAACTGTGCCTCAACCGCGTTGAACCAGGAGCGCGGATTGTTCTGCTAGAAGTCCAGTAGCTGGACTGTAGCGGCATTCGCTTGGCTGGGGGCTCCTGACGCGGCTGGCCCGGGGGAATTTTCTTCTTCCATATCACGTCAGGGTCACCAGTGTGGTGATGTGAAAATGACGAGGCAGAGTTCTCTCTCAAAGTCAGCTTTATTCACACCATCATCTCAAAGCAGAGAAAAGAGAAAGACCCAGTAAACTCTCGTCCTTAAATATCAGGAACTTCACACTTCACAGATCATGTGTCACACAGACCACCTTGCATTATAAAGACAGTCACAATGCATTTCTCTCCATGATATCACTTCCACTGTCTCCAGTGCATCCCTTCCTTAATCCTTTAATTGAATCCCCCACAGTCTCAAGCCTTGCATATCAAGGCTAAGATTCCTGCAGCTTCCTGCCTTTGTTCTGACCTAAAATGTGAGTCACAAAACAGGTCCCATGTGTGTGTCCACCACAATGTCACCATTAGTAGCTTTTTGCAAGCTGACAATGTGAAGTGAATGTTAATGTCCCAGCAATTAACTGTAGCTCATGTCAGGCAAACATTAATAAGACTATGGCATGATTATGTTGATGTGTGTTACTGTGTGAAACCATCCTAAATTATCTGAAGTATGTGAGATTTTGGAGTATTAAAGGGTATATATTTGCTGCAGTGTTGGTGAGTTGCTCCAATGTACAGTATAACATCAACTAAAGTAGCATCTCTGTGTGCATATAGAAGATCATTTATCCTCTGCAGCAGTGTTTTTCAACTGGCGTGCTGTGGCACCTTAGGGTGCCATAAAAGACCATTTGGGGTGTCATGGGAAACTGTCTAATGCTACTTTCAACCCATAATCGGCCAGCCTCTGCCATGGCTTCCATTAGCATAAACACCTCAACATGGCTTTTCCAAACTTTAAGGAGATGCGAGTCTGATCTCCCACAAATAACAGTGCATTTCTCTGGTGTATCAAGTTTCATGTCTTCACATCACTGATGTCACATGATTAGTTGAGTCACCAGCATTTTTACAGGTCTTTTATCATCCTGTGTCAAACTCAACACAGATCAGTGGTTGATTGGAATCCACCAATCCACAGATTGCTGCTTGCTGTCCTGTGTGTCAACAGAGAGGGCTGCAAAATGTGTGTGTGCTTACACTTTGATTTGGTGAGACAGTGTGATGTTGTGTTGTGTTTGGTGTCCAGCAACACACAAAGTGAGATATGTTTTTTCAGAGGGGGCTGTCATGGAAAAGAGGAGCAGTGGATCACAGGGTGAAAGTTAATGCTGGCTGAACCAGGATGAACAGGTAGAGTGCCCAGCACCAAACCAGGACAGGCTGGTTTTGGCTCCAAAGCAGCCAGAGACAGTTAGGGAGCTGCTGCAAATTTCATGGGAGTGACTGAAAAAAATGCTCTTAACCCTTTGAGTGTGTATGGTGCACTTCTGTGCCTGTCAGCTGATAAGCCCAAACAAAGCCTGTACAGCTGAATAGAGTGTGAAATGTACAAACCTTTTAACACCACTTGGTGGGTGAGGCGTGGCTTTTCACTTACCGGGAGAACTGGAAACGGTCCAATTCAATAAGTAGGTCAAATCAACGTTTGAAGCAGGTCCCTTTTCATTCTGCTGTTTCACATGGAGAAGACAGGATGGCGAGGAAGACAATCACAGCTGAAGAGGTTTTAGCACTGGTATTCACCACTCCTGGTTCAGAAGAAGAGCTTAGCCCTTTGTCATCTGAGTCAGAGTCCAGCTCTGATTATGTGCCTTTGGACAATGGTGCAAGCAGTTCTGGCAAAAGTGGAGACGGGTATCTTGTGCGTGACGCTGCAGCTGCATTTTCTGTGTCCAGCCATGCCCAGAATGGCACAGGAGCCTCGTCTGCAGATGGTTCTGCTTTCCCAAAATATGGTCACGGAGCGAAAAGGTCCAGAGCAGCCCGTGGGTGACGTTTGGCTGGGCAAGAGTGCAGAGCCGGTGCGTATCGACATGCGTCACGTGTGCGCAGTGGCAGGACAATAGGTAGTGGTGATGCGGCGGGAGGTTTGGACATTGACGGCTGGGAGCTTCTTAGAGATGAAGAAGTTTATCATCCGTGGCTGAAAGCATTTGAACAGCCAGTTGGATAATGTGGAGAGAAGTACCTGTCATCTGTGCCCGCCACTGATTTTGTGTCGCTTTTTTGGACTCTGGAATTCTGGATGCTTGTGACCGATGAAACAAACAGGAACATATTTGCTGCATCAACTGTGTTTCATTTGCTTCATTTTAGTTTAGTGTGAAACAAATGTGCTATGAGATTTGGGTTTTTTTTAATGATTCTTAGTAATTTTGTCAATGACGGGACAAAATGCCATGTGGTGACAGTGTGTGAAACAAAAATTGTCCATCCATCCATCTTCTACCGCTTTTCCGAAGCAGTAGAAGATGAAGGGTGAAATGAAGGGACAAAAGGCCATGTGGTGACAGTGTGACACCAAAATTGTTTTTGTTTTGAATGATTTTTAGCAATTTTGTCAATGATGGGACAAAAGGACCATGTGATTGTTATGGTGCGGTCCTCGTGGACCGCAAATGAAACACGATAGGAGACCAGTGAGTTTGCGTATTTATTATATAAGGACAAAGGTGCAAAATAATGAGCCATATGGGGCAAAACACAAATAAGGACTATGGCTAAGACACACTGACGATACACACAGACTAAGGAATACACTTACTGGGAGTAGCGAGGAACAAGATAACTGGAGCCGGGAAATAGGGACTCCACCCTAACGTTGGGGAGACCAGCGTTATCTGTACGTGAGGTCGCAGCCCCGAGAGACCGAAGCTGCTCCCTTAAATAGGGCTAAGGATAAATCAGCTGATGACTGTGGCAAACAGCTGTCACAGAGAGACTCTGCTCTGACAGCCAGAAGCCCCACCGAGACGCTGCCAAAATAAGAGCCCCGGAAGGCCATAAGGAAAACTGTTACCAAACGGGAGGAAAATACTGCATGACCCGAGCGCGGACAATATCGGCGCTCAGACCATGACAGTACTCCCCCCCCCCCCCGAACAACACACTCTGGGCGTGACGTAACATCCAAGCCTCCCGCCAACCGGAAGGCTACAACCCCCACCCACCCCCCACCCCCGGGCAGGAGGAGAGGGAAAAAAGGCCAGGAGGGCGAGAGTCAAGGAAAGGGAACCGGGAAACCGGGTCCTCGCAGACTGCAAATGAAACACGATAGGCAACCAGTGAGTTTGTGTATTTATTAGATAAGGACAAAGGTACAAAATAATGAGCCACGTGGGGCAAAACACAAATAAGGACTATGGCTAAGACACACTGACAATACACACAGACTAAGGAATACACTTACTGGGAGTAGCGAGGAACAAGAGGATATCTGGAGCCGGGAAATAGGGACTCCATCTTAACGTTGGGGAGACCAGCGTTATCTGTATGTGAGGTCACAGCCCCGAGAGACCGAAGCTGCTCCCTTAAATAGGGCTAAGAATAAATCAGCTGATGAGGCAGTCATCAGCTGAAATGGCAAACAGCTGTCACGGAGGGACTCTTCTCTGACAGCCAGAAGCCCCACCAAGACGCTGTCAAAATAAGAGGCCCAGAAGGCCATAAGGAAAACTGTTTCCAAATGGGAGGAAAATACTGCATGACCTGAGAGCGGACGATATCGGCGCTCAGACCATGACAGTGATGACAGTGTGTGAAACAAAAATTGTCCATCCATCCATCTTCTACCGCTTTTCTGGAGCGGTAATTAGGTCCAATCATGCACAATGCATGGATGCAAGTTCACCTGGCAGACACTTGGGTTCCTCTGCAACATTTTTGTAATTGGGACTTTGCCTCTAACTACCCACAACACCATCCAGAGGGGCACACCAGCCGGGAAAACACATCCCAATGTCAGCTGCCCTCATCATCAAACAAGCGGAAAACTGTCACAGAGCTCTGCCAGCCCATCCGTCCTTCCACCCACAGTTAGTTTCATTTTCATACTGGTTCTGCTGGTAATGATGGAATATCAATGCTGAAAACTGAAAAATGCATTAAAAACAAAACTATCCCACTCAATTTTTTCCAAGTGGGAACAAAACTGCACTAAAGACATGCAGAGCCCTCCATTTCCCCACAGTCTGGTATAAAGGAGCCTTTGACCAATAATGCAGATATAAACATGACAATGATAAATGAAAAATTACTATTAAAAATGTATTGTCTTCCAAAATTTGCGATCATTACGGGCCTAATTACAAGACTACATTGTCATTAGATATGCCTTAATGTGTCAATTTATAACATTTAGGGCTGGTGGGGTGCTGCTGGATTTTTTCAATGTAAGAAGGATGCAGTGGCTCAAAAAAGGTTAAAAAGGCTGCTATGGGGACACTATCTGTATGAAAATTTCATAACCGGTTAAATAAATGAAATATCAGTCTGAACCAAAGCCCACCGACAGATGAACTAATCTCAACAAGGTCAATCCTATACCTGACACCAAATCATTAAAGGAACAGAAGACACTACTTTTAAAACCCAGGAGTCTCCTCACTGTTTACCACTCCACCAGAGTAGGAGTCCCTGTGGGGAGCATGAGCGACGCCCTGACGGCCGAGGTCAGACGCCTCCTCCACTGTCATGTCTTCTCTGTAACCACTGTCCACCACACCATAGGCAGAACTGTTCCCACAGCCGGTGGAAAACATTCAGCCAGACAGACGTGTGCCGTTCTCATCCACATAGAACAGACCAGGACCCTGTAGAACACACATGGATGATATGTGGAGTGGAGAGATTTCATTTAGCAGACGCAGTTTTTACATGTTGCTTAATGTAAAAAGATTTATTTCAGAGCTCATACAAATATTATTTGTCACCATTAACCATAAACATTGATTTGAAAACTTGAAAAATACAAAATTTATTTTTCATTCAGTAAAATATTTATATTAACATGTGAGAGCAAAGAACCTTTCATTAAATTTAAGCTGCATTATTCCTAACAGAACATGTACGTTGGGGTCATAATCTGGAGTCATGGCTTTCTGTTTCATGGTCTGTTCTTAGATTATTTTAAACAGTCTATTACCACACTGAAGAGTGGATATTAAAAATCTGCCACATTTCCATTCTAGGCTGACATGCCCCCCTCCACTCCCCAAATGTTTCCCATCACCAGCAGATCCTCTCCTCCAGATAAAGTCTGTCTCCCCTCCATGTCAGAGCTCCATGCACAGATCATAACAGAGGTGGGTGAAATAGCCAGAAAATGTACTCAGATAAAAGTAGGGCTGCCTTCTGACATTCATTACTGAAGTGGAAGAGTAGCTACAGTTTTTTGACTAACAGGAAGAAAGTATCGACTAAGTTACTGAAGCAAAAGCAGTAATCAGCATCAGACTTACTGATTAATTTGAAAGGTTTTTCTCCTAAATCTGTCTCTTTTTTTCATAAATTTACTATTTTTTCCTCATCTATTTAAGACCTGTTAACCATGAATCCATGTCCAATTATTTCCTTGTATAGTTAAAAATTTTTCCCCCCAGTTTAGATTTTCATGACTAAACATGACATTTTACTACTAATTTGCCGCTTTTGCTCAATTTTTTTTTTTATCTCATAAGTTTGTGACTCTTTTCATATCCATCTCAGACTTTATTCCAATAAATTTGCAACTACTTTTTAAATAACTTTTGACTTTTCACATAAACGTGCAACTTTTTACTCATAGTTTTGCAGTGTTTTTCTCATAAAGTCGTAACCTTTTCCAAACCTGTGGTGCACTCATGCAGCTACAGTTGGTTTATTTGGTCGTCTGTTGTGTTACGGGCTACACCCACCTGATTTTCTCCATGCCCACCTACTTTTTCCATTTCTGGCTACACCCCTGGTCTGGGCTACTCTGTTAGGTCGACCTGGACACCCAGATAAGCAGTAGAAGATGGATGGATGGATGGCTTACATGTCATGTAATTAATTATACACTGCTCTTTCTTCACTTTTCTGACAGCCATTTTAAAATCCATTCATCTCTGCAGAGGACAGGCCAAGCCAGGTCTATAATGTTTTCAGTAAAAATATTCACCCTCATGATGCATTTCTACACACATATAGTGAACAGCACAGACTTTTCATCGTCACATACATTATACCTTTATAACATATTTGTAGTGATCAATGTAGTTTCATATGAATCCCGTCGGCCTCCGTCGGTCTATGATGACCATGGAAGAGAATCCTAAACGTCTCCTCTGCTGGAACAGCACCGCCTGTGGCTGAACAGGCCGATGTGTGAATGGCAGTCCCTGTCACACAGGTCGCACTTGTGGGTGGTCTCCGTGCTGCTGGGTCTGTGGCGGTTCTTCCTGCGGGTCCTTTTTTCATCTGCTGCAGCAGTCAGTCTCTCTTCACCCGCCTTGAGCTAGTGATGGTGAAATGAGGCCCCGTGAATGTGTCGAGTCTTTCTGGCCAAATGCTTCACCAAATCCTGATCAGACAAAGCCCCGTTTAACAGCTCATTTAAGAATACTGACATCTGCTGGTATGTTACATGTAGGGTAGTAGATCTTTTAGTATAATTATTCCAGTATTATGTCAAAATAATCATTTGAGGTATTGTAAAGCTAGATGAAAAACAATCTATCCTGATCATGGTATACTGGCAAAATAACATTGACGGTATATCAAAGTGTCAATTGGTCAGTTGGGATATATTAATAAATCATCTGTGTGGCTGTTTTTATGGATAAATAGTTATATGAAGTGCTTGTGTGACTGGGTTATAATCTAGACTGGGGAAGTTGGGTGGGGGATGGGGAGGTGTTTTATTGATTTTTATTCAGGAATAAAAGGTTTTTTTACAGTGTTGGGGCTCAGGCGATTTCTTCTTTTTGAAACAACTTCCCCAGCCTTTGAAAATATTCGTTCACAGGGGACTGAAGATGCAGGGATACACAAAAACTGAAGTGCCAATTTAAACAGATGAGGATATAGATTTTTGTGACTATGCCAATATTGCAGTGGATCCTGTTGTCTTGATAGGTTTGGTTCAGCCAGGTACCGCTGCACTTCCACAATAGCCTCAGCCTCTGCACTGGATGCCCCACGCCTCTGAGTTACTGTGGGGTCCAGCAGGTGCCACAGGTTACTACCACCTACAAAAAGAGTACACATCAGTATGTAAGCCAGGGGTCCCCAAACTTTTTCCTGTGAGGGCCACATAACTTTTGCCTTCTCTGATGGGGGCCGGGGGTCAGTTTGTAACAGAAAAAGTGTGACGATTGCAGGGGTGCCTAAACGTAAACATTTATTGTTTTCCAGAAAGCCACACATATCCAAATATTAATAACCCCTTCCGGGATCTTCACAGGGAAAAAAAGTCTGAAAATAAATAATAACACTATTAATGAAATAAATAATAACCAAATAACCCTCTCTGGGTTCTTCACAGAAAAAAGTCCATGGAACATTAACTTTCTGTCGTGCCGTGCACAATCTTAACAGGTAAAAGTTCAGCTTAGTTGTCAGAGCAGAATCTCTTACTTAAATGACTCATATGAGCAGTCACTCAAAGTTCTTGTGTTTCTTCCTTATAATCCTTTTGTAGGTTCCAGTAGGCTTGTAGACACCGCTGTTGAACAGCCTTTTCTTTGCACTGAACAAAAAAATAATCGTTTGTCCACTGCAGGTTAAATACCCTGCATTCTGAATCAATTTTTCTCTTACCTGACCTTTTCGCCATTATTCCGTTTTATTTGACAGGGGTGAGTCTAGGATTTTTTTTTCGGCGGGGGGGGGGGGGTGTCAGATAGGGGCATAGACTGCAGAAGGGTGGAACAGAATGTCACGTTCTATGCGTGTATTAGTCTCGATCGCGTGGCCAGACTGAAAAAAAAAAATCATAACGCTTACCAGTGTGGAGGCATAAAATAGTCCACAGCGCGGCAGAAGGGAGAGAGTCCATCACATCAGGTCACCAGTGTGGAGGAAAAAATAAGTGCAGGCGGACACAGCAAGCCGAAGTTTAAAGGTGTTCTATTTCTCCATCACAAGGCTCACCCAGCGCTCTGGCTGCGCGCTGTGAGTGAGCCCTGAGCAGTTGTCTAAGAGGGAATTCTAAGTGCGATAGTGAGGCATGTACAGTCAGCTCTTTTATACAGTGATACAGAGAATGCATGGCACAGAATGCATGGCTGAGCACACGCTCAGCAGGGGAACGAGATGGCGCTCAGCCGGCTTTGGAAGCGAGGTGCGGGAAAAGCTCTGTGCAGGAGGAGATGGAGGGGGGTGGGGGTAAGCATCTCTGGTATTGTTCAGGGTGCTGGCCGTGCCAAATGTGGACCGCGGGACGTAGTTTGGGGACCACTGTTTTATGTGATCAATCGAAGCAGTTGTACATTATATTTTACCTTGTTGGGAGAAATCAGGTCAAAGTGCTCCCAAACTGTAGATGTCCTTCTTCTTTTTGGTGGTTCCATAGTTCTGCTCTTCTCTCGTCTCTTCTCTTCTGCACATCACGATCTTCAGTGTCACCTCGGATCACATAGAACATTTCCTGTATTTCCCAAAGCTTTTTAAACAAATCGCATCAAATAACGAGGCAATCACGTGATTTTAGAAAACGGGGCTTCGTTTGCCTTTTGTCATGTGATACTGTGACAAACTATACAGGCCTCAAGGCAGGCTTCATCTGGACACGCCTCTTTTGCTCAACACGGGCTTCGGGCCTTCGGTGTCAGACGTAACATCACTACCTTGAGCTGTCTGGTCAGGGTGCCTCTCCATTTGGAGCGGTCCGTTGCAAGGTCCTCCCAGCGCTCTGTGTTGATCTCCAGGGCCTTCATGTCTCTCTTGCAGACGTCTCTAAAGCGCAGCTGTGGGCGGCCAACGTCTCTCCTGCCAGTTGCCAGTTCTCCATAGAGGACGTCTTTGGGGATTCTGCCGTCCTCCATACGGTGAACGTGGCCTAGCCAGCGGAGCCTGCGCTGCCTGAGTAGAGTGAACATGGAGGGAAGGCCGGCGCGGGACAGAACTTCTGTGTTGGGCACTTTGTCCTGCCAGGATATGTCCAGGATGTGGCGAATGCAGCGCAAGTGGAAGGAGTTCAGTCTCTTTTCCTGTCGGGCGTATGTTGTCCACGTC
Source organism: Pholidichthys leucotaenia (assembly GCA_020510985.1). NCBI lineage: Eukaryota > Metazoa > Chordata > Actinopteri > Cichliformes > Pholidichthyidae > Pholidichthys > Pholidichthys leucotaenia. Next base: position 436,630,763 of record CM035839.1, on the reverse strand, counting down.
TCACTCCCATAAAGCAGTGTGCTGATGACGCAGGCATTGTACACTGCCATCTTCGTCTTGACAGAGAGTTTGGGATTCTCCCACACTCATGTGGTGAGGCGAGCGAGTGTGAAAGCTGATTTTCCAATCCTCTTGTCGATCTCTGTATCAAGGGAGAGGTTGTTGCTGATCGTGGACCCCAGGTACGTGAACTGATTCACGACCTCCAGCTCGTAGTCGTCGATGGTGATGGTTGGTGGTGCTTCCGTGCGTTGCGCCAAGACGTTAGTCTTCTTCAGGCTGATGGTAAGCCCGAAGTCCTTGCATGCCTGGGAGAAGCGGTCCATCAGGGTCTGAAGCCCCTGCTGTGTGTGGGCTGCGACTGCAGCGTCGTCTGCGAACAGCATGTCTCTGATTAGAGCCTCGTGTACTTTGGTTCTGGCTTTCAGGCGGGCGAGGTTGAAAAGCTTGCCGTCAGATCTTGTGTGCAGGTAGATTCCCTCTGTTGCTGTGCTGAAGGTATGCCTCAGGAGCATAGCAAAGAAAATCCCAAAGAGGGTTGGCGCAAGTACACCGCCCTGTTTCACTCCACTGCGTATGTTGAATGGCTCTGAGACGTTGCCGTCGTGCTGCACTATCCCCTGCATGTTGGTGTGAAATGATTCGATGAGGCTTAGCAACTTTGGTGGGCATCCTATCTTTGGCAGGATCTTGAAAAGGCCCTCTCTGCTGACCAGATCGAAGGCTTTGGTGAGGTCGATGAAGGCGACGTACAGGGGCATGTTCTATTCTCTGCATTTCTCCTGGAGTTGGCGGATGGAAAATATCATGTCTACCGTCGATCGCTCAGCGCAGAAGCCACACTGAGACTCGGGGTAGACACGTTCGGCAAGCTTCTGTAGACGAACGAGAACAACTCGTGTGTAGACTTTGCCAACAACGCTGAGGAGGGAGATGCCCCTGTAGTTGTTGCAGTCGCTTCTCGCTTCAGTCGCTTGTCACTTCAGTCACTTCAGTAGCATTATTCATATGAATAATGTTTATTCTATTTCAGTAGAATGTTTATTTCTATTTCAGTAGCATTATTCATATGAATAATGCTACTGAAATAGATTAAAAGTTTTTGCATTTTCATATGAACCAGTAACCTCCAAAAGATTCAACATTTATTACCAGGATAATAACAGAAGAAAATTCTATTACTATGATCCCATCAGGAGGATTTCTTTAGAACTGAGTAGTATAAACCCTTTATTCTGCTTCATTTTAACTGATAGGATGGAAATGTGTAAAAGTGTGAAGAGTGAAACCCAGAGCTTCCCTCTTTGTCCATCCACAGATCATCCTCCCCATAGACAGACACAGGCCTCTGGAACCCAGCATCATGTTGGAGAACAGCTTGGAGGCAGCAGCTACAGAAATGTGCTGCTTGTTTCTCAGCCTGTACAGCCGAAATAAATTAATAAGGAATTAAAAACATTCAACAGACCTCATCTGTATGATGTGTGATTCAAACTCATCAGTCTTAATTTTTGTTGTCAGGTTGCTGTTCTAACCATTAAAACTCTGCACCGCTCAAAATACAGACAGATCAGGTTCAGGTTCAGGTTCAGGTTATTTTATTTGTACCCGTAGGTAGATTTGTTTTGCAGTCAGGTGACATCCATATTTACAAACCACAATTACATTCAACATAAACACAAACACAGGAACACATGAACCTGACTATAAACATGATAAAAGAACTCAAGGCTCCACCAATCAGGACATAAGACAAAGAGATAAGAGAGAAGGGTCATATTAAAAAGTTAAAGACTAGTCAAAGAGGTTAAAAACTCAAAGGTCTAAAACCCAATAAAAGATATAGAACCCAAATAAAAAACCTACAAAAATAAGTAAATATAAAATGAAATCAATAAAGAGGTAACTAAATTATGTGCAATATATTGTTACATCTTGTTCAACTCTTTGACAGCAGCAGGAACAAAGCTGTTTTTGTAGCACTGGGTTTTACTTTCTGGGACAGCAAACCTCCGTCTGGAGGGAAGAAGCTGAAAGTGGCAGTGCAAAGGGTGGGAGTCATCATTTAAAATGGAGGTAGCCATCCTCTGTACCTGTCTGGTGTACAAGGATGTCAGGCTCAGCTGTGACTCACCAAGCAAACGACTGGACCATCTAACTACCTGATCCAAGGATTTCCTCTGTTTCAGTTTTATCTGACCAAACCATGACACTAAAGAAAAGGATAAAACAGATTCAATAAGATAAGATAAGATAAAATAAGATAAGCCTTTATTAGTCCCACAATGGGGAAATTCCAGGATTGCAACAGCACAGGGATAGCAACACTCAGAGCAACAATCAGAAGGCAAGAAAAAAACAAGAACAGCTAGTATACATATGTACATATTACACTAAATATATATATATATATATATATATATATATATATATATATATATATATATATATATATATATACACACAGTGGGGTAAAAAAGTATTTAGTCAGCCACCAATTGTGCAAGTTCTCCCACTTAAAGATGAGAGGTCTCCAATTTTCATCATAGGTATACCTCAACTGTGAGAGACAAAATAAGAAAAAAAAATCCAGAAAATCACATTGAAGGATTTTTAATGAATTAATTGGTAAATTCCTCGGTAAAATAAGTATTTGGTCAATAACAAAAGTTCATCTCAGTACTTTGTTATATACCCTTTGTTGGCAATGACAGAGGTCAAACCTTTTCTGTAAGTTTTCACAAGGTTTTCACACACTGTTGCTGGTATTTTGGCCCATTCCTCCATGCAGATCTCCTCTAGAGCAGTGATGTTTTGGGGCTGTCGCTGGGCAACACAGACTTTCAACTCCCTCCAAAGATTTTCTATGGGGTTGAGATCTGGAGACTGGCTAGGCCACTCCAGGACCTTGAAATGCTTCTTATGAAGCCACTCCTTCGTTGCCCGGGCGATGTGTTTGGGATCATTGTCATGCTGAAAGACCCAGCCACATTTCATCTTCAATGCCCTTGCTGATGGAAGGAGGTTTTCACTCAAAATCTCACAATACATGGCCCCATTCATTCTTTCCTTTACACGGATCAGTCGTCCTGGTCCCTTTGCAGAAAAACAACCCCAAAGTATGATGCTTCCACCCCCATGCTTCACAGTAGGTATGGTGTTCTTTCTCCTCCAAACACGACAAGTTGAGTTTTTACCAAAAAGTTCTATTTTGGTTTCATCTGACCATATGACATTCTCCCAATCCTCTTCTGGAGCATCCAAATGCTCTCTAGCAAACTTCAGACGAGCCTGGACATGTACTGGCTTAAGCAGGGGGACAAGTCTGGCACTGCAGGATTTGAGTCCCTGGCAGCGTAGTGTGTTACTGATGTAGCCTTTGTTACTTTGGTCCCAGCTCTCTGCAGGTCATTCACTAGGTCCCCCCATGTGGTTCTGGGATTTTTGCTCACCGTTCTCGTGATAATTTTGACCCCACAGGGTGAGATATTGCGTGGATCCCCAGATCGAGGGAGATTATCAGTGGTCTTGTATGTCTTCCATTTTCTAATAATTGCTCCCACAGTTGATTTCTTCACACCAAGCTGCTTACCTATTGCAGATTCAGTCTTCCCAGCCTGGTGCAGGTCTACAATTTTGTTTCTGGTGTCCTTTGACAGTTCTTTGGTCTTGGCCATAGTGGAGTTTGGAGTCTGACTGTTTGAGGTTGTGGACAGGTGTCTTTTATAATGATAATGAGTTCAAACAGGTGCCATTAATACAGGTAACGAGTGGAGGACAGAGGAGCCTCTTAACGAAGAAGTTTCAGGTCTGTGAGAGCCAGAAATCTTGCTTGTTTGTAGGTGACCAAATACTTATTTTACTGAGGAATTTACCAATTAATTCATTAAAAATCCTTCAATGTGATTTTCTGGATTTTTTTTTTCTCATTTTGTCTCTCATAGTTGAGGTATACCTATGATGAAAATTGGAGCCCTCTCTCATCTTTTAAGTGGGAGAACTTGCACAGTTGGTGGCTGACTAAATACTTTTTTGCCCCACTGTATATATATATAGACACACAGTGCGGAGCATTGTGGTTGGTGAATAAAAGCCAGATCAAACATTATCATTATGGTTTGGTCAATTTGGAAGCGTGCAAGTTTCCTTAAACAATGCAAATGTTGCTGACCCTTTTTGCACACCCTTTCACAGTTCTCTTCAAAGTTTGAATTACTATCAATAATCGTCCTGTGGCCGACACACATTGTGAGCTCACATTGCCACAGAGACAGGACTGCATGTGTATTGTGGGGTGTCACGTCTGCAAGGACAAGAGGACTCGAATCTGCAGAAGATAACAAGGAAGTGTGAGATTTGTCTCTTTGTCCCACAGAAGATGCCCCGGAGGGAATTCCGGTTCATCAGGAAATAAGAGACAATAGGTGAAGTTTCAAAGGGATGCTTTGTAACTGTATGTTTACTGAAGACACCATGTGACTTGAATCCTGATGCTGGAAATGTATAAAAGGGGTGTTGAGATATGATTCTTTCTCTTTCCTGCTTTGAGAATGCTAGAAGCTGTGTTCTGTCAAATAAAGCTGGTTTATGACTAAACTCAGCCTCGTTATTTGAGCATGCTTCTACACTGGTGACCTACGACGGAAAATGAGCAGACAGAATTCTCCCGAGCAGGGCTCGGTGGAAGCCGGCCTGATGGCCGCCTCCACGATCCGGCTGCCCGATTTCTGGCAGCACAGCCCGCGCTCATGGTTTAGGGCAATCGAGGCGCAGTTCAACCTCCGGAGAATCTCCAACGACGACACAAGATTCTACCACGTGGTAGCGAAGCTGGACAGCGACACGGTCCAGAGAGTGGAGGATCTGGTTAACCATCCACCAGACAGCGACAAGTACAGCGCATTGAAGGACGCGCTGATCAGCCATTTCACCCCCTCAGTCCAACAACGAGCAGAGGGGCTCCTGGCGCTGACGGAGGCAGAAAACGATAGACCTGCGGACCTGATGGTGAAGATGCTGCAGCTCAAAGCCTCTGAGGATGGCGAATTCATTTTCGCCCACCTTTTCCTTCGAACCCTACCACCAGCAGTGAGAGTGGCCCTGGCAGAGTCACCCCGATTGGCCAGGCGAGACTACCATGGGTTGAGCAAGGAGGCGCAGAGGTTGGTCGACGCCCACAAGCGGAACGTGGTCTCGGCCGCGGCGGCCAGTCCGGGAACGGCGTCCGGAGACAGTGCGGGTCCAGCGGCCGCGGCGCCAGACGCACCAACGACGGCGGCGACAGGAGCCAGACGACGCGGAGCGGAGAACGGCTCGTGCTTCTACCACCACCGTTTTGCAGAGAGAGCACACAGGTGCGTCCCACCGTGCAATTTTAAGCGCCAGGGAAACGCCAAGACCGAGGGCCGGTAGCAGCTGCGACCCTCGGCAACGAGAACAGGCTGCTTTACCTGACGGATGCACGCTCGGGGAAACAGTTCCTCGTGGACACGGGCTCTCAGCTGAGCTTCGTCACACCCACCTACGCGGAACGGCTGTCGCCTTCTAAAGCCCCCTGGGTGTCAGTGTCAGCAGCGAACGGCTCCACGATTAAAACGTTTGGTGAGAGGACCATGCTTCTGTCCTTACAGGGCCGTTCATTTGAGTGGACATTTATTGTAGCAGCAGTCAGTTTCAACATGTTAGGGGCTGATTTTTTGTGCTCACATGGTTTATTGGTTGACCTTGCTAATAGACGTCTGATTAATGCACTATCCTTTCATTCTATTCCCTGCACAGCTCGGGTGGCCCCGCCAACTGCACATGCCAGCGTCTCAGCTGCGGGTGGTAAGTTTCACACTCTGCTTGCTCAGTTTCCAGCACTCACAGTCCCCACGTTTTCAGCAACGGTGGCCAAACATGGGGTAGAACATTTCATAACAACCACAGGCACTCCCGTTTTTGCAAAGGCTCGGCGCTTGGACCCAGCTAAACTGGCCATCGCGCGCGAGGAGTTCATTAATCTGGAAAAACTGGGCATTGTTAGACGCTCCAAGAGCTCTTGGGCTTCGCCGTTACACATGGTCCCAAAAGCTGACGGCTCGTGGCGACCTTGCGATGATTTCCGCAGGTTGAACAACGTTTCAGCTCATGACCGCTACCCGATTCCGCACATTCAGGATTTTTCTGTTCATTTGGCAGGGGCGCGCATTTTTTCTAAAATAGACTTGGTGCGCGGCTATCACCAGGTTCCAGTGCGCGCGCAGGATGTACCCAAAACAGCGGTCATAACTCCTTTCGGCCTTTTTGAGTTCTTGCGCATGCCTTTTGGTCTCAAGGGGGCCGCGCAAACTTTCCAACGCATGATGGATGCATTTTTACGCGACCTTCCTTTCGTGTTCGTTTATTTGGACGATATTTTGGTAGCCAGCGCGTCCGAAGGCAAACATGAAAAACACCTCACAGCAGTTTTCCAGAGGTTGGCAGAGCACGGGTTAATAGTTAACCCAGCGAAGTGCCAGTTTGGGGTGGCGCAGATTGATTTTTTGGGACATCGCGTTTCGGCAGAGGGAGCAGTTCCCCTTCCAAATAAAGTGCGTGCCATAACGGATTTTCCGCAACCTCAAACGGTCAAAGCGCTTCAGGAGTTTCTAGGGATGGTTAATTTTTACAACCGTTTCCTCCCAAGCGCAGCACGACTCATGCAGCCATTGTACACCGCGTTAAAAAAACAAAAGCCCGCAAATAAAGCTGAATGGTCTCGGGAGCGGGAGCGCACTTTTGCCCAGGTCAAATCAGCCCTGGCAAACGCAGTTTTGTTAGCGCACCCAGTTCCAACGGCCCGCATGGCGCTCACCACTGACGCTTCCGATGTAGCGGTGGGGGCGGTAGTTGAACAGTTTGTGGCAGGTACCTGGCAACCCCTCGCGTTTTTCAGCAGGACTTTGCACGATAGTGAACGGAAATACAGCGCGTTTGACAGGGAGCTTTTGGCCCTACACTTGGCCATCCGTCATTTTCAGTTCTGGTTAGAGGGGCGACGTTTCACCGCTTTTGTGGATCATAAACCGCTAACGTTTGCGATGGCCAAAATTTCAGAACCCTGGTCAGGCCGGCAACAAAGGCAACTAGCCGCAATATCGGAGTTCACTACCGATATTCAGCATGTCGCGGGTAAACACAATGTTGTAGCAGACTGCCTCTCGCGTGCAGTAGCACCGCCAAGCCCCATAGGGGCAGACTCTGTAGCCATGGCCGCGGGCCCGGGCAGCGACGCGGGAGCGCGCGCAGCCCCGGTCTGTGTTGGGTTAGATTATGCAGCCATGGCTGCGGAGCAGGTTAACGACGTGGACGTGCGCGCGCTCCAGTCTGGACCAACAGGGTTAAGGCTGGAGCACAGGGTGCAACAAAACGGTTTGCCCCCACTAATCTGCGATGTCTCCACGGGACGGCCCCGCCCCGTGGTGCCAGCCGCGTGGCGTCGCCGCGTTTTTGACTTGGTCCATTCTCTCGCACACCCGGGGGTGCGCGCATCGATCAAATTGGTGGGGGAGAAATTTGTTTGGCCCGGATTGCGCAAACAGGTCAAGGAATGGGCAGCAGCCTGCGTAGCGTGTCAGCGAGCCAAAATACACAGACACACTAGGGCCCCGTAAGAACCTTTTCACATACCCGCTAAGCGTTTTGATCATGTGCACATTGACCTGGTCGGCCCGCTTCCGTTATCACACGGGCACACACACCTTTTGACGATGGTAGACCGCACCACGCCCTGGCCAGAGGCGATTCCTCTGACATCAACCACAGCGGAAGAAGTTTCGCGAGCATTTTTAGCAGCGTGGGTTGCGCGTTTCGGTGTACCGTCGGACATAACGTCCGACAGGGGTCCCCAATTTATTTCCGAGCTATGGTCATCGATGGCCCGCAGCTTGGGGGTGAAGATTCATTGCACCACCGCGTATAACCCCCAGGCTAATGGTTTATGCGAACGCTTTCACAGGTCATTGAAAGCAGCCCTCAGAGCGTCGCTAACGGATACAAATTGGGTAGACAAACTTCCATGGGTTTTATTGGGGTTGCGTTCTGCACCTAAGGAAGATTTGCATGCTTCCCCGGCTGAATTAGTTTTTGCTCAACCGCTCTGTTTGCCGGGGGAATTTCTTCCCGATAATCCCGCACCTAATGGCCCCCCTGCTCAGCCGTGGCAGAGCGGCTCAGGAGCAAACACGCTCCCTGGCCCAGTCCATCACAGTTTCCCACACGTTTTTGTGCCAAAGGCTTTAAAAAATGCAGAGTTTGTTTTTGTTAAACATGATGCTCAGTGTCCAAGTTTGCGGCCGTTTTACGACGGACCGTTTCGAGTGCTGGAGACCGGGCAGAAGCATTTTCTGCTAGATTTAGGGGGCAGAAGGGAGCTGATTTGCATAAACAGGCTCAAACCCGCTTTTGTTCTGGCTGACGAGGAGGTGCAGCTCGCGAGGCCCCCCCGCCGTGGCAGGCTGCCGAGAGGACATTCTCCAAAGTCTTCACAGAAAGGTGCTAACAGCTTTAATCCACAGGTGCAGAGAGATGTTGCAGGTGCAGCCAAGCCAGGTTGCAGCAGATTCGGCAGAAGGTTAAAACCTAGGCAGTTGGAGGATTGATTAGCGATGTATGGAGTGCTTTGTGTTTTTCTTTTTTTTTTTTTTCTTTTTTGTTATGCCATGCAGGTTCTGCCTTACTAGACGTTTGGGGGGGGGGGTAGTGTGGCCGACACACATTGTGAGCTCACGTTGCCACAGAGACAGGACTGCATGTGTATTGTGGGGTGTCACGTCTGCAAGGACAAGAGGACTCGAATCTGCAGAAGATAACAAGGAAGTGTGAGATTTGTCTCTTTGTCCCACAGAAGATGCCCCGGAGGGAATTCCGGTTCATCAGGAAATAAGAGACAATAGGTGAAGCTTCAAAGGGATGCTTTGTAACTGTATGTTTACTTAAGACACCATGTGACTTGAATCCTGATGCTGGAAATGTATAAAAGGGGTGTTGAGATATGATTCTTTCTCTTTCCTGCTTTGAGAATGCTAGAAGCTGTGTTCTGTCAAATAAAGCTGGTTTATGACTAAACTCAGCCTCGTTATTTGAGCATGCTTCTACAGTCCCAAGATATTTGTAGGATTGTACACATTCAGTGGTCTGGCCTTTTAGTATGGTGACTTTGTGCCTGGGAGCTTTCCTCCTAAAGTCAATAATCATATCTTTAGTTTTTGTCGTATTCAGCTGCAGGTAGGAATCCTCACACCAGTGAACAGAATCATCAACTACTGGGCCGTGGCCACTCTCACCATCCTGGAGAAGACTGACAACAACTGGATCATCAGCATACTTTATAATGTGTCTGTTGTCATGTCTGCTCCGACACATGTTTGTGTACAGGATGAAGAGTAGTGGTGACAACACACCCCCCTGCGGAGAGCCAGTAGAAGAACACTTTTGGTCAGACAATGTACCATTGACCCTTACTCTCTGTGTCCTGTTGGTTAAAAAATCCAGAATCTAACTCACCAGATTACTACTCAAATCAAATTGCTGCAGGAGCCTTTCAACTAAAATATGAGGTTGGACTGTATTAAAAGCGGAAGAAAAGTCCACAAATAAAAGCTTGGCGTGTGTCCCATTAAAATCCAGATGTTCAAAAAGCATGTTAAACAGAGTGACAGTGACATCCTCCACTTCTCTGTGAGGCCTATTGGCAAACTGCAAAGGATCCAATGCATGCTCAGTCTGCTTTAAGACCTCAAATCTGACCAGTTTTTCAAAAATTTTCATTAAAACTGAAGTTAAAGCAACTGGTCTAAAATCATTTACCGTTTTAGGACAGCTGGATTTTGGAACGGGGACAACCACAGCATCTTTCCAGATCTTAGGCACATGTTGTGTCTGTAAGGACTTATTGAAAATGTAGTGAAATACAGGACTCAGCTCATGTGCACAGGACTTTATCAAGCGCCCACATATATTATCAGGGCCCTGACTTTTGTTCACTTTTACAGCGCAGAACGCCCTTTTAATATCCTGCACCTCAATATTAAAGTGTTGATTGTCTTTGAGTTTCTGTTTTAAATCTTGAGTTTCTGTGCTAAAATCAAAGGAATCAAAACGACCATAAAAACAGTTAAGAGCATTAGCCAGCTCTGTGTCTGAATTAAAACCATCTAAAAACATATGATTACTGCACTCTGTGCTCTGAAGGCCTGCAATAGTTTTCATACTGGCCCAAGCTGAACCAAGTTTCTTTGTTGCCATCTTGCTTTCCAACTCTGATTTATAATTCTGTTTTGCTCTTAAAATTTCAGCCTTCAGCTCTTTTGTGGCAACCTGTAGCTCAGAAACAGACCCCTGTTTAAAGGCAAGTGCTTTCCTCTGTAAGCAGGATTTAACTGATTTTGTAACCCATGGCTTGTTTTTTGGATACTGTATATTTTGATTGACACGTTTACGTGGAACAATCATATCTCTGCAAAAAAAAATAAAATATCTCTGCAGAAAGCCATGTATGAGCATGTCACGTCCACTAAAGAGTCCAAATCCTCTCCGCAGGACAGTGTGAACACCTCCCAGTCCGTACAGTTAAAGCATTCCTGGAGGCAGTGCACTGAATCCTCTGTCCACACGTTTATGTCTCTGGTCTTCGCCTTGTCTCTTCTGAGAGCAGTTTTATATGTGGGCAGCAAATGTACACAGTTGTGATCTGAGGATCCTAAAGGAGGAAGGGGAATAGATTTATAGGCCCTCTCAATGGATCCATAACACAGGTCCAAAGTCTTTTTTCACCTGGTTGGGCAGGAGACAAACTGATAAAAGTTTTTAAGTGTCTTCTTTAAAGAAACATGGTTAAAATCCCCAAGGATAAAATGTGGAGCCTCTGGGGAAATTGACTGCAACCGCTGTACCACATCAAAGACGGTGCTGGAGGCGGAGGCAGGATCCGCTCTTGGGTGAATGTACACAGTTGTTATGAAAAGTTGGGGAACTCGTGGGGCAGATAAAAGGGGCGTAGCGATACGGACAGAAGCTCCACATCTAGTGTACAGATGCGCTCTCTGACCGTGACAGATGTACAGTACTGTTTATTAATATATAAACATACGCCGCCCCCCTGACGTTTCTCCGTTACCTCTTCCTGCCGATCCAAGCGAAGTGGGGCTCCAAAGCCGTCAATCCACAGGTCCGGGTCCCAGTCATGTGCCGTAAGCCACGTCTCTGTGTAAGCCATGACACAGCAGTTCTTAAAGTCCTTCTGATATCATACATTTCCTTGAATTTCATCCACTTTATTTGTCAGGGATTGTACGTTCCCCATAATAATGGATCATTTCTGTTCTGGTTCATCCTGGGTCTAGTTTCTTTTTTCTCAGCAGCGAAATTTTATCAAATCAGCTAACAGGCTACTATACACCCTGATGAATCCATGACAAATACTTTATGTTTGTAGAAAGAAAAGAAATCATTTTTCCTCATTGTAGCCCAACTTTGTCGGTGATGTTAGTGTGAAATGTTAAATTATCGGGACAGACTTTTGTGCCATGTCTTTAATTTGACAAACATGACATTGACTTACACAATGGTCCTCTCCGGCATACAACTAGGAACATACCGGTCGCTATGGAGGGTGAGAATATGTATGGGCACATAATCATACCATGTAGGATAACTAAATAGACGGTTATGCTGTTTCATCCCACCTAGCAACAATGCTCTGCACTGTGTGTGTTTATATATCTATATATTTATTCCATCTAGCTACAATGCTCCGCACTGTGTTTTTATATATCTACATATTATTCCATCTAGCTACATTGCTCCGCACTGTGTGTGTTTATATACTTGCATATTTATTCCACCTAGCTGCAATGCTCCATACTGTGGGTGTTTATATATTTACATATTTATTCCATCTAGCTACAATGCTCTGCACTGTGTGTCTGTGTGTGTGTGTGTGTATATATATATATTTTATAGTAATATGTACATATGTATATTAGCTGCTCTTGCTTGCTTGTTTTTTTTTTTTTTTTTTTTTTTTTTTTTCTTGCCTTCTGATTGTTGCTCTGAGTGTTGCTATCCCTGTGCTGTTGCAATCCTGGAATTTCCCCGTTGTGGGACTAATAAAGGCTTATCTTATCTTATCTTATGACCATGAGTTGCAATAAGAATGTGAACATTTCAGCAAGTGTGAGAAGTCCAGATTTATACCAAATATCAGAAACTATGTGAGATCGCTATTTAAAGCAGCTCAGGACAAACCTGCATTCTTTGGCCAATAGTCTCTCCCAGTGCTGACAGTCAGCAGCGCTGCCCGACATGGTGCCCAGCAGGTCCGGCTTTATCTCTCTGACTTTGTTGACCTTATTGGATGCTGCAGAACAGGAAAACATTGATGAAAAGGAGACATTTACTGACCAAGACTACATGAAACAGATTAAGTATCTACTGTACACCTCAGTAAAAAAGCTTCTGAACAACATCATGCTGGGGCATGAAACACACTTTTGTTCTTGAAACCAGTAGAACCCATTCACGCTTTTTATATCTTATTTTATATGCATAGAATCTATATGAAATAAAATTGTATTGCAACGTCGGGGCTGTGTTAAAGGGGTGGGGATTCTCCCGGCATGCTTTGGCTGCGGAGGATTCAAAGGGTGTTATTATTCGTGTGTTCTAAAGTGTTATTGCTGTGTCATTATAACAGCGCTATAATGACAGTCATTATGGCTGCGTTACAATGACACAGCAGTGTTATAAGAAGAGTCAGAGCAGTAACTGATCATGCATTTGTGTCACCCTCAGTGAGACGGGGGTCTGTGTGAATGACCTCCCCTCCTGTCTGTGTTGAGTGGGTGTTTATAAATAAAGCCTGTTCTCGTGACAGTCATCACTCCTTTCTTGTGTGAACCCTCACAACGTCACACTGGTGTCAGAAGTGGGATAATAGAGCAGATGGGAGCCAGGATCAGAGCAGAGATTCAGCAGCTGGAGCGGTTCATCGCTCAGCTGCGAATGGACGACAGAGCCAGTACACCGACCCCCGGAGTTGCTCGCCGGGATGTATGGAGCAGCGGACCCGACGGGACTAGCGTACCCCACCTTCTGCCTTTCTCAAGGCAGGACAGTCTAAGCAGAGCAGATCAGCCCCGCTCCCCACCCTTTTCAGGGCAGGACGGGCCGGTGATTCTACTGCGACCAGAGGCGACAATCGACCAAGAGGCGACCGTCCCACCCATCCGGCAGCAGGCCAAACTTCCCTGCTTTAACGGTGAAACCCTGCTGGACGACTACCTGGTCCAGGTTGAGCTGGCTGCTGCATTGAACGGCTGGCCACCCAAAGAGACTGCTGTGCAGGTCACGCTTGCTCTGGAGGGAAGGGCTCTCTCCACGCTGTCCGATCTCCGGCCTGAGGAATGTCGCAGCTGGCCAGTGCTACAGGGAGTGCTCTGGAGGCGGTTTGGGAGAGCGGCCAATGCTGAGCATGCCGAGGAAAAGCTTGCCAACTGCCGGTGAGGCACCCGAGAGCCTGGGAGCCTACGCAGCGGACATACAGCTGCTGACACGGTGTAGCTACCTGGATTTCAAGCCGGGGGTAGTGGAGAAGCTCACCCTCCGGAACTTCATCCATGGGCTCCACCCGGCCCAGCTCCAGAGCCACATCCGGATTCACACCGCAAGCAGCTGGGAGATGGCTGTGGCAGAAGCGGAGCGGATGGAACCGCTAATGGATTGTGCAGCTGATGCTTCGGCACCGAGGCAGAGAGCCTTCCAGGCCATGGCTGAGCGCGAGGAGGAGGAACTGCGCCAGACCACAGTGGCGCGGCCAAGGAGAAGACAGACACGGTGGTGCGAGGAAAGGTGCTTCCACTGTGGGGAGCCAGGACACATTGCACGGTACTTCCCGGCACCCACCCCCGTGACAAACTGGCCGCTCACCAACGTTAAACTAGAGCGAGGTGGCATGGACGGGGACCTGCCGCCTCCCACAGACATTCTCCCCAATGAACTGTCACCACGTGTAGGCCGAATTAGACACTTGCCAGGGAAGTACCTACAGTGCAGCCTGGACAACACGCCGATCCGGGCCCTGATCGACACCGGTTCTACCATCTCCCTGGTCCGACCCAGAGTGCTGCCAGGTACGGACGAGGCAGAACCGCAGGGGTGGGAACCCAGCGGGTGCTGCGTCACCACAGCTACTGGTGAGCGCGCCAGACTGGGATGGCGGCGAGTTCTTGTGGTGGGGGTGGCCGGCCAGAACACAAACCACCCGTTCTGGCTGGCTGACATTCAAGACCCCTGCATTATTGGACTTGATCTGTTCGCAGCATGGAGCGCAAAAATTGACACCGCCAGATCGTCCCATGTGTTGAGGGCTTGGACCATCATGCTCTGCAGCGGGGCCCAGAGGAGGAACCCGGAGGCCTGCGTGATCAAGGGGCCGCCAGGGCGGACCAAACCGGGCGGGTCACCGCAAGTACTGAACACAACGGTGCCACCAAAACGAGTAGAGGGAGCGCGACCACTGATAAAGACAGCAAGGGGGAGGGCCACAGCGGAGTGGGTCAAGGTGTCAGCAGAAGCATAGCAGGCGGTCGAGGAATTGTTCCAGCAGAGCTGCAGCGGAATGGAATCGGGACAGAGACGCCAGCTGCGGGAGCTGTTGGACTGCTACATGGACGTCTTCCCTGCGAAGGATGAGGAGTGCGTCCAAACCAGCTTGGTGCAGCACGGGATCGACAACAGTGAGACCAGGCCGATCTGGCTCAGTCCCCGCCGTCTACCTTTTTCAAGGCAGGCGGCGGCAGAACAAAAAATACGGGAAATGCTGGAGGCAGACATTATTGAGCCCTCCAGCAGCCCCTGGGCGGCGCCGGTGGTGCTGGTTAGGAAGAAGGATGGTTCGTGGTGGTTCTATGTGGATTACCGGCGCCTGAATGACGTCACCCGCAAGGATTCCTACCCCCTGCCCCACATCGATGACGCGCTGGATTACATCATCGGCTCCAGCTGGTTCAGCTCGCTGGACCTCCGCAGCAGCTATTGGCAGGTAGAGCTGTCACCTGATGCCCGCCAGAAAACAGCCTTCTCCATCGGATAGGGACTGTATCAGTTCAGAGTGATGCCGTTTGGACTTTGCAACACCCCGGCCACCTTTGAACGTCTGATGGAGCGAGTGTTGGCTCACGTGCTCCGGAGCCGCTGCATTGTTTATCTGGATGACCTGTGTTGGAAAATTGAATATATGGTTATCATTTTATTAATAACTCATGAAATGAAGATTGATATTCTTATATGTATGATGCTTTTTCTTATTAGTCATAAATACAACTTGTGCCTCTTCTTATAATCACTGTTAGTGACTAAGCTGCATCACCCTTCTGCTTATTCATCTGATGTGTGATAAAAGAGTGTTGACATATATGCTGTATCAAGACTTGTCCCCTGTACACCCTGTGCATCTTATTTTATCTGCAAAAGACTGTTGTATGTTATCATTTAACCATTTCATCTGTTAACTATGACCAGAAGCACTGGTTTATTGCAGGCCCATATATGGAGTTGTTTCCTAGTTAGTAGACGTATATGAAGAATAACCGAGCCTCACAATTCACAATTTCCCATTTTTAAAGAACCACGGGTCAGCTGACGAGCGAGTAATGGTAGTATAAGGCGGCGCCCTGTACTTTTCCTTGTGGTTAAAAACTGCTGCAGGAATGCAGTGGTCTTAGGAAGTAACGTGACGGCGATTCACGGTTACTGACCGGTCAGGTTTTAAAATAAAGAGGGGTGCAGGAGACAGTGTGACGGCGATTCACAACTGTTTGGTGGTCAGGTTTTAAAATAAGTAGGGTGAAGGAATTCACCCCAAATTGGGCAGTAATAGTGTTAAACAGTCGGTGTACTGCTAAACGTCCCTGACCACGAACACACCCCAAAAAATTGGCCAGTAATACGGTTACGGTGGGAGTACTGATAACGTTCCTGACCATCTAAAAATGGGGAATTGTGTTAGAAGACCAGATAGGCAGACAAATAAACAGAAGAAAAAACAGGACATAGCGCGCACAGCTGTAAAAACTACAATAACAGACAAAATGAAAAGGGAAAAATGAAGGATCTGGATAATATTTAATCACTGCTGCAAGTGCTATTTGGTTTATATTGGTAAGGTATTGCTATTTGTGTTATATTGGGAACACTGTAAGCGAGAAGGTAAAAGTTAAAAAAAAAAAAAAAGCGGCTGTTCTCTTTCCCATCAGCAAGGGGAGGGGTGAGAAGCTCTCTCTCTCTCTCTCTCTGTTCCTCGCTCTCCCAAAGGGGGCAGGCGAGGGATAGTGCTCTCTCTCTCTCTCTCTCTCTCCTTTTGCCTGAGGGGCGGGGGGAGAGGCAGATTTGGCCTGTAGAAAAAACAGAAGTGAAGGAAAACTCCGTGGGAGAACGGCTGCAGAATGTTGATAGTTTATGCTCTAATACTGGCAGTGTGGAATCAGGTGTAGTAGATGATGAAGGTACAGTCTTAGCGTCGACGGAAAAACTTACAACAAAAAGAGATAAATATCAAAACCAACCGAGCATCGAACCATTATTAAATGAAAAAGATAATCCTTCCCCAACTTATCAATGCCACGATCCTAAGGAGGGTCCATACGGCAAATTATTTAAAGAAGCCCAAGAGGATGGGAAAAGGAGGAAGCAAATAAAATCATAATAATTAGACCATAATATTTAAAGACGGACGGATTAAATGGCAGCAAAACTGGATAACGTTAAAATGGACAATGAGAACGTTGTTTTATCTATTATCTATTCTGTGTGTGTGTGTGTGTGTGTGTGTGTGTGTGTGTGTGTGGTTGATCTGTGAAGAAAGTGGTCTAAATATGGGTACTTTTACAAAGTTTTGGGTTTTTATTTTTTCAATTTAACTCTGTGGCGTCTTGATTAATGTTGTGTACGTGCTAAACTGCTTACATATTTAACAAAAAAGGAAAAAAAGCAATTTTGACACATTACTGACCTTTGTCCTTGACTGAAATATGACAGTGCACTTTATAGGAAAAAAAGGACTGACGTGTGACAATGTGACTACAGGCCATACTATGATCATATTATGATGTCATTTAATAATGCCTAATCACTGAAGATTTTATGTTTACCCTATATCACATGATTTAGAGCACAGAGGATCAAAACAGATTGATAATTAATGTGTCTGTGCATATGATCTGCCAGAGGCTGTGGATTATCAGACAAAGGTCTTGGAGAAAGAATCCTTAAATTGATAAGCACTTTTTGAAGCCAAGTATGACTTTGTATGACATTGTAGATAACATAAGGTGTACTGATTCAAATGACTTTGACTTTACAAATGTAATGTTTATATGATTTTATACTGATATTACTCACCACATAATGGTGCGGTAACAATATACTTCAGAAATGTGACAGCAATGAGGGATGTGCTTCCCCTGATTCAGCGGTGGCCAAGCTGGGTCAGAGTGAGCTACATTGCACTCCATAATTTACCAAGGAATGTATGAAATAGGGACATTCCTTGTAAAACATTAAATCAAATTCTAAATTAGGCAAAACGTCCGCCTTTCCTTTGACTGAAAGAATGTGACACAATATTTCAAATTCAACCCATCTGTGTTCAATTGGACAAACTGATCTTATTTATCAATGCTGAAGCATATCAAAAATGCACAGATAGTTATTTTGTTTTTTCTTAAATGAAATTTGTAAACTATTTCAAGAGATGTCACAAAAAGAAGCTATAATTATTGAGATCTCATCTTTGAAGGAACTGGGCTACCTGAAAATTTTATTTAAAACTAAAAATGGTAACACACTTCCTTTCAGTAAAAGAATCAAACAAATACCCTGTAACTTTGCTGCATGTAAGCCTCCATGTATCAAAACAGAGGGTATCAAAGAAATTAATTAGCAAATAATTAGCAATCCTCAGAAAAATAGATAATGCATAAAAATTATCAATAAATGCAATTTTATTTACATAAGTGCTTTTCATTTCATTTTCTGTAGTGCCCAGGATAAACGATGTGGGGAAAAACTGTCCTAATATTTTGAAAGAAGTAACAAAAACATGCCAAAAGGGCATCATTTGTTTATAAAATAATGCTCAAGGAGCAATGGAAAGCTACAATATTGCTTGGTGTTGATTGACACCTTCACAAAGTGGACAGGAATTCATCACACATCCCCAGCAAATGTCGCATCTGTGTGTGTGAAACTCTACTGAATGATGCTCTTTCCGTTTTTGGGGTTCCAGAACTGATTTATGCAGATAATGGAACTCATTTTACAGCACAAACAGTTCAAGACTTAATCCAAGCTGTAAGAAGTAAGATCAAATTTCATAGTATCAGTACAATCAATATCCTTATGTATTACCTGACCTCTCACCACTAACCACACCTAACAAATACACAGATCTTGGTGAACATCTCAGGGAATGTTTTGATTCTGTCAGAAGCTCTGCTCCACAGAAAGAAACGGATCAACCTGGAGACTATGTCTTCATAAAGAACCACCACCGACAACACTAGACACTCCCACTCCCACTGCAGTACATATTGCTGAATGACCATCTCGGATTCACCTTTCACACGCTAAAAGACTACGGGTGCCTGTAAGTGAACTAACTAACTTGTTTCCCTGAGTAAGTCCAGTACAAAGGGGGCATGTCCTTTTACGGACAAGGCCGTCTCAACCCTGGTGAAGAAAGAGGCCCGGAGGGGTACTCTCTCAGGTGGAAGCATGGCACCAAAATTATTGATGACTCTGTGTTCAGCACTTCTCCTGGCAGTGGGGTGGTAATCTCTTTCTGATTCAAGGACAAGGAACCCACGAAGCACGGACAATGAACAATACGCATAACCTATGGTACCAGACAATGGTGGTTTCGGTGAGAGGACTGGGAATCGATACTTCTTGCTATGTGTGTTCATTGCTACCCCATTTACACAAGACTGCAATACCCGTGATTGACTACAATACCCATGATCCCTGTTCCACTGAGTGAAGAGAAAATGCCCGGAGCGACAATAGCGATGAACTCTCGTCTCAGTCTGTTTAATACAAGCAATAATGTTGGACATTGGTTGGTGGGGAATTTGTCAGAAAGGTATCTTAATAGATTGAATGTCACTATTACTGATTACACTGGGTCTAAGATTAGGATATTTAATATTATTGGGATTGGAACTTCTTTGCTTGCAGTTAAGAAGCATTTAATGAAAGTAAATCCTACACTGTTTACTTCACCAATCTGCTTTCACAAAAATTGTAGTAAAAACAGTTTCAACCTGGGTATTTCACAAAGATGCAATGATACTAAGGAAGTGACCTGTGAAGTGTCATATTATGATTCTGTCTGTAGAAATGTATTTCACTTTCCCTATATTGCTGCTGGAAAATTCACCTTAAAGAGGAAAAATTGTACTTTTAACTGTAGCAATAATCCTACTGTTTTTTGGCCAAATGATGTTGGGTATGGATTCTTGGAAAACCAATGGGTACTCTTTTTCCAATGTATGGCAGTGCTCTAGCTATACGCCACATGAATGCTTAATGATGTCAATGTAGGAAATCTTTTGAAGTTACATTATACTGATAATTGCATATGATTAAAAAGATTAATAAAATAATAAACAAGGGAGAAATGTTGGAAAATTGAATATATGGTTATCATTTTATTAATAACTCATGAAATGAAGATTGATATTCTTATATGTATGATGCTTTTTCTTATTAGTCATAAATACAACTTGTGCCTCTTCTTATAATCACTGTTAGTGACTAAGCTGCATCACCCTTCTGTTTATTCATCTGATGTGTGATAAAAGAGTGTTGACATATATGCTGTATCAAGACTTGTCCCCTGTACACCCTGTGCATCTTATTTTATCTGCAAAAGACTGTTGTATGTTATCATTTAACCATTTCATCTGTTAACTATGACCAGAAGCACTGGTTTATTGCAGGCCCATATATGGAGTTGTTTCCCCCTCTCTGCCTTTACTGAGTGGAGAAGCAGATGTTCTCCCCGCAATAAGAGTGTTCATGCAATTTATCTCCTACACACACTTGAAGACATACAGAGCGTACTTTTGCTTATGTGGTAATTCCGTTTGTTCTGCTTTTGCTGAGTTTGTCACATACTCCATGTATATAAAGAAGGCAACTGCGGACTACCCCTTAGTATCCCACTTGCCCTGTAAAAGGTATGTGTTGATACTCCTTGTACAAGTAAAAACTTCAAAGGCTCTGCGTGTCTTAAGTCTGATCTCTGATTCAGTCTAATACCTTTTTGTACTCTGTATTTGTGAGGTTATATTTCAGACTTCTGACAACCTGCTGGTTCATGCAGCTGATTTTGACGGCGCCCTGTCCAACCTCCGGGAAGTATTGGACGCCATCCGACAGGCCGGGCTGCAGCTACACCAATGGAAATGCCACTTATTTCGGCGGAAGACCACCTTCCTGGGCCATGTCGTCAGTGCAGTGGGAGTCGCCACCGATCCAGAGGAAGTGGCAGCGGTGAAAAACTGGCCAGTGCTGCGGGATGTGGGAGAGCTACGGAGTTTTCTTGGACTGGCCTCCTATTATAGGAGATTTGTGAAAGACTTCGCCACCATCACCACCCCGCTGCATCAGCTGACACAGAAAGGATGTGCATTTCAGTGGAGTGACAGCTGTGCTGCTGCTTTTTCCCAGTTTCGCTCAGCGCTCATCGGAGCCCCCATCCTGCAGTATCCCGACCTGAACCGCCCTTTCATTGTGGACACGGACGCCAGCAACCAGGGCATCGGGGCGGTGTTATTCCAGGAGGGAGAACACAGAGAGCAGGCAGTTGCTTTTTTCAGCCGCACTCTCAGCAGAGCTGAAAAGAATTACTGCATTACTCGCAGAGAGCTGTTGGCTGTCATCCAGGGGCTTCGCCATTTTCGCCTGTATGTGTACGGGGGAAGGTTCCAGCTCAGGACCGATCATGCTTCCCTGACCTGGCTGCTGAACTTTAAAGAGCCAGATGGACAGTTGGCGAGATGGCTGGAGGCACTGCAGGATTATGATTTTCTGATTGTGCATCGGGCAGGCCGCCTCCATGCCAACGCTGACACGCTGTCTCCGTGTCCCTGTGCTGTGGAGGACTGTTGTCACTGCCAGCGGGCAGAGGATCAAGACCAAGCCGTCCCACGGGCTGCTGCTCTCTGGACCGCTGTGAGCAGGAATAACACAACGGCGCACAGCTCCTCCTCAGATAATCAGGCAGCTCTCCCCAGCGATGATGTCACAGAGGTCATTTCGGTGCGCAGCAGCTGCAGAGCGAACAGGACAGAGATCCGGTCATTTCCCAGGTTCGGCAGTAGCTGGACGCCGGCCAGCGGCCTGCCTGGGAGGCTGTGTCTGCACTGGACCCAGAGACCAAGTCCCTACACTCCCAGTGGGCCAGTCTCCGCTGTCACGAGGGTGTGGTGTATCGGCAGTGGCAGACTCCAGCTGGGCAGCGTCACGTCTGGCAGCTGCTGGTTCCCTGGCGGCTCCAGCCCAGCGTACTTCAGCTGGTCCATGGGGCGATGGGGGCAGGCCACTTCGGGGTGACAAAGACTCTGCAGCGTCTTCCAGCCCAGTTCTACTAGCCTGGATGTCACCAGGATGTAGAGCTCCACGTCCATCGCTGTGACACCTGCACTGCTCAGAAGGGGCCAACTCAGCGATCCCACGCTCCCTTGCAGCAGTACCAGGTGGGAGCACCAATGGAGCGGGTAGGAGTGGACATTCTGGGCCCTTTTCCCGACCAAAGACCAGGGGAACCACTACGTGCTGGTCGCAATGGATTATTTCACCAAATGGCCAGAGGCGTACGCGGTCCCTGATCAGAGCGCCGCCACCACAGCATCAAAACTGGTGGACAAGATGTTCTGTCGGTTTGGCGCACCGGAGGAGCTGCACAGCCATCAGGGTCGCAACTTTGAGGCAGAGGTCTTTGGGGAGGTCTGCAAGCGGCTGGGCATCCGGAAGACTCGGACCACCCCGCTGCATCCACAGAGCAACGGCCTGGTCGAACGGTTCAACTGGACCCTCACCACCCAGCTCACTGTCCTAGTGGACCAGCGACAGCGAGACTGGGACCTGCATGTGCCCTTTGTTCTGTGGGCGTACCGGACGGCAGCACAGGAATCCACCCGGTGCACTCCTGCAGCACTGATGTTTGGACGTGAGCTGCGCACACAGGTGGATTTGGTATCCCCCACCACCACCACCCCAGAGCCGGAGGTGGAGGGCAAACCAGGGTTGGATTATTTGTTTTGCTTGAAGGAACGTCTCCACACGGTGTATGAACTGGCTCGGGAGGCCCTGGCGGCGGCGGGGAGCCGGCAGAAGCGGGCATATGACTTCCGCTGCCAGGGGAGGGACTTTGCACCAGGAGATCGATTCTGGGTTTTCTCTCCGGAGCGAAAAAGGGGACTGTCACCAAAACTGGTGAGCAATTGGTCGGGACCGTGCGAGGTCCTACAGCGACTGTCAGATGTGGTTTACAGGGTGAGGCTGCAGAAAAGAGACTGGGTCGTGGTACTCCACCGCGACCGTCTCGCCTGTACCAGCCATCCGTCCCGTGGGTGGTCAAGCTGGGGCCTTCATCCCGACCAGATGCTCCGACCGAGGCACAGATGAACACCAGCGGACCTGTACATGCTGGTCGTCGACAACGGAGGCCACCCCGACACCTGGATAGATTCGTGTTGGACTTTTGAACTGGACTTTTATTATTCTGGGGACAGAAACCAGTCCGGGGGGGCAGTGTAACATCGGGGCTGTGTTAAGGGGGCGGGGATTCTCCTGGCATGCTTTGGCCATGGAGGATTCAAAGGGTGTTATCATTCGTGTGTTCTAAGTGTTATTGCTGTGCCATTATAACTGCGCTATAATGACACAGCAGTGTTATAAGAAGAGTCAGAGCAGTGACTGATCATGCGTTTGTGTCACCCTCAGAGAGACGGGGGTCTGTGTGAATGCCCTCCCCTCCTGTCTGTGTTGAGGAGGTGTGTTTTAAATAAAGCCTGTTCTCGTCACAGTCGTCTCTCCTCTCTTGTGTGAACCCTCACAACGTCACAGTATTTTTTGTTTCTTTTATTTCATATTTTCTATTTTTCCCATTTAATGAACAAGATAATTTGTGAATCAGAATCTGTGTTACTGTTTCATGAACTAAAGATGATGAAGATGCTGCAAAAATGTCACGATCTGTGCAAGGAGGGATTCCACTGTGCACAGTCTCTTTGCCTTTTTTCCACATTTGTATAGAGTTGTATTTTTGAGTTCTAATTCCTGTTATTTTAGTGTTGGTTGGTTTTCACATATCCTGCATTGTTTCTTAGTAGGACTTATTTTCCTGTTTACGTTCATTGGAGTTTTGTTATTTACATATTTGGGTTTACGTGTCTTTATTTGTCATCACATTATATTCGTTTCTTGCCGGTTTCCTTTTCTTTCTCTCTCTCTCTCTCCATTTTTTTTTTTTATTTTATTGAACAAATAACATTACACAAACACTGACAAACTCAATTATGACAGTTTTTACAATGCAGGAAAATAAAATCCCTCCTCCTCTGTCGAGCCAAACAACAAGCATAATCGCTGTGGCGATTAATTAGATACAACATAAGTGAACATTTATGATGTAATGAAATTGCACGTACGATAAAATTCAAAATCAGAGCGAGAATTTAAGGAAAATTGGAAAAAAAATAAAAGCACATTAAACAAACAAGAAAACAAATTGTTGTTATTAATGTCTATAACTTATTTGTGTGGACATTATTGATTTGTTTCAGACACTGTTGGCGCAGAGAAAGTTCATTTTTAAAGGCAGACCATGGGGGGGGGGGGGAGGTTAGTGTATCAACATTTGTGAATATAGTATTTTGTAAAAATGATGAGATTACACAGGGTTACAAAAATAATTTTTTGTAAGTTGTCTGTGTTTTTTCAACTGATTTAAGACAATTTTGCACCACTGAATCCAAAATAACATCCGTTTTTCTCGATCAGGTACTGAGTAAAAACCTGTACTTACTTAGTACTGTGCATGTATTTACCTTTATATAAAGGTAAGTACACGTAAATTAAATGTTACGTCATCATTGTTCAAAATTCAGAGACTTTCAAGACATAAAAAAGAATTTTGCATCATATTAAGCGAAAATACCTGTACATGTAAACAAAAACGCATAAAACAACATGTGGCCATAATTCAAAAAGTTGACCTGATTGTGCAAAACCAATGTGATTTTTGGATTCAGCACATCAAAATTGTCCTAAATCAGCTAAAAAAAAACTTAGACAATAAATTTGGTGTTGACCAGTTTTATCAACCAGAATCAGAATCAGAATCAGATTTATTGCCATTGTTCATGTAATACACAAACTAGGAATTTGTCTTGGTGCAATGCTGCAACATTAAACATGATAAAATAAAAGAAATAAACTATACATGCAATAAAGTGTAGAATAAGAATGAGTAATACTAGTCAGCAGTTTAAATATATTAGCGAGCAGCAGATAATGTGGAGAACCATATAGTGCAGTCGGTAATGCAAGAAGAAAACAGTGATGATTGACATGAGTCTGGTTGAGCTGCTGTACATAGTGCACAAGAGTCAATAAGTCACTTAGTGTTCAGCAGTCTGATGGCAGAGGGAAAGAAGCTGTTCATGTGACGGGAAGTTTTAGTCTGGTTTTGTCATGTGACGGGAGGTTTTAGATTTAAACCATAAGTTTAAATCTTTTTTTCATGAATTAATTTAAGGGATAAATATTATTTATGGTCTTAAATTTATTTCTTTACACTTGGGAGGAATTGGAAATTTTAAGTATTTTGTCTGAATATTTAACTGTTTACATTTATCATAATCTTTGAGAATAAAGCTGCTTTTTGCTCTGCTTCAATACACAGTGTTTACAAAATACTGCCTTAAAAACTTGTTACATTTTTTTATTCATAATTTCCATATCATCTATTTTAGTTTTATGTAGTTTTGGGATTGGTATGTTTAAAATATGTTTTATTGAGAGGATAAGAGCCTTTGGAATACTTTGTGTGATTTTACTGTAAATCTCAATGGAGCAATCAGTGCTATATTTAGTAATAAAATCATCCAATTCAAGTATGTTTCCATTAAATGTACAATGGACCAATTTTTTTTTATTTTTTTAAATTTTGTATACTTAATTGATCCCCAGAGGGGAATGTGAGAGCATCCACCTGGATGGATGAAGCAGCCACGGTACGGCGCGATCCCTTAACCATTCACACACACTTTCACACCTAGGGCCACTTTAGAGTCTCCAGTTAACCTTACCTGCATGTTTTTGCTATCCAGTCTTCCATAAACACAGATCTCCTGCTGCTCAGTGTTACTCTATTATTCCATAAAGGGACATTATGGGCTGAAGTTATGTTTGAAAATCATATTCCACTGTAGTAGAACCTGCTGGTGAAATTTAGAGTTTTATGGCTAGTTTGGATATTTCAAAGTAACATACTGATAGGAATTCAATGCCTCTCACTTTGTTGAAGATAAGCGAGGGCAACGTAAACCATATCTCTTCAACATTTCTTATAAAGGACCAGAGCCAATTAATTTTTAACATTCCATTCACAATTTCAAAGTCAAATGCTTTAACACCACCCTCCTCATAATTCTTTATCAAGTCTCCATTTTTGATGTAATGATGTTGATTTTTCCATATGAAATTAAAATTTATTCTATTAATTTCTTTTATAATTCTTGGTGGAATTGTTAGGGAATTTGCTGAATAGATTATCCTGGATAATAATTCAATTTTGGTTAACATCGTTCTACCAAACAATGTTAGGTCTCTTTGTAGCCAATAATAATAATAATAATAATAATAATAATAATAATTATTATTATTATTATTATTATTATTATTAATTGATATTGTTTTGGATATTAATTTCAACACTAGCTTCAGAACATTTGGTTCTCCACATTCCTAGATATTTTATCTCATTTTTGACAGGTTTATCATATAGCGAAGATTCAGGGCAATTGTGGAATCTCATGAGTTCACATTTGTTCAGATTCAGATGCAGACCTGAGGCTTGGCAGAACAGTATGGGATAAGGTTTGCAGAAGCAGTAACTGAATTAGAATTTTGATTATTTGAATATGAATAACTGAATTTGAACCTGAATTAATCACTTTGAATAACTGCTTTTTACAATTTGAATCTGAATGACCTAGTTTGAAATTGAATCTATTGGTCTGAATGTGTATTGCAATAAAATTGAAACTGTATTTCATTTAGTTGAAAAATGTGCCTCCCTAATTCATTTTCAGAGTTCAGTTCCACTTTTCTCCAGACAAATTCACTTCTTTAAATGCAGGTAATGTTGCACCTCTGCTGTCTGTGGTCCTTGCAGCCGAGGGGATGGGGAAGATGGCGATCCTGACCAGTTCGCTCTTCTAAACCCGCACTCTCCAGCCCCGAAAACTTGGACAATAACTCATATTCAGACTGAAAACATTTTCAGAACTGCCAGCTTTAAAGCAAGTAAGTTCGATTGGCGAATTTGAACGCAAGTTTTTGAACGCAAGTTTCTGTCACCGGAAACTAATCAAATCCTACTAACATGTCCGGCAGGAAAATGAACGTTAAGCTAACAACAACTACTACTGATCATGACTACACCCTGATGGAAACCTCTGTTAGTAGCGGTCCTGGTAAGAGAAAAAGTTCTCCCGTCACTCCAACAAAGTCCTCTGCTCCGCCACTTTCCAAGATGAAAACCACCCAGGATCAATCTTACGACAACCTGGTAGATGCTATCACAAAGCTAACCACCAAAGTTGATGATTTTGGAGCGCAGTTAAGGGAGACCGCCACAATGGTAGCCAGCATCACCCGTCTTGTTGAAATCAATACTGCTGACATCAAAAATTGCCAGACCAAACTACAGAGCTTTGAGAGAGACATCCCCAAGCTTATGCAAGAAAACAAAGAGCTAAAGGAAAGGATTATTGAGCTAGAGAGATACAAGAGGCGCTGGAACCTCAAAATACACGGGATCAAAGAAAAGGATAACGAAAAGATCCGTGAGGAGGTAATCCACATTCTGTCAGAAATCGCACTGTAGTGGGCAACGACCCTGGGCACTATTGTTGATAGTGTCCACCGCCTTGGGAAATGTGAAAATGGAAGAAACCGCCAGTTTATTCTCCAGTTTGTTATGAGATACCACTGTGAAGAAATTTGGAGGCTGACCAAAAACTCCAAATTCTGCAGAGTAGCCAGGATCCGATTCAAGCGAGATTTCTGTAAAGCCGACAGGGATGCCCGCGCAGCAGCATGGCCACAGATGGAGCAAGCCCGTGCAGCTGGGAAAAACATCTGGTACAAAGGCCATGTGGGATACATCAACGGTAGAAGAGTCAGCATCTAAGGGTCTGGTTCACAACTATGGCTGAATAAGCACTTTGACTCTTTAATGTTCTGTACATGTTGCTAAGCTACTTCAATGTTTACTTTATATGGGGTCATTTCATAATCCCCTTTTGATGTATGCTGTGTTCCTGGCAGCTGTCATTTGGAAATGTTTACATGCTATTTTTGCTCAGGTTCCTCCCTCTTTTTTTTATTTGAAGGGCAGATTTATAAGGCAGCTCTTTTTCAATGCCATTTTGATAATTTGCATTACATATTTTCGATAATTTTATAGATCAGATTCTTGGATTCTGTCATAACAAGCGTGCAGCTTGGGGAAAAGGGAAAGAAAGAAGGAAGAGGGGAAAAAAAGAAAAGAAAACGGAGAAGGAAAAAAAAGAGGAGGGGTAAAAAAGGAAGAAAAAGGAAAAGTAGGAAAAAAAGTTATGAGTTAAAACATATATTTAGCAGTTTAATCAGGGGCTTTCTTCAGTGTACTTGGTCCAAAGTAACAACTTAAACCTTTTATCTATTTGTTATCTTTATTATTATTATTATTATTTTTTTTCTCATTCTCTTTCATCCTCTATGTCTTTTATTACAACTTTTTCTTTTGCCTCACTTAATGCTAGGGGTTTACGAGACCCTATAAAAAGAAAGGCTACATTTCTATTCCTTAAAAATGAAAAAGCACATTGTTATCTTATTCAGGAGACTCACAGCAACGATACAGATGAAACTAGAAAAGCACTTGGAGAGCGCAGACCTCCGCCAAGCGCCACAATTCCCCCCATACAGTCTTCAGATTCCTTGATCATGAAAACATATGAGAAGCAGTGGTTCAGTAGTTATTCACGAAAATGGCATTTTCCGTAATGGCGGCCACAGTTCCTCCCATGCAGTGTTTGTGTGTATGTTTTCAGATTCCTTGACCATGAAAGCATATGACTAGCAATTGGATTGACAATGATAGGATTAGTGGTTGAGTAGTTATTCACGAAAATGGCATTTTCCATAATGGTGGCCACAGTTCCTCCCATACAGTGTTTGTGTGTACGTTTTCAGATTCCTTGACCATGAAAACATATGACTAGCAATTGGATTGACAATGATAGGATTAGTGGTTGAGTAGTTATTCATGAAAATGGCATTTTCCATAATGGCGGCCAGAGTTCCTCCCATACAGTGTTTGTGTGTACGTTTTCAGATTCCTTGACCATGAAAACATATGACTAGCAATTGGATTGACAATGATAGGATTAGTGGTTCAGTAGTTATTGACGAAAATGGCATTTTTCGTAATGGCGGTTTAGCGCCACAGTTCCCCCCATACAGTGTTTGTGTGTACGTTTTCAGATTCCTTGACCGTGAAAACATATGACTAGCAATTGGATTCACAACAATTGGATTGACAATGATAGGATTAGTGGTTTAGTAGTTATTCACGAAAATGGCATTGTGCGTAATCGCGGTTTTCTTGTGGACGGTGATCTGGATCACCACCAAAATCTAATCATCTGTAGGATACCCCATTTCTGACAATCTGTGAAAATTTCATAAAAATCCGTCCATAACTTTTTGAGTTATCTTGCTAACAGACAAACAAACAGACAAACCAACGCCGATCATCACATAACCTCCCCCTTTGGCGGAGGTAAAAATGTGGACAAACCAATGGGGAGAAAAAATATACTATAGTCATGGCACAAATAGGTCAGCAGGGGTCGCCATACTCCTAAATAACTTTCCTGGGAAAGTAGTTGCAACCAAAA
Source organism: Pholidichthys leucotaenia (assembly GCA_020510985.1). Taxonomy (NCBI): domain Eukaryota; kingdom Metazoa; phylum Chordata; class Actinopteri; order Cichliformes; family Pholidichthyidae; genus Pholidichthys; species Pholidichthys leucotaenia. Next base: position 436,601,505 of record CM035839.1, on the reverse strand, counting down.
GAGATGACACAGGACACTGGATTATTTGCGTTTTTGAAATATACACCCAATTCTTGATTCTTGTTAACATTTATTGGGTTTATTAACCACAACCAAAACAAACAATTAATTACAGACGTGACTAATATATTGAAGGAATTATCTCAAATATATATCAATCCTGTTTTTGTGTTGGTTGGCGACTACAATATGGTTATGGATGAATGGCTTGATAGGCAACCCTCAAGATTTCCTAATCATCAGTATAATACCACTTTACTAGATTTTTGTATCACGTTTCAGCTTAGTGACATATGGCGTGCGCTAAATCCAGATACCCAAACCTTTACTTGGTTTAAACCTGATGGTGAAGCGGCATGAAAAAATAAGCAGCAGTGCTGTGGTTTTGAGCAGGTTTTATTAATCATGTCGCCTTCACGGGATCCTCTCTCCGGTGCATAGTGGAGCAGCCCGGAGCGGGATCCCTAGGCTCTCAGAGAAAGAGAGGCGGACACAGTGTGTCCACCTGTTGCAGGATCAGAGTGAGAGAGAAAAAGAGGGCTGAGTGTCCTTAGTCTGTTGTGGGGTTAAAACGAACCGCCACAATGGCACCATTAAATCACAATTAGACTACTGGCTTATTTCTGAATTCCAACCTGACATAGATATAAGTACCTCAATTTCTACAGCTCCGCTTACAGATCATTGTACGATCAAGTTAACTATAACTCCCACCAGCGCAGTCAGAAGAAATAAAGGCTACTGGAAATTTAACTCAAATCTTCTAAAACATGACCCATTCTGTCAGGATGTTAAAAGGACAATCGACAGAATAACCAAAGATACATTATTGTCAGCTTACTGGGAGAAATGGGAATTTCTTAAGTATAAAATCCGTCAGATTTCCATTTCATACAGCAAAGTCATAAGCCGAGCCAATAAACAAAAAGAAATGGATATTGTAAATGAGATCCTTTTAATATGCAACAAACATTCCTTATGTGAAGAGGACAAACAAAAACTGATTTTATTGCACTCTTCCCTAGATAACATCTATATTAATAAAGACAAAGGAGCATATATTAGGTGGAGAGCAAAATGGATAGAGGAGGGAGAGAGAAGCTCAACATACTTCTGTAGGCTTGAGAAAAGAAGACAAGAACGAAATGTCATTAAGTCTCTTATAATTGATGGCAAGGAATGTATTGATTCTGTGAGGATCTCTAAAGAAATATTTAAATTTTACAGTGAATTATACTCCTCCTCTTACTCACACACTAATGCAGAGGGTTTCTTTGAGTCCATTTCAGGACAGATAACGAAAATTGATGAATAGTTTAGAAAATCATGTGACGCAGAGATCCAAATGGAGGAAGTAGAAAACGCTCTAAAATCCTTAGCTCTAGACAAATCACCTGGCTCAGACGGCTTAACAAACAATTTTTACAGGCACTTCTGGATTAACCTAAAAGATTTATTTTTTAATATGTTAAAGGAAATCCATGCTACAGTGGGGAAAAAAAGTATTTAGTCAGCCACCAACTGTGCAAGTTCTCCCACTTAAAAGATGAGCGAGGTCTCCAATTTTCATCATAGGTATACCTCAACTATGAGAGACAAAATGAGAAAAAAAAAACAGAAAATCACATTGAAGGATTTTTAATGAATTAATTGGTAAATTCATCGGTAAAATAAATATTTGGTCAATAACAAAAGTTCATCTCAGTACTTTGTTATATACCCTTTGTTGGCAATGACAGAGGTCAAACATTTTCTGTAACTCTTCACAAGGTTTTCACACACTGTTGCTGGTATATTCCTCCATGCAGATCTCCTCTAGAGCAGTGATTTTTTGGGGTTGTCGCTGGGCAACACGGACTTTCAACTCCCTCCAAAGATTTTCTATGGGGTTGAGATCTGGAGACTGGCTAGGCCACTCCAGGACCTTGAAATGCTTCTTACAAAGCCACTCCTTCGTTGCCTGGGCGGTGTGTTTGGGATCATTGTCATGCTGAAAGACCCAGCCACGTTTCATCTTCAATACCCTTGTTGATGGAAGGAGGTTTTCACTCAAAATCTCACGATACATGGCCCCATTCATTCTTTCCTTTACACGGATCAGTCGTCCTTGTCCCTTTGCAGAAAAAAAGGCCCCAATGTATGATGTTTTCACCCCCATGCTTCACAGTAGGTATGGTGTTCTTTCTCCTCCAAACACGACAAGTTGAGTTTTTACCAAAAAGTTCTATTTTGGTTTCATCTGACCATATGACATTCTCCCAATCCTCTTCTGGATCATCCAAATGCTCTCTAGCAAACTTCAGACGGGCCTGGACATGTACTGGCTTAAGCAGGGGAACACGTCTGGCACTGCAGGATTTGAGTCCCTGGCGGCGTAGTGTGTTACTGATGGTAGCCTTTGTTACTTTGGTCCCAGCTCTCTGCAGGTCATTCACTAGGTCCCCCCGTGTGGTTCTGGGATTTTTGTTCACCGTTCTCGTGATCATTTTGACCCCATGGGGTGAGCTCTTGCGTGGAGCCCCAGATCGAGGGAGGTTATCAGTGGTCTTGTATGTCTTCCATTTTCTAATAATTGCTCCCACAGTTGATTTCTTCACACCAAGCCACTTACCTATTGCAGATTCAATCTTCCCAGCCTGGTGCAGGTCAACAATTTTGTTTCTGGTGTCCTTTGACAGCTCTTTGGTCTTGGCCATAGTGGAGTTTGGAGTCTGACTGTTTGAGGTTCTGGACAGGTGTCTTTTATACTGGTAACGAGTTCAAACATGTGCCATTAATACAGGTAACAAGTGGAGGACAGAGAAGCCTCTTAAAGAAGAAGCTACAGGTCTGTGAGAGCCAGAAATCTTGTTTGTTTGTAGGTGACCAAATACTTATTTTACCAAGGAATTTACCAATTAATTCATTAAAAATCCTTCAATGTGATTTTCTGGATTTTTTTTTTCTTATTTTGTCTCTCATAGTTGAGGGAAAACTGGAGACCTCTCTCGTCTTTTAAGTGGGAGAACTTGCACAATTGGTGGCTGAGTAAATACTTTTTTTCCCCACTGTACATCAGTTTTACCAAATACTATGAAACAAGGAGTCATCACACTAATTCCCAAACTTGGCAAGGACCCAAAATTGATTGATAATCTCAGACCAATTGCTTTACTTAATAATGATTACAAAATTTTAACACATATTTATGCCAACAGACTCCAAACTGGCATCACTGATATTATCTCAGGGACACAATCAGGTTTTATTAAAGGGCACTCATTACACAACAATATACGCCTTGTATTGGACTTACTTGACTATAGGGACCTAATTGACGAGGAGTTTATTTTATTTTTGGATTTTTTTTTAAAGCTTTTGATATGATTGAACACAAATTTATGTTTAGGACTTTAGATCTTTTTGGTTTTGGGGAGTACTTTTTAGACTTCATAAAACTAATTTACACGGATACTCACAGCTCAGTTCTATTACCACATGGTACCTCCCCTAGATTTTCAACAGGCAAAGGAATAAAACAAGGCTGCCCGGTTTCACCACTGTTGTTCATTGCAGCAGCTGAAATGCTCTCAATTTTTATAAAAACCTCTGACTTTGATAAATTAACAGTATTTGGAAAACAACTAACAATCAGCCAACTGGCTAACGACACAGCCATATTCATGCACAACTCTGATCAAGTCCCTAAAATTCTCAATTATACAGATGTTTTCTCTAAAGCCTCTGGGCTTAAACTGAATCTAGGTAAATGTGAGTTATTACCTATTCCTGATTGCAGTCTATCAGCCATTCATACCATTCCCATCAAAAAAACAGTGAAATATTTGGGCATGTATATCACTAAAGATGTTGACCAATTAGTCAAGCTCAATATATGGAATTGCTTGGAGAAATCAAAAACTTATCTCAACTCCTGGTCTCAAAGAGATATTTCCATCATAGGAAGCACGTTTCTGACAAAAATGGAATGCATCTCCCTATTTATTTATCCAGCCCATTCATTGCCAATGCCCAAAGATGCCAATAAAGCCATCAATCAAACTATTTTCAATTATATCTGGAAAGGGAAAACACATTATATTAAAAAAGGTACCATGATTCAAGAATATGAGGAAGGTGGTGTTAAAGCAATAGACTTTGAATGTATTAATGGCAACATCAAAATTAACTGGCTGAGACAATTTATTAAACAACCCAAACATTTCTGGTTTCATATTCCCAATGAAATTTTTGCTAAATTTGGGGGCATTGAATTCCTGCTCAGATGTGACTATGACCCAAAAAAGCTCCCCTATAAACTCTCCTCATTTCATCAACAGGTCTTACTATATTGGAGATTGATTTATAAACATAATTTTAGCCCTCATATGACCCCTCTGTGGAATTGTAGATATGTACTATATAAACACAAATCAATATTCCTACAAAACTGGCAAAATAAGGGCATTTGGTCTGTACTACACTTATTAGACGGCACAGGGAATATTTCAACTTTTGAAAATTTCTGTGCTAAATATAACAAATGATAAACGAGAATATAATCAAGTAATTAAGGCAATACCTCAGACAATTATACTAATGGCCTCAACTTTAAATAGATTTGGCTCTTGCCCAAATCTCCCTTTGCTTTTGGTAAATGGTTTCCACCTAAGTGACTCAAAATTAAACAATTTCGCTATTAGAAATATATTTAATAAAGAAATCTTCCCAGCAACAGTATCTAGAGCTGCTATTCTTAATTTTTTCTCCTAAAAAGAAGCTCAAATTCAAAGATCTAAATTCTTTAAATTTCCTACTTCACCAAAAGCAAAAGAGATCCACTATATTAAATCGAATTTATCCTTCTGCTGAGTTTCTAAGTAAAGGTTTTGGCTTTGAGAACAATAACTATTCCTTTTGTAATGAACATATAGAAAGTACAGATCACATTTTCTTTTACTGTATGTGTGGAAGATGTGCTCAAATGACGAGGCTGCGTTTAGTCGTAAACCAGCTTTATTTGACAGAACACAGCTTCCAGCATTCTCAAAGCAGGAAAGAGTAAGAATCATATCTCAACACCCTTTTATACGTTTCCAGAATCAGAATTCAAGTCACATGGTGTCTTCAGTAAACATACAGTTACAAAGCATCCCTTTGAAGCTTCACCATTGTCTCTCATTTCCTGATGAACCGGAATTCTCTCCGGGGCATCTTCCGTGGGACAAAGAGACAAATCTCACACTTCCTTGTTATCTTCTGCAGATTTGAGTCCTCTGTCCTTGCAGACGTGACACCCCCCAATACACATGCAGTCCTGTCTCTGTGGCAACGTGAGCCGACAATGTGTGTCGGCCACACTACCCCCCCCAAACATCTTGTAAGGCAAAACCTGCATGGCATAAAAAAAAAAGAAAAACACAAAGCACTCCATACATCGCTAATCAATCCACCAACTGCCTAGGTTTTAACTTTCTGCCGAATCTGCTGCAACCTGGCTTGGCCGCACCTGCAACATCTCTCTGCACCTGTGAATTAAAGCTGTTAGCACCTTTCTGTGAAGACTTTGGAGAATGTCCTCTCGGCAGCCTGCCACGGCGGGGGGGCCTCGCAAGCTGCACTTCCTCATCAGCCAGAACAAAAGCGGGTTTGAGCCTGTTTATGCAAATCAGCTCCCTTCTGCCCCCTAAATCTAGCAGAAAATGCTTCTGCCCGGTCTCCAGCACTCGGAACGGTCCGTCGTAAAACGGCTGGAAACTTGGACGCTGAGCATCATGTTTAACAAAAACAAACTCTGCATTTTTTAAAGCCTTTGGCACAAAAACGTGTGGGAAACTGTGATGGACCGGGCCAGGGAGCGTGTTTGCTCCTGAGCCGCTCTGCCACGGCTGAGCAGGGGGGCCATTAGGTGCGGGATTATCGGGAAGAAATTCCCCCGGCAAACGGAGCGGTTGTGCAAAAACTAATTCAGCCGGGGAAGCATGCAAATCTTCCTTAGGTGCAGAACGCAACCCCAATAAAACCCATGGAAGTTTGTCTACCCAATTTGTATCCGTTAGCGACGCTCTGAGGGCTGCTTTCAATGACCTGTGAAAGCGTTCGCATAAACCATTAGCCTGGGGGTTATACGCGGTGGTGTGATGAATTTTCACCCCCAAGCTGCGGGCCATCGATGACCATAGCTCGGAAATAAATTGGGGACCCCTGTCGGACGTTATGTCCGACGGTACACCGAAACGCGCAACCCACGCTGCTAAAAATGCTCGCGCAACTTCTTCCGCTGTGGTTGATGTCAGAGAAATCGCCTCTGGCCAGCGCGTGGTGCGATCCACCATCGTCAAAAGATGTGTGTGCCCGTGTGATAACGGAAGCGGGCCGACCAGGTCAACATGCACATGATCAAAACGCTTAGCGGGGATGTGAAAAGGTTCTAACAGGGCTTTAGTGTGTCTGTGTATTTTGGCTCGCTGACACGCTACGCAGGCTGCTGCCCATTCCTTGACCTGTTTGCGCAACCCGGGCCAAACAAATTTCTCCCCCACCAATTTAATCGATGCGAGAGAATGGACCAAGTCAAAAACGCGGCGACGCCATGCGGCTGGCACCACGGGGCGGGGCCGTCCCGTGGAGACATCGCAGATTAGTGGGGGCATACCATTTTGTTGCACCCTGTGCTCCAGCCTTAACCCTGTTGGTCCAGACTGGAGCGCGCGCACGTCCGCGTCGTTAACCTGCTCTGCAGCCATGGCTGCATAATCTAACCCAACACAGACCGGGGCTGCGCGCACTCCCGCGTCACTGCCCGGGCCCGCGGCCACGGCTACAGAGTCTGCCCCTATGGGGCTTGGCGGTGCCACTGCACGCGAGAGGCAGTCTGCCACAACATTGTGTTTACCCGCGACATGCTGAATATCAGTAGTGAACTCTGATATTGCGGCTAATTGCCTTTGTTGTCGGCCTGACCAGGGTTCTGAAATTTTGGCCATCGCAAACGTTAGCGGTTTATGATCCACAAACGCGGTGAAACGTCGCCCCTCTAACCCGAACTGAAAATGACGGATGGCCAAGTGTAGGGCCAAAAGCTCCCTGTCAAACGCGCTGTATTTCCGTTCACTATCGCGCAAAGTCCTGCTGAAAAACGCGAGGGGTTGCCAGGTACCTGCCACAAACTGTTCAACTACCGCCCCCACCGCAACATCGGAAGCGTCAGTGGTGAGCGCCATGCGGGCCGTTGGAACTGGGTGCGCTAACAAAACTGCGTGTGCCAGGGCTGATTTGACCTGGGCAAAAGTGCGCTCCCGCTCCGGAGACCATTCAACTTTATTTGCGGGCTTTTGTTTTTTTAACGCGGTGTACAATGGCTGCATGAGCCGTGCTGCGCTTGGGAGGAATCGGTTGTAAAAATTAACCATCCCTAGAAACTCCTGAAGCACCTTGACCGTTTGAGGTTGCGGAAAATCCGTTATGGCACGCACTTTATTTGGAAGGGGAACCGCTCCCTCTGCCGAAACGCGATGTCCCAAAAAATCAATCTGCGCCACCCCAAACTGGCACTTCGCTGGGTTAACTATTAACCCGTGCTCTGCCAGCCTCCGGAAAACTGCTGTGAGGTGTTTTTCATGTTCGTCTTCGGACGCGCTGGCTACCAAAATATCGTCCAAATAAACAAACACGAAAGGAAGGTCGCGTAAAACTGCATCCATCATGCGTTGGAAAGTCTGCGCGGCCCCCTTGAGGCCAAAAGGCATGCGCAAGAACTCAAAAAGGCTGAAAGGAGTTATGACCGCTGTTTTGGGTACATCTTGCGCGCGCACTGGAACCTGGTGGCAACCGCGCACCAAGTCTATTTTAGAAAAAATGCGCGCCCCTGCCAAATGAACAGAAAAATCCTGAATGTGCGGGATCGGGTAGCGGTCATGAGCTGAAACGTTGTTCAACCTGTGGAAATCGCCGCAAGGTCGCCACGAGCCGTCAGCCTTTGGGACCATGTGTAACGGCGAAGCCCAAGAGCTCTTGGAGCGTCTAACAATGCCCAGTTTTTCCAGATTAATGAACTCCTCGCGCGCGATGGCCAGTTTAGCTGGGTCCAAGTGCCGAGCCTTTACAAAAACAGAAGGGCCGGTGGTTGTTATGAAATGTTCTACCCCATGTTTAGCCACCGTTGCCGAAAACGTGGGGACTGTGAGTGCTGGGAACTGAGCAAGCAATGTGTGAAACTTACCACCCGCAGCTGAGACGCTGGCATGTGCAGTCGGCGGGGCCACGCAAGCTGTGCAGGGAATAGAATGAAAGGACAGTGCATTAATCAGACGTCTATTAGCAAGGTCAACCAATAAACCATGTGAGCACAAAAAATCACCCCTAACACGTTGAAACTGATTGCTGCCACAATAAATGTCCACTCAAATGAACGGCCCTGTAAGGACAGAAGCATGGTCCTCTCACCGAACGTTTTAATCGTGGAGCCGTTCGCTGCTGACACTGACACCCAGGGGGCTTTAGAAGGCGTCAGCCGTTCCGCGTAGGTGGGTGTGACGAAACTCAGCTGAGAGCCCGTGTCCACGAGGAACTGTTTCCCCGAGCGTGCATCCGTCAGGTAAAACAGCCTGTTCTCGTTGCCGAGGGTCGCAGCTGCTACCGGCCCTCGGTCTTGGCGTTTCCCTGGCGCTTAAAGTTGCACGGTGGGACGCACCTGTGCGCTCTCTCTGCAAAACGGCGGTGGTAGAAGCACGGGCCGTCCTCCGCTCCGCGTCGTCTGGCTCCCGTCGCTGCCGCCGTTGGTGCGTCTGGCGCCGCGGCCGCTGGACCTGCTCTGTCTCCGGACGCCGTTCCCAGACTGGCCGCCGCGGCCGAAACCGCGTTCTGCTTGTGGGCGTCGACCAACCGCTGCGCCTCTTTGCTCAACCCATGGTAGTCTCGCCTGGCCAATCGGGGTGACTCTGCCGGGGCCACTCTCACTGCTGGTGGCAGGGTCCGAAGGAAAAGGTGGGCGAAAATGAATTCGCCATCCTCAGAGGCTTTGAGCTGCAGCATCTTCACCATCAGGTCCGCAGGTCTATCGTTTTCTGCCTCCGTCAACGCCAGGAGCCCCTCTGCTCGTTGTTGGACTGAGGGGGTGAAATGGCTGATCAGCGCGTCCTTCAATGCGCTGTACTTGTCGCTGTCAGGTGGATGGTTAACCAGATCCTCCACTCTCTGGACCGTGTCGCTGTCCAGCTTCGCTACCATGTGGTAGAATCTTGTGTCATCGTTGGAGATTCTCCGGAGGTTGAACTGCGCCTCGACTGCGCTAAACCATGAGCGCGGGCTGTGCTGCCAGAAATCGGGCAGCCGGATCGTGGAGGCGGCCATCAGGCTGACTTCCGCCGAACCCCGCTCGGGAGAATTCTGTCTGCTCATTTTCCGTCGTAGGTCACCAGTGTGGAAGATGTGCTCAAATGACGAGGCTGCGTTTAGTCGTAAACCAGCTTTATTTGACAGAACACAGCTTCCAGCATTCTCAAAGCAAGAAAGAGTAAGAATCATATCTCAACACCCTTTTATACGTTTCCAGCATCAGAATTCATGTCACATGGTGTCTTCAGTAAACATACAGTTACAAAGCATCCCTTTGAAGCTTCACCATTGTCTCTCATTTCCTGATGAACCGGAATTCTCTCCGGGGCATCTTCTGTGGGACAAAGAGACAAATCTCACACTTCCTTGTTATCTTCTGCAGATTCGAGTCCTCTGTCCTTGCAGACGTGACACCCCCCAATACACATGCAGTCCTGTCTCTGTGGCAACGTGAGCCCTCAATGTGTGTCGGCCACATATGTACACTAATGCGTTTTGGGATGATTTTCATCACTGGTTATCTAAACATGTACCAACCCCTGTTTTTAACTGTCAGAATATTTTGTATGGCTTTATTATTAAGAACTCATTGCATGATATGTCTATTAACACCCTCGTAATCTTGGGAAAATTTTATGTACACAAAAATAGATTTTTAAAATGCAAGCCAAATTTTAATGTATTTCATAAAGAACTCTGCCTTTTTTTCTCATCACTGAAACACATGAAGAAGCGGAATGCTGTGAAACTCCACTGTTTGGTCGATGATCGGAAACTCATGGACAACCCCGAGCGCTCTGGACACTCTGGACTGAAAAGAACCCCCCCCCCTCTCTCTCTGTCTACTCTATTATTCTTTTATTTACTTTATTTTATTATTATTTACTTCCCTCACCCTTTGCACTGCAACTTTCAGTTTCTTCCCTCAAGACGGAGGTTTGCTGTCCCAAAAAGTAGAACCCAGCGCTACAAAAACAGCTTTGTTCCTGCTGCTGTCAAAGAGTTGAACAAGCTGTAACAATATATTGCACATAATTTAGGTACCTATTTATTAACTCCAATTTATATTTACTTATTTTTGTAGGATGTCACTTGGGTTCTAAATATTTTATTGGGTTTTAGACCTTTGAGTTTTTAACCTCTTTGACTAGTTTTTAACTTTTAATATGACCCTTCTCTCTTACCTCTGGTTTTTCTCCCATCTCTTTGTCTTTTTATACCAATTGATGGAGCCTTGAGTATTTTTATCATGTTTATAGTCAGCTTCATGTGTGCCTGTGTTTGTGTCTATGTTGAATGTAATTTGTGGCTTGTAAATATGGATGTCACCAGACTGCAAAACAAATCTACCTACGGGTACAAATAAAGTAACCTGAACATTACTATTTTATTTTATCCTTAGTAAGTTTGGGGGAAGAAAATGTCTATTTATTTCCTTGTATGGTTAAAAAAAAAAAAAAAAAATCACCCAATTTGGATTTTCATGACTAAACATGACAACATTTTACTGCTAATTTGCAGCTTTTGCTCATAAAATGTTTTTTTTCTTTCTCTTAAGTTTGTGACCCTTTTTCATATCCATTTGAGACTTTATTCCTTTAAATCTGCAACCACTTTTTTAATTTTTGACTTTTCATATAAATGTGCAACTTTTTACTCATAATTTTGCAATGTTTTTCTCATAAAGTTGAAACCTTTTCCAAACCTGTGGTGCACTCATGCAGGTACAGTTGGTTTATTTGGTCGTCTGTTGTGTTACGGGCTACACCCACCTGATTTTCTCCATGCCCACCTACTTTTTCATTTCTGGCTACGCCCCTGGTCTGGGCTACTCTGTTAGGTCGACCTGGACCCCCAGATAAGCAGTAGAAGATGGATGGATGGATGGCTTACATGTCATGTAATTAATTATACACTGCTCTTTCTTCACTTTTCTGACAGCCATTTTAAAATCCATTCATCTCTGCAGAGGACAGGCCAAGCCAGGTCTATAATATTTTCAGTATAAATATTCACCCTCATGATGCATTTCTACACACATATAGTGAACAGCACAGACTTTTCATTGTCACAGACATTATACCTTTAGAACATATTTGTATTGATCAATGTAGTTTCATATGAATAATGCTACTGAAATAAATTAAAGGTTTTTGCATTTTCATATGAACCAGTAACCTCCAAAAGATTCAACATTTATTACCAGGATAATAACAGAAAAAAAATCTATTACTATGATCCCATCAGGAGGATTTCTTTAGAACTGAGTAGTATAAAGCCTTTATTCTGCTTCATTTTAACTGATAGGATGGAAATGTGTAAAAGTGTGAAGAGTGAAACCCAGAGCTTCCCTCTTTGTCCATCCACACATCATCCTCCCCATAGACAGACCCGGGCCTCTGGAACCCAGCATCATGTTGGAGAACAGCTTGGAGGCAGCAGCTACAGAAATGCACTGGTTGGTTCTCAGCCTGTACAGCCGAATAAATTAATAAGGAATTAAAAACATTCAGCAAACCTCATCTGTATGATGTGTGATTCAAACTCATCAGTCTTAATGTTTTGCTGTCAGGTTGCTGTTCTAACCATTAAAACTCTGCACCGCTCAAAATACAGACAGATCGTTTCTGTTCTGGTTCATCCTGGGTCTAGTTTCTTTTTTCTCAGCAGCGAAATTTTATCAAATCAGCTAACAGGCTACTATATACCCTGATGAATCCAGAACAAATACTTTATATTTGTAGAAAGAAAAGAAATCATTTTTCCTCATTGTAGCCCAACTTCGTCGGTGATGTTAGTGTGAAATGTTAAATTATCGGGACAGACTTTTGTGCCATGTCTTTAATTTGACAAACATGACCATGAGTTGCAATAAGAATGTGAACATTTCAGCAAGTGTGAGAAGTCCAGATTTATACCAAATATCAGAAACTATGTGAGATCGCTATTTAAAGCAGCTCAGGACAAACCTGCATTCTTTGGCCAACAGTCTCTCCCAGTGCTGACAGTCAGCAGCGCTGCCCGACATGGTGCCCAGCAGGTCCGGCTTTATCTCTCTGACTTTGTTGACCTTATTGGATGCTGCAGAACAGGAAAACATTGATGAAAAGGAGACATTTACTGACCAAGACTACATGAAACAGATTAAGTATCTACCCCTCAGTCAAAAAGCTTCTTAACACCATGTTGGGGCATGAAACACACTTTTGTTCTTGAAACCAATCAAACCCATTCACGCTTTTATATCTTATTTTATGTGCATGGAATCTATATGAAATAAAATTGTATTTTTTGCTTTTTTCATGTCATATTTTCTATTTTTTCCCATTTAATGAACAAGATAAATTGTGAATCAGAATCTGTATTACTGTTTCATGAACTAAAGATTATGAATATGTTGAAAAAATGTCACGATCTGTGCACGGGGGGATTCCGCCATGCACAGTCTCTTTGCCTTTTTCCACATTTGTATAGTGTTGTATTTTTGAGTTCTAATTCCTGTTATTTTATCAGTGGTTGGTTTTCCACATATTCTGTATTATTTCTTAGTGAGACTTATTTTCCTGTTTCTGTTCATTGGAGTTTTGTTATTTACATATTTGGGTTTATGAGTCTTTATTTGTCATCACATTATATTTGTTTCTTGCTGGTTTTCTTCTCTTTCTCTCTCTTTCCGGGGTTGCAGCTGTCAAAGGTACTTCCGGGTTCTTCCCTGGTTGTGGGCGGTGCCCCTGTCAAGCTGTCAGCCCCGTCTCCTCTCCTCATGACTCACAGCTGATTGTCATCACCTTCTCCTCCATTTAACTTTTTAATGCTGCACACACTAATTTATTATTTTTATTAATCCTCAGATGGTGATCAGCAGGTCAAACCAATGGTGTTGTGCAGCACCCGTCTCCTCCAAAACATGGTTCTTTAGAATTAAATGTGACTTTTGAGGCTGCCACACAACATAATTTTTTTCTTCTCTTATTTCTCTGCAACAATCAGTCTTCTTGTGATGACTCGCTCTCAGCCGCGATCATCCTCAGCTGGGCGCACACCACCATCTCCCTGCAACAAGTAAGCCGCAGTTTACACCTAGCGTGAGCCCAGCTAACATCCTGCTAACTGTCCGCCTGCTCCGTTTATAGGGTTGCCAGGCTGCACAGCGCTCTGCTCCCTCCCAGCTGCTCTGAGTCTCCAGCCAGCATACGCACACACACACTACACAGCACACTCACGCACTCACACACTAACATTGGGTTTAAATTAAGATAACTAAATCCCTTTCTGAGTGCGTGTCTGTTCCCTGGGCCAGCCATTATGTCAGTATGGCTCAGTCAAAATGACCCAGCGAACAGCACGTTAGTACTACGGATAAACAACTTAAGAGGCTCATGTAGATCATATAACTTACCAACAGCAGGTTATCTTAACCCAAATTAATAGCCAGTTGGATCATCTGACTGGACAGCAGGCGTTTCCTCCGGCATCCACCGGTGCTACTGCTCCCGCTAGCTCCTCCATTAGCCAGCCTAGCCTAGCTCCTCCGACCCGTCTGACTCCGGTTCCCACGCCCTTCCGTTTTAGCGGAAAGTTAGGGGAGGCGCTTGGCTTTCTCCTCCAATGTGAGATAGTGTTATAGCGGGTCCCAGGCGACTTTCCCACTGAGCATAGCCGGATTGGCTATGTGACCAATCTTCTGGAAGGGTGAGCGCTAGCTTGGGCATATGCAGTTATGGTGAGGGCAAGCTATGCTAGTTTAACATATAGCCAGTTTGTGGATGAGTTCAGCGAGGTATTCGACCATTCTGACCGGGACGATGTGCTCACCACCCGGTTGTTAAACCTTCGGCAGGGGGCTAGGCCCGCGGCCGACTACGCTGTCAATTTCTGGGTGGTGGCAGCCGAGGTTGGGTGGGAGGATGCTTCGCTTTGTAGCATTTTCATAAGGAGCTTAAACCCCAGTCTACGGAATGAATTGGCCCAGATAGATAAGCCAGATAAGATAAGATAAGATAAGATAAGCCTTTATTAGTCCCACAATGGAGAAATTCCAGGATTGCAACAGCATAGGGATAGCAACACTCAGAGCAACAATCAGAAGGCAAGAAAAAACAACATCTAGTAAACATATGTCCATATTACTATAAATGTATATATATAGACACACAGTGCAGAGCATTATGGCTGGTGAATGTGCAGCAGAAAGTCTAAGCTCTCTCTCCGCGGATGCAGCGGGCCAGCTGGAAGTCTTTGGGCATGATGGTGACCTCCTTAGCGAAGAAGAGACCCACCAGGTGGGCCTCGCTGGTCTCCTGCAGAGCCATGACGACGAAGCTCAGGAAACGCAGGACGGTCTTGAAGTCCTGAGCGATCTCCCTCACCAGGCGCTGGGCGGGCAGCTTACGGATGAGCAGCTCCGTGGATTTCTGGTAGCGACGGATCTCTCTCAGAGCCACGGGCCTGTGACGGCGAGGCCTCTTCACTCTGCCGGTGGCCAGAGCACCTCTCCGAGCAGCCCTGGTGGCTAGCTGTCTCCTGGGGGGCTTCTTCCTCCAGTAGATTTTACGGGCGGTCTGCTTGGTTCTTGCCATCGCTCTTTATTATTCTGTCTTATATTTCTTTCACGCCGCCTAAACTCCAGCCCGGCACCCGCGTCCTTTTCGCTACAGCTCCCGGTATGTCGAGTTTCCCATTAGCACCGGGCGGCGGCCAAGTGCTAGCTAGCACTAGCTCCTCCCCGCTGTAACGTCTCCCGCTGCAAACCGTGGCTCCGTCCGCCGACCCGGGAGACCCCCGGGGCGATCCGTGCGTCCGTGATATATATACAGAGTGAAAGGTGTAGAAAGAAGAAGGAAGATAAAAAAAAAGGCTGTTGCAACAGGCAGCCGACTCGTGTGGCGCCGCCGGTCCGGCGGAACCGGAACCGGAAAAAAAAAAGAGCTCTCATCATTAATCTCCTTGGCCATCAGTTTAGACAATAGGCTTAGGGAGCGGGCAGCTGAACGGAAGGCGTCCAGTCGCTCGAGCGCCCAGACAGTGCGCTCTTCCCAAGCCCCGCTACTAGCCCTACCTCCCAGTGAGTCTGTTAGGTCACAGGAGTCTATGGTAATAGGGCAAACCAAACCCTCCCACGCAGAGAAACGGCCCCGTAGGGAGCTGGGGTTGTGCATGTATTGTGGGGAGGAGGACCACTACTGAAAGCTGTCCCGTTTTGCCAAAAAGGGGAGATCCGTGCGTCACAGTAGGGGGACTCACGGACCACCCTCGGCCAAATCCCCTCTCCAAGTGCACATTACCTATTAGGTTTACACATAACAGGACTGATTTCTGCACTCATCCCCTGGTTGACTCGGGAGCGAAGCAGAGCTTCATCTCGGGGGAACTGGTAACCCGACTGGGGCTTCTCTGCCATCCTTTAAAGGCCCCCTGCGGCTCATTGCTCTGTCTAAAGCTCCCCTGGCTATAGTGACTGAACAAACGGCCCCGGTCTCAGTGATCATCTCTGGCAATCATCGTGAGGATCTCAGCCTGTTTGTCCTGCCGGTTGCCTCATCCCCGGTCATCTTGGGCTATCCATGGCTTCGACTCCACAGCCCATCCTTTGACCGGAGAACAGGAAGTGTGGTGTCCTGGAGTTCTTTCTGCCTCAGCGCATGTCTCCAGTCCGCCGCATGTGCCCCGTCTACACCGCTGGTCTCGCCGGCCTCGCGTCCTCCCAATCTGTCCAGGGTGCCCCCTGAGTACCATGATCTAGGGGCGGTGTTTAGCAAGGCCAAGGCGTTGTCGCTTCCCCACCACCAGCCCTATGACTGTGCCATTAATCTCCAGGCTGGGGCTCCACTGCCTTCAAGCCATCTGTACAGCCTGTCGGCGCCTGAGCGGGAGGCCATGGAGGCCTACATTAAGGATTCCCTCAGCTCTGGCATCATTCGCCCTTCATCTTCAGCGGTGGGGGCCGGGTTCTTCTTCATTGGGAAGAAAGATGGGTCCCTGAAGCCGTGCATTGACTTCTGTGCTCTCAACGACATCACCATCAAGGATAAATACACACTGCCCTTGATGGATACGGCCTTCAATTCTCTCCAGGGGGCCTCAATCTTCACCAAGCTGGACCTACGTAGCGCATACCATCTGGTGCGCATCAGGGAGGGGGATGAGTGGAAGACTGGTTTCCAGAGCCCAAGTGGACACTTTGAATACCTGGTGATGCCGTTTGGGCTGACCAACGCTCCGGCCGTCTTCCAGAGACTCATCAACGATGTCCTCCGCGACTTCCTGGAGTCTTTTGTCTTTGTGTACTTGGACGACATCTTAATCTTCTCCCGGTCCCTGGATGAGCACCGCGTCCACGTGAGGTGGGTCCTGCAGCATCTCCTGGAGAACCAGCTTTATGTCAAAGCTGAGAAGTGCGAATTTCACAACGCCAAGACGTCATTTCTCGGCTTCACCATTGCCCACAACCAAATCATCACGAACCCCGACAAGGTGAAGGCCGTGGTGGACTGGCCTACTCCCTCCTCCAGGAAGCAGCTGCAGCAGTTCCTTGGGTTTGCCAACTTTTACCGGCATTTCATGAATAAATACAGCGTCATCGCTCTCCCTCTCACCCGTCTTACCTCTCCGAAGACGCCCTTTCATTGGACGGAGGAGGCTGCGGCTGCGTTCGCTGAGCTCAAGACCCAGTTCTCGTCCTCCCCCATCCTGACCCAAGTGGACCCTGCGCTACAGTGCTTGGTGGAGGTGGATGCCTCGGATTCCGGGGTGGGGGCTGTGTTGTCTCAGCGTTTTCAGGTGGATGGGGAGGTCCGGCCCTGCGCTTTCTTCTCCCTCCGTTTGTCTCCAGCTGAGAGGAATTATGACATCGGGGACAGAGAGCTCTTGGCGGTTAAGCTCGCGCTGGAGGAATGGCGTCACTGGCTGGAGGGGGCCGCCCAACCGTTCATCGTATGGACTGATCATAAAAACCTGGAGTACCTCAGGACAGCCAAGCATCTGAACACCCGCCAGGCCCGCTGGTCCTTATTCTTTGGCCGCTTCAATTTTACCATCACCTACTGCTCTGGGTCTAAGAATACCAAGCCGGATGAGCTGTCCAGACAGTTCTCCCCTGACACAGCGGAGGCTCCCGTCCTTCCCATCCTCCCACCTTCGTGTGTCGTGGGCGCCCTCTCGTGGGAGATCAAGGAAAGGGTCCTGAAGGTGCAGGAGGCAGAACCGGACCCGGGCGGTGGGCCAGCGGGCAAATGGTTTGTTCCTTCGGCTGTTCGGGGTGAGGTGATCCATTGGGGTCACTCTTCCAAAATGGCTTGTCATCTGGGGGTTTCCCGCATGATTGAGGTCCTCCAGAGGTCGTTTTGGTGGCCGTTCCTGCGGAGGGATGTCACCAATTACATCCGTGCCTGCCGTCAGTGCGCCACCGGCAGGACGCCCTCCTCCCCTCCGGTGGGGCTACTTCACCCTCTTCCGGTTCCTGGCAGACCTTGGTCGCACATCGCCGTGGACTTCGTGACTGGCCTCCCCTCGTCTGATCGTCACACCGTTGTGCTCACAATGGTGGATCGCTTCTCGAAGGCCGCCCACTTCATTCCCCCACCGGGACTCCCCACGGCGAAGGAAATGGCGGATCTGCTGGTGCGGCACATCGTCAGGCTCCATGGGATACTGCTGGACATCGTCTCTGATAGGGGGCCGCAGTTCGTGTCGCAAGTCTGGAAGTCCTTCTGTAATGCCCTGGGGGCCATGGTGAGCCTGTCCTCCGGCTATCATCCCCAAAGCAACAGTCAGTGTGAGAGGGCTAACCAGGAGCTGGAGGCCGCACTGCAGTGTGTGGCTTCATCTCACCTGTCCTCATGGAGTTCCCAGCTTCCGTGGATCGAGTATGCCCATAATTCCATAGTGTCATCGGTGACTGGCATGTCTCCATTCGAAGCCTCCCTGGGCTACAATCCTCCGCTCTTTTCCAAGGGGGAGGGGGACATCGCTGTGCCTTCGGTCCAGGCACACTTGAGGCGTTGTCGGCGGGTTTGGAGGTTGGTCCAGACGGCTCTCCAGCGCACGGCAGAGCGTAACACCAAGGTTGCTAATCGCCGCAGGAGGCCGGCTCCAGCTTATCAGGTGGGTCAGCAGGTTTGGCTCTCTACTAAGGAAAGAAAAATTGGCTCTCTACTAAGGAAAGAAAAATATTATTACATTAATAAATACTATTATTTAATTAATATTATTACATATTTATTATTACATTAATAAATACTATTATTTAATAAATACTATTATTTATTATTACATCTACTATTACATCTACTATTATTTATTATTACATCTACTGTAATAATAAAAATATTATTACAGTAGATGCCTCTCAGATGATGCTGTTTCCAAATTTATGCAGATTGTTTCCTCTATGCCATGTGTCAACACAACGGAAATAAGCTATAGACAGCTTGCTCCTTCTGTAATTGATAACATGGTGGATAGTGTTTCAGCTTCTCTGCATCAGACGCTAGACTTGGTGGCCCCCTTAAAAAATAAAAAGTCTAATCAGAGATTTCTAACTCCTTGGTTCAACACAGAAACTCGTACCTTAAAACAGAAGACTCGTCAATTAGAAAGAAAATGGTGCTCTACTAATTTAGATGAAATCCATTTAGCTTGGAGAAATCATCTTTTAATTTATAAAAACTCTCTTAGAAAAGCTAGAACGAGTTATTACTCTGCATTAATAGAAGAGAACAAGAATAATCCCAGGTTTCTTTTCAGTACTGTAGCCAGGTTGACAAAGAGTCAGGACTCTGTCAATCCTAGCATTCCCTTAGAGCTTACTAGTCAGGACTTTATGAACTTTTTCAATAATAAAATTTCATCCATCAGAGATAAAATCAATCAGATTCTTCCCACAGTTAACTTAAATACTGTAACTACTACAACTCCTTCTATTGATGTCTGTCTTGATGAGTTTACTCCAATCGACCTTTGTGAGTTAGACAAAATAGTTTCCTCATCCAAACCTTCAACTTGTCTTTTAGACCCTATTCCTACCAGGTTATTTAAAGAAGTCTTCCCACTTATTGGTAGCTTTATTCTTCATATAATCAATTCTTCATTAACTTTAGGCCATGTACCGCAGGCTTTTAAAACGGCTGTAATTAAACCCTTACTCAAAAAGCCAACGCTAGATCCAGGAGCTTTAGCTAACTATAGACCAATCTCTAATCTCCCTTTCATTTCAAAAATCTTAGAAAGAGTTGTTGCTACGCAATTATTTGACCACCTGCAGGGAAATGGTTTACTTGAAGAGTTTCAATCTGGGTTTAGAATCCATCATAGTACTGAAACAGCCTTAGCGAAGGTCACTAACGACCTCCTCATTGCATCTGATAATGGACTAGTTTCTGTACTTGTCCCTTTAGACCTTAGTGCAGCTTTTGATACTATCGATCATAATATTCTACTTGATAGATTAGAACACTATGTTGGACTTAATGGAACTTCGTTGCAATGGTTTAGATCTTATTTATCTGATAGGTTCCAGTTTGTTCATGTAAATAATGAGTTTTCTTTCAACTCAAAGCTCAGTCATGGAGTTCCACAGGGATCTGTGCTAGGCCCTACTCTTTTTAGTTTATATATGCTTCCGTTAGGCAACATTATTAGAAAGCACTGTATACATTTTCATTGTTATGCAGATGACACACAATTATACCTGTCAATGAAGCCAGATGATAGTAATCAATTAGCCAAGTTAGAAGCCTGTCTTAAGGAAATCAAAGCTTGGATGACTTGTAATTTCCTGCTATTAAATTCAGATAAGACTGAAGTCATTCTTGTTGGTCCAAAAAACCTTAGAAATTCCTTTCCAAATCAAACTTTCAGTTTGGATGCGGTTACTCTTTCTCTTAATAGCTCTGTGAGGAACCTTGGAGTTATTTTTGATCAAGATTTGTCCTTCAATTCACATATTAAATTTGTTCCTAAGACTGCCTTCTATCATTTGCGTAATATTGCCAAGATTAGGAGCATCTTGTCTCAGAGTGATGCTGAGAAACTGATCCACGCTTTTGTTAGCTCAAGATTAGATTATTGTAATTCTTTATTATCAGGCTGTCCTAAAACATCTTTAAAAAGTCTTCAGCTGATCCAAAATGCTGCAGCAAGAGTTTTAACAGGTACTAGAAAGAGAGATCATATCTCTCCGGTTCTGGCCTCCCTTCATTGGCTTCCCATAGAGTTTAGAATTAAGTTTAAAATCCTTCTTCTTACTTACAAAGCTCTAAACAATCAGGCTCCTTTTTATTTAAAAGATCTGATACTACCGTATTATCCTAACAGAGCACTACGCTCCCAAAATGCAGGATTACTTGTAATACCTAGAATCTCCAAAAGTACAATGGGAGGCAGAGCCTTCAGTTATCAAGCTCCTCTCCTGTGGAATCAGCTGGCAATCTGGATTCGGGAGTCAGACTCGATCTCTGTTTTTAAGAATAGGGCTAAAACCTACCTTTTTGATATAGCCTACAATTAGGGAGGGATCATGTGTTTCTGAACCCTCCCTTAGTTATGCTGCTAATAGGTTTAGTCAGCCGGGGGACCTCCAGTAATGCACTGGGCCTCACTCCTTTCCTCACTCTCTATGAAATATTTTTTTTTGCTGGTCATTAACATTTGTTTGTTCTCTCCCATAGATTGAGTCCCCATCGTGCTGTTTGCTCTCAACATGTCTGTTCTTTTCTTTTTCTCTATCCCCTCACCCCCCAGCCAGTCGTAGCAGATGACGGCCCCTCCCTGAGCCTGGTTCTGCTGGAGGTTTCTTCCTGTTAAAAGGGAGTTTTTCCTCTCCACCGTCGCCAAGTGCTTGCTCACAGGGGATCGCCTGATTGCTGGGGTCTTTCTGCAACTGTGGGGGTTCCCCCATACATTTGATAGTGCTATGAGATGACTGTTGTTGTGAAATGGCGCTATATAAATAAAGTTGAATTGAATTGAATTGAATTGAATTACTAAGCACATTAACCTCAAGGGTGAAAGAAGGAAATTGTCGCAGCGGTTTATTGGTCCTTTCCCCATCACCCTGATCATTAACCCTGTGGCTGTGCACCTGTCTCTCCCTCCCTCCCTCCGCATCTGTCCCACCTTCTATGTGTCCCAGGTTAAGCCTTTTTTCTCCAGCCCTCTCTGTCCTCCTCCCAGGTCTCCACCTCTGCCAGTTGCGATCGATGGCGACCCAGAGTGGAAGGTCACCTCCATCCTGGACGTCCGACGCTGGGGTCGTGGCCTGCAGTACCTGGTGGACTGGAAGGGGTATGGCCCGGAATGGCGCTCCTGGGTGCATCCATCCTTCGTGTTGGACAAACAACTCATAAGGGACTTCCACCGGACGCACCCAGGTAGGCTGGTGCCAGGAGGCACCCCTCGGGGGGGGGGGGTGTACTGTGATGACTCGCTCTCAGCTGTGATCATCCTCAGCTGGGCGCACACCTGCTTCTCGTCAGGGCAGGCCTACTTAAACCCACTCAGCCCGCTGGCCTGCACTGAGCCGTCTGTCTACCAGGCTATGAAGCACATCTCCCGTCTTCCTACGCCATCCCTGACTCTACGCTCAGCCTCACCATCTCGGCATCAACTCCCGGAGGATCACTCCATCATTACAAGTAAGCCAGCCTCTACTCACCTGTCCTTCCACTGCTCCCCTGTGCACAGGCGGCATCCCACGGCGGCAGACTCCATTCTTTCCTCACCATCACCACAGCAGCAGCCGGGACATTGGGACCGAGGGCGCTGTCTCCCTGGACAACGGGCGACCACCATCTCCCTGCAACAAGTAAGCCGCAGTTTACACCTAGCATGAGCCCAGCTAATATCCTGCTAACTGTCTGTCTGCTCCGTTTATAGAGTTGCCAGGCTGCACGGCGCTCTGCTCCCTCCCAGCTGCTCTGAGTCTCCAGCCAGCATACACACACACTACACAGCACACTCACACACTAACATTGGGTTTAAATAAAGATACATAAATCCATTTCTGAGTCCGTGTCTGTTCCCTGGGCCAGCCATTATGTCACTGCTTGTCTGCTGGAAATGTCTAAATATTTACAAATAATATCTAAAAATGAAATCTCCACCATAAACAAGCACAAGCCAACTTCCGATGCCCCCAAACAATCCTATACTGCTTTGCGTGTGTCAAAGATGGTGGTATTTGCAGAAAGGTCCATGTTCTAGGGATGGGCGATACCAGCATTTTTCCTTTCAATACGATACCATTAATTTATGGGACTTTTTCTACGATATCGATACTTTCTGCCCCTCAGAGGAAAATCACATGATTGCAGTTTCATTAACAACGTTATTGCAAAGGCAATATGAAATATGAATGAAACTCATAAACATAAATACTTGAAAGAAATGCTTATAAAATGATAATAAAATAGAACAATGAGAAAGTATCCATCCATCCATCCATCTTCTACCGCTTTTCCGGAGGTCCGGGTCACGGCGGCAGCAGTTCAAGCAGAGAAGCCCAGACTTCTCTCTCCCCAGCCACCTGTTCCAGCTCTTCAGAGAGGATACCAAGGCGTTCCCAGACCAGCTGGGAGACATAGTCTCTCCACCGAATCCTGGGTCTGCCCCGGGGTCTCCTCCCAGTGGGACGTGCCCGAAACACCTCAAGTGGGAGGCGTCCAGGAGGCATCCTAATCAGATGCCCATACCACCTCAACTGACTCCTTTCAATGTGGAGGAGCAGCGGTTCTACTCTGAACCTCTCCCGGATGACTGAGCTCCTCACCCTATCTCTGAGGGTGAGTCCAGCAATCCTACGGAGAATGCTCATTTCAGCCGCTTGTATCCGCGATCTCGTTCTTTCAGTCATTACCCAAAGCTCGTGACCATAGGTGAGGGTAGGAACATAGATTGACTGGTAAATCGACAGCTTTGCCTTAGAACTCAGCTCCCTCTTCACCACAACAGACCGGTACAACGTCCACATCACTGCAGATGCTTCTCCGATCTGTCTGTCAATCTCTCGCTCCATTCTCCCCTCACTCGTGAATAAGAGCCCAAGATACTTGAACTCCTCCACTTGGGCAGGAGCCTGTCCCCAACTCGGAGAGGACAATCCACCTTTTTCCGGCTGAGGACCATGGACTCGGACTTGGAGGTGCTGATTCTCACCCCAGCCGCTTCACACTCAGCGGCAAACGGTCCCAGCAAGAACTGTAGGTCATTGCTGGATGAAGCCAACAGGACATCATCTGCAAACAACAAAGATAAAATCCTGTGGTCACCAAGCATGACACCCTCCATTCTCTGGCTGCACCTAGAAATCCTGTCCATAAAAATTATGAACAGGATCGGTGACAAAGGGCAGCCCTGGTGGAGTCCAACTCTCACTGGGAATGAGTCCGACCGAGTGTTGGCAATACGAACCAAACTCTAACAACGGTCGTACAGAGACCGAATAGCTCGTAACAATAAGTCCGATATATTTATGAGCAAAGTAAATTAAAATAAAATGAATTTTTTTTCAGTTATAACAAAATAATTAAAACTTAAAATGAATGCAAAATTAATTCAGCTTCTTAATTTGGTGAAGATTCTCAGTCATCCAGGCGGGTAAATATGCTGTATGAAGGCTCAGTCACGTCAACCGGATTCAAGTATTTTTTTACTCCTGAAATGTTTCACCATTCATCCAAATTCTACGGTAATACAAAGCAGCATATAGGTGGAATTTTTTTCACAATGCCATGTTTTTTTTAATATTAATTTTATTATCTCCGCCAAGGAGGTAATGTTTTTACCGGGGTTTGTCTGTTTGTTTGTTTGTCTGTCTGTTTGTCTGTCTGTCTGTCTGTTACCAACATAACTCAAAAAGTTATGAACAGATTTTGACAAAATTTTCAGAAAAGGTGTGCAATGGCACGGGGAACAGATGATTACATTTTGGTGATGATCTGAGAGTGCATACCTCCACCAAGGGCTTTGTTTGTATTTGTGCAGCAGGATTACACAAAAACTACTGGATGGATTTGGATGAAATTTTCACCAGAGGTGGTTCTTGGGCTAGAGAGGAATCAGTTACATTGTGGTGATGATCTGAGAATGCATACCTCAGCCAAGGTTCTTCTCACAGTGTGTCAGCCACAATACTCCAAAACTAATGGACAGACTTTGGTGCAATTTTCACCACAAGTGGCTCTAGGCCTACACGCAAACCCATTACATTTTGGAGGTGATCCATGAGAGACTGAAGGAGCCTTGGCGGAGGTATGCACTCTCTGAGTGTTTTTCTAGTTGATTTATTTATTTAATGTATTTTACACTATTATTTTGCAAACTTAAAGGGCTGATGACACGATTTTGACATTTTTTAGCATGTTGTGTAAACCTGAAAGTCATCGTTAATGATCAATATAATATTTACAATCACTCCTGCATAAACTAGTTATCATCAAAAAACCGCAGCCGCTGACTGGACTGTGGTGCCACCCACCGAATTAAGGGCAGTACCACCATGACGTAAGCGACAGAACGGACTCCGGTGTTGTTGACCGGAATGACAGCAGCTTTGTAGCTCACAGTTTCTCTGGTTTCTTGTTTTAATTTTACGGCTATGCCTTCGCATTGTGCTGCAGGCTTAGATAAACAGCAGGCCACGAAAGACCACATCACACACTTCAGCTACAACTGTCATAAGCCTCCTCGTGCGCTCCTCGTGCGCTTTTATGCAGGATTTCTGCACAAGGAGGGGAAGGATTAATGGATTTATGCGCAGCTTTGACCTACTTTCTGTAATCACATGCTGACGCTCACCGGTCCGGCCACGTCCCCTCTCTCATTATCACCAGCTGATTCCCCTTCCGCTGATGATGTTTCCCGGTCCTTGCCCAGGTGCTTCTCATCACACCATCACCAGCAGTGCATGTACGTAGCGGCTGTTTGCCAGTCACGCACTGCTGGTCCATAGTATTGCCATCTTTGCTGTTAGTCTGCCAGTATTTTCAGCACTCTGAAGTCCACCTCAAGTCCATCACCACCCCTCTCCTGGACCCGCTGCAGTTTGCCTACCGAGCCAACAGGTCTGTAGACGATGCAGTCAACCTGGCCCTCCACTCCATCCTGCAGCACCTGGACTCCCCGGGAACCTACGCCAGGATCCTGTTTGTGGACTTCAGCTCCGCATTCAACACCATCCGCCCCGCTCTGCTCCGGGACAAGCTGTCCCTGCTCAACGTGCCTGACTCCCTCTGCAGGTGGATCATCGACTTCCTGACGGACCGGAGGCAGCATGTGCGGCTGGGAAAGACTGTCTCAGACTATACTAGCATCAGCACCGGATCACCCCAGGGCTGTGTACTTTCCCCCCTACTCTTCTCCCTTTACACCAACTCCTGCACCTCCAGCCACCAGTCTGTCAAGTTGATCAAGTTTGCGGACGACACCACCCTCATCGGGCTCATCTCCAACGGCGACGAGTCCGCCTACAGGAGAGAGGTGGCCCAGCTGGCGTCCTGGTGCAGCAATAACAACCTGCAGCTGAACGCTCTGAAGACAGTGGAGATGATTGTAGACTTCAGGAAAGTCACTACTCCTCTGCCCCCCCTCACCCTCTCAGGCTCTCCCATCACCACTGCTGATTCCTTCCGCTTCCTAGGCACTACCATCACCAGGGACCTCAAATGGGAGCTGACCATCAGCTCACTCATCAAAAAAGCCCAGCAGAGGATGTTCTTCCTGCGGCAGCTGAGGAAGCTCAAGCTACCCACCAAGATGTTAGTGCAGTTCTACACAGCCATCATCGAGTCCATCCTCACCACCTCCATAACCGTGTGGTACGCAGGAGCCACTGCCAGGGACAGACTAAGGCTGCAGCGCGTCGTGCGCACTGCTGAGAAGGTGATCGGCTGCAAGCTCCCATCTCTCCAGGATCTGTACATCTCCAGGACCCGGAGGCGTGCTGGCCGGATCATAGCCGATCCCTCACACCCTGGTCATGTACTGTTTGCCCCCCTCCCCTCTGGTAGAAGACTTCGGTCCATCCAGACTAAAACCTCCCGTCACATGAACAGCTTCTTCCCCTCTGCCATTAGACTGCTGAACACTAAGTGACTCTCGTGCACCATGTACAGCAGCTCAACCAGACTCATGTCAATCATCACTGTTTTCTTCCTGCATTACCGACTGCACTATATAGTTCTCCACAGTATCTGCTGCTGGCTAATATATATTTTAACTGTTGACCAGTATCACTTAATCTTATCCTACACTTTATTACATGTATAGTTTATTTCTCTTATCTTATCATGTTTAATGTTGCAGCATTGTACCGAGACAAATTCCTAGTTTGTGTACTACATGAACAATGGCAATAAACCTGATTCTGATTCTGATTCTGATTCTGACTCTCACGACATTAGTCACTCTATGTTCGCCGTGGTTCTCGTGCATCCTTGAAGTGATGTCGGCTCTGGGGCGCACCTGTGGCTAACGTGTCTCCTCTCATTTGTTCTGTGAGTGATGCCGGCCCCCGAACGCCATCAGTAAGTGTGTTTGTGTTTTTTGTACATCTTCACCTTTTTAGGAATTGTCTGTCTTTCTGTATTAAATGTGCTGTGGTGAACCCTGCATGGAAATCCTTGTTATTTCATCCTCCCTCTTCGTGCGCTGCATAAGGGCACACGGAGGGTCATGACAAGGAGCGCACGAGGAGGGGAAGGATGAATGGATTTACACGCAGGATTCACCACAGCACATGTATTGAACATAAGACTGATGACAACAGTTCCCAAAAAGGTGAAGACTTACAAAAATAAACAGAAACACTTACAGTTGGCATTCAGGGCTGACATCACCCAGCGAACGCATGGACAGAAGGTGTGTTAACCACGGTTGCACCCCAGGGCCGACATCGCTTCAAGGGGCGCAACAGAACCACGGCTGTGTGGAGTGGATAACACGTCGTGATAGTGTTGGCAATATTGGCTGGCTGACAACACAGCAGATGATGCACACAAAACATGAACAGCTGACTGTCAAAGAGAGAGGGGGCGTGGTCAGACTGGCGAATCTTGGACAGTGCCCACCTGAAAGTTGGTCAAAAAAGCACATAAACAACATGTACAAAACCTAAAAACAACAAGTACTCTTAAGATAATACATAATAAACCCAATGCCTGAGCCACAGAGAATACACTGCTATGATTTTATTGAAAAATCGGATTTAAATAAATTATATTTATGAACAAATAATTTGTTGCAATATCTAACAAAAGCAAACCGCTCGGTGTTCCCGTGCTGTGTATTTGCAGCTGCTGCTGCGGCGGGCATGTGTGCCTCTCCACCGTGCTCCTCTGAATCTGACTCGCTAGGCACGATGCCCGCTTGGCACGGCTCAAACCTATAAGGTCTGATGCCCCCAGATTCTTCATTATCATCCCATTCTTCTTTCGTCTTTATGTCTGTTCTCTTCATTCTCTCTATCCCCTCACCCCCAGCCAGTTGCAGCAGATGACTGCCCCTCCCTGATCCTGGTTCTGCTAGAGGTTTCTTCCTGTTAAATGGGAGTTTTTCCTCTCCACTGTCGCTAAGTTCTTGCTCACAGGGGATCGTCTGATTGCTGGGTCTTTCTGAAATTGTGGGGTTTTCCCTGCATTTGGCAGTGCTATGAGATGACTTTTGTTGTGATATGGCGCTATATAAACTAGAAAAGCACTCGGAGAGCGCAGACCTCCGCCAAGCGCCACAGTTCCCCCCATACAGTGTTTGTGTGTACGTTTTCAGATTCCTTGACCATGAAAACATATGACAAGCAATTGGATTGACAATGATAGGATTAGTGGTTCAGTAGTTATTCACGAAAATGGCATTTTCAGTAATGGTGGCCACAGTTCCCCCCATACAGTGTTTGTGTGTACTTTTTCAGATTCCTTGACCATGAAAACATATGACTAGCAATTGGATTCACAATGACAGGACAGTAGTTATTGACGAAAATGGCATTTTCCGTAATGGCGGTTTAGCACCACAGTTCCCCCCATACAGTGTTTGTGTGTACGTTTTCAGATTCCTTGACCATGAAAACATATGACTAGCAATTGGATTCACAATGATAGGATTAGTGGTTCAGTAGTTATTGACGGAAAAGTCATTTTCCGTAATGGCGGTTTTCTTATGGACGGTGATCCGGATCACCATCAAAATGTAATCATCTGTAGGATATCCCATTTCTGACAATCTGTGAAAATTTCATGAAAATCCGTCCATAACTTTTTGAGTTATCTTGCTAACAAACAAACAAACAGACAGACAAACCAACGTCGATGATCACATAACCTCCTTGGCGGAGGTAATAAAGCTGAATTGAATTGAACTGAATTGAATTCTTCTGAGCTATAATCATCTGAAGATTGGACAACACAAACCAATTCCAGACTACATGTGCTGGAACCATCGTCGATGTTTTCTACCACTTCCATCCTGCATGTAGAATGGGAAGCCAAGCGCTGTGTTCTGTCACTGATGTCACAACACAGCCGGGGGCTTTTCCAGCCACTGACACAATTTATGATACGGCGCTCATGAAAACGTCGGATATTTGCGTGAAAAAAAGCTTGTTTGTGTCATGGTCCGAGCGCGTGCAGAGTCAGCGCTCGGGTTGTTCGGTATTTCCCCGTTCTCTTCTCAGGTGTACCATATGGCCCCGGGCTTTTATTGTGACAGCGTCTCGGCTGGGCTTCCGGCTGTCAGAGCCGAGCTCCGCAGGGACGGCTGGAATTCAATCAGCTGATGACGCTCTCATCAGCTGATTAATCTGTTAGCCCTATTTAAGGGAGCAGCTCAGGTTACTCTGGGCTGCGACCTCGTCAAACATTCATCAGTTATTCGTCTATCCTTGGTGTAAGATTCTTGTGACGTTCTTCCCTCAGTAAGTGTATTTCCTTCAGAGTCTATTTTCCTTCGTCCATAATCTTAGTCATAGTTATAGTGTGTTTTGCCCCCCGTGTCTCTTTATTTTTATCATTTTTTCTCTTGTTAATAAAACATGCAAACTCATCGGCTGGCAATCGGCATCTTATTGATGGCTCGTGAGGGCCATCGTTAACAGTTTGATGTTACGACCCGAGCATCAATATTGTCCACACTCGGGCCATGTATCATCTCTGCCAGCCTTGACAGCTGTGGATTACATTCTGGCTCCACCGGGCTCTTATTGTGACAGCGGGTTTCCGGCTGTCAAGGTCGATCAGCTGTTTGGCATCACTGCTCGTTAGCGACCGGCTTTATTAGCAGGCGCTGGTAGCGTGTGATTTGCTGGAGTATCGTCAAACATGCCTCGTGATTCCTTGGGTGATATCTACATTCATGATAAGGTTCTTGTCTTTATTCATGTCTTTGTTGTTGTTTGGAGCCAGTCGGGGTTGCTGAGTTGGAGGTTCCAGGTTCGGGGGTGGAGGTCGTCAGCGAAGCTGCACTGACCCAGTCGGGGTCCTTTGTGGAGGCTGCTGTGGCCCAATCGGGGTCCGATGTGTGTGTGCCCGAGACCCAATCGGGGTCCATCGCGGGAGCTGCTTTGGCCCAATCGGGGTCTGACGTGGGTGCGCCCTAGGCCCAATCGGGGTCCACCGCAGGTGCTGTTCTGCCCAATCGGGGTCCGATGTGGGTGCAGCCGGGACCAAATCGGGGTCCAGCGGAGGTGCAGCGCCGGTGTGGTCCGAGAACGGTGGAAGAGTGGCAGTCCTTTCGCCGCCTGGCTCGGTATGGGCTCATTTTGGTCTTCTGTCATCTCTACCGAGTCATCGCCCCTGCGCATCATCGCCGGGGGCCGTGGGGGTCCCTTTTCGCTCGCCCCGGCTCTCCCGTGTTTTGTCCTTGCCAGGGAGGCCGCCCCAGGCTGTTTTCCCCCGGTACTGGTGGCTGAGGGATGTGGGTTGGCCGCCCGATTTGTCATGTGTATTACTGGGCGACCTGGTTCGGCCACCTGAAGAACTGTTTCGCCGGTTCGGCGCCTCGGGTCTGCCACCCGACATGTTGTGTGTTTTTCTGGGCGACCTGGTTCAGCCACCAGAGGAGTGGACTTTCCGGGCCTGGGACTATTTCAAGCCGCCCGGTCATGTTCCGCCTCCCATGACCACCCACCGGCTGTTGGACACGGAGAGACCGCCTGAACTGTTCCTGTGGCGCTTGGTCTCCGCCGCTTGGCATGAACTGTCGGGGGGCGGCGGTAGAGGTCATTTCTTTGTGGTAGTCTGATCCAGTATTTGTTCTTTTTTTTTTTTTGCTATCCTGTGTTTTGTTTCTTGTAATTGTTATCTGTGTATTTTGGGAATTTGTGATTTATGTTCTGCAGTAGTCTCATGTGTCCTGTGTGTATTTGATTTGGATATGTGGTATTTTTTTTTATCATCGTGCTTTGTATAGGTTTTTTTTTTTTTTTTTTGCCCTAGTGAGTGTTGTATCTTCTGTGTCCTGTCTGTGCTACGGTTTCATGTGTTTTTTTGAGTGTTTTTTTTTCTTTTTTTGATGGTCTGTGCTGATTCTCGGCTTGTGTCTCTCTCCCGCCGGGCCTGCCCCCATCCACCCACCCTGGAGGGGGTGGGGGGGTGGCATGGATGACTATGGGCGTTCTGGAGCCCGCCCTTGGAGGGAGGGTACTGTTACGACCCGAGCGTCGATCTTGTCCGCGCTCGGGCCATGTATCATCTCTGCCGGCCTTGACAGCTGTGGATTACATTCAGGCTCCACCGGGCTCTTATTGTGACAGCGCTCGGTGGGGTTTCCGGCTGTCAAGGTCGATCAGCTGTTTGGCATCACTGCTCGTTAGCAACCGCCTTTATTAGTGGGCGCTGGCAGCAGTTGATTGCTGGAGTATCGTCAAACATGCCTCATGATTCCTTGGGTGATGTCTACATTCATGCTAAGGTTTGTGTCTTTACTCATGTCTTTGTTCTCGGCTACATCGTAGGTGACCTACGATCCCTTGGATTCTGTATAGTGTGTTTTTGCCCACAGCGGCTCATAGTTTCGTGTCCACATCTTGTGTTCGTGTTAATAAAAGATCAATGCAAAACTCACTGGCAACTTTTGGCGTCTTATGGTGGCCTGTGAGTGTCACCGCATGACATTTGACTTAGAACTGCACAGACCAACCTATTTTGTCATATTGAAATTATGTGTTGCAAAATTAGATGAAGTCAAAATTGTGTCATCAGACCTTTAAATAGTTTACCTGCTGTTGGACAATAATCTGTCTTACGATGGTTGCTGACAGCTGAGCTGCTTCTGTTAACTGCAGTAAATGGGTGAATTACATGAGCAGCTTACTCTTTTTCATATTCTCTATTATTGTCACTGTAATATCAGCTTTCATTCTGAACATTAGTGCATCTTGGTAAATTAGAATATCATGATTTGTAATTTAATTTAAAAAGATAACCATAATCATCACAAATACATTTAAAATGACTCAAATATATCACTGTATGTGCAGTGAAGGCTCACATTCCTGCACTGATATTTAAAGTGTTTTTTTTTTTATTTTAGACTGGAACAAGTTCTTTTAATTTTCATCTGAAGCCTAATTAAACTTTTAAACTTCTAGACCCAGCAAGATTTCAAACAGGATGGACTAGCTTGTTATTTTCTTTTTTTACTTGAGTGAAACTGAATATTATTCAGTTGTTTTTAACACACAGTTACAACAGCCTTTATGGTGTAGCAGAGCTGCTATTTGAGTTTTTACACTTGAACATCTATTATTTAATTGTGTTGCTATAAACACTTCTGATTAAGCTATCAGGTTCAAGCTTCCAACTCATGTTTGATGGGTCATTATTTTATTTATCTATGGGAACTTATGATAATAGGCCACATTATATTAAGGCAGAGACTGACAACAAAGTGATTTTCACAGGTGTGCAGGCTTAAACAGGGGAGGTAAAACTTGACCTGGAGCTCCAAACAGGAGCTGTGCCAAAAGGAAGTTGAGCTGGCGGACATGACAGAAATAATCGTATTCGTTGACTAATCGAAAAAAATAGTCATTAGATTAGTCAACTACTAAAATACTTGTTAGTTGCAACCCTACACTAAACCACACGGAACTGGTAAGAAAACATACATCCCTCTAAACTTTTGCTGTTAAGTATTGTTTATGGTGTACTTTTAGTGTCATGGATGTCCCTTGCGGGGCATCATTGAGATGCTATAGGCCAATCAGTGAGTCTGCATGTTTAATAACAAAAGACAACACTGACAAAATAAACAGCCATGTGGGGCTAAAACATGAACATAGGCTTAGACACAAGATAACAGACTCTGAGGAAGAATAACACTTACAGGGAACAATGACTCATAAAGGAGACTGGAGTTGGGATTAGGGGCTCCAGTCACGTACGTGGAGGAGCATGTATTGTTGTGTAGGTTGCAGCGAGGAGTAAGCCTCAGCTGCTCCCTTAAATGATACCTCAGAACCAATCAGAAAAGGGGAATGTAATTAAATGAAATGACAAACAGCTGTCACAATGTGACTCGGCTTTGACAGACGGAAGGCCCGTCGTGACGCTGTCAAAATAAGAGCTCAGACGAAGGCCACAATAACGAGGCTTGAATCGGGATGAAGAGGGGAAAATACTGAACAACCCGAGCACGGATGGAATCGGCGCTCAGGCCATAACAGTACCCCCCGTTCACAAGGCGCATTCCAGGCACAAACGCGACATCCAAGCCCCCCACCCCCCCACCCCCAATCAGAAGGCTACCAGGGCCGACACAGGGAGGGAAGAGGGGAAACAGGCTAGGAGGGAGAGAACACCCCAAAAAATAAAGAAATGGCTACACCAGAACAAAACAAACCAAAAAAAAAAAAACACAAGGGAAGGGCAACAAAGGTAACTAATAAAATGGAGAGGCTAAATACAGAAACCAAAAGTAGAACATACAACAAGGAAGTCCTCAAGCACCGTAGAATTGAATAGACAAATATATATATATATATATATATATATATATATATATATATATATATATATATATATATATATATAGATAGATAGATAGATAGATAGATAGATAGATAGATAGATAGATATAGATATACATATAGATATAGATATATAGATATATAGATATATATATAGATAACATCCTGTCCGGTAAGAAAGCAAGGTAACCAAAATACAGGTACAGTTCAGAAAATATACAGGTACCATACAAATACTAAGAAGAAAGAAGAAAAAAAAAAACAAAACTCCAAAACACGAAAACCAAAATACAGGTACATTTCAAAAATAAACACAAGTACAATGTAACCAATGAGGGAGGAAAAAAAAAAAAAACTCAATCGTTTCAGAGTAGGTCAGCAAAATATAAATACAGTCCAATACTATAAACCAGGCAAAGAAAGTGTGCATAACAGGGCTGACCAGCATGGCAGGACGGGGGTGTAGACGATCATCCCCAAAACAGAATTTCTAGAGTGGCAGGACAATCACCAGTCCACTTTACTCCAATCATTTAAAAATCTAACCAAGACAACTCCCAAAATAATTCTTTATGTTTCAAGTCTAAAGATTAAGTTTTACATCAACTTAATTTAGTCATTTCCCTCCTTTAGATAGGAAATGTGTCTGCGTAAACCCAGCCCTGGATAAAACTGCTGAAACTATAAAAAAACAAAAACAAAACAAGCAGCTCATTTTTTATCTTGCACATATCCACATTAAGGAAACTGCAGTTTTGGGGAAACATTAAACAAAAAATCTTAGGATGCAAATCCGTGTCTACAAATATTGCCATTTAAATGGGATTCTTCTCCCCTTTGCCTTTCTTCTTCACGGCAAATGAGTTCACTCTAACTGAAACTGATCTTCACAGGAAAATGTCCGGTTACCAGTTGAAAAAAGTGCTTTGTATATTCACTCTAATTCAAAAAACTATATCTGTATACACACTACATAGGATAGAATGTTAGTGTAACGCTAACCTATGTGAAACAAAAATCGTGGGTAGAAACACTGCATGAAGCAGAATCACTAGTGCAGTGACTTCTTAACATGCCGGTTTAGTTTGTTTTTCTGGTTTTAGCTGACATAGGACAGTAGCAGCTTCGGTCGTTAGTGACAGGCTACAATGTCCTGTGCAAAAAGCATAATGTGTTGAAATGATGATTTTTTTTCCGCTGAGGTTGCCAGATCTGGAGATTAATTACCTCCGCCAGGCCGAAAAGGCCAGGAGGAGGTAATGTTTTTGCCGGGGTTTGTCTGTGTGTTTGTCTGTCTGTCTGTCTGTCTGTTTGTCTATTGGTTAGCAAGATAACTCAAAAAGTCTTGGACGGATTTCCATGAAACTTTCAGGCGTTGTTGGAAATGGTACAAGGAAGAACTGAATAAATTTTGGGGATGATCCGGATCACCGTCTGGATACAGGAATTTTTTAAAGCATTCTTTAACACTGTGACATACAGCCATTTTCAACATGTGCGCAGGTGCAATGGAGGGCGCTGGTCATCGTGTCTGACCAACATAAACTCCGCGTTCTTCAACGTTTTAGGCACAAAAGCACACGGAAAACACTGGTGGGCTGGGCCCGCCACCGTGCCTGTGTTTGCGCGACGCTGCAAAAGCTGAGACGGGCAGCTGTCCGCCGCCGGATTATTTGGCAGAAATTCCCCGGCCAGCCATAGGCGCTGTGCAAAAACGAGCTGCTCGGCAGCGTGCTGTGTGCCTGTGTTTGCGCAACGCTGCAAAAGCTCAGACGGCCAGCTGTCCACTGCTGGATTATTTGGCAGAAATTCCCCGGTCAGCCATAGTAGCTCCGCAAAAAGAAGCTCTCTGCCGGGGAAGTTTCCAAATCATCTTTGGCCGCAGAGCGCAACCCCAATAAAGATAAAGATTAGATGTACCACGAAGGTCGAGTGCAAGCAAGATGTTTGTGTCTGTGAACATTCCGTCTTTTGGCGAGTTGATACGTAACAATGTTTACAGTTTTATGAGAAGGTTGCTGCCATGTAACAATCATCTTATTTCAGCAATTGTCAACTTGTCACTCACACTTCACTCCAGCATTTGGAAGTGGTGGCGTTCCATTTTATACTGAGTCCAATATTGTATGTTATTGTTGTTACAAGACCGCCGACTGTCTGCTGATCTGTATATACTTTTATTTATTTATTTTCTACTCCTTTTAGTTCTGCATTTAATATGAACCCTGAGTTTGAAATAAACGTTTG
Source organism: Pholidichthys leucotaenia (assembly GCA_020510985.1). NCBI lineage: Eukaryota > Metazoa > Chordata > Actinopteri > Cichliformes > Pholidichthyidae > Pholidichthys > Pholidichthys leucotaenia. The sequence continues at coordinate 436,565,987 of CM035839.1, read as the reverse complement.
AATTTTGAATAAAACCCACGCCAACCCGTCTACCTAATTGGCATCCGTCAGTGAAGCCCTCAGTGCTGCTTTCAGTGATCTAAAACGCTCGCATAACCCATTGGCCTGTGGGTTGTACGCAGTTGTGTCATGACTTCTTTTGTTTTTTCTTTTGAATTCTTGGATGGAACATGGGTGGCCAATATAAGCTGCGGATTCAGCCATCACATATTTCGGATAACTTATGTTGAACTGTATAATCAGAGGAGCTATTGTTTAATTTGACCTTGTTGGATTTTATTACCCCCTTTGTTATATTATTCACTTTCTTTTAACCTGTACTCTTAATCTATTCCAAATAAAGATTAATTCATTCATTCATTCAATTGCAACACCCCCAGCCTGGGAGTTTGCAGATGCAGGACATGGACACAACAGCAACACTTCAGTTTATTACCTCCGCCAAGGAGGTAATGCTTTTACTAATGAACCACTAATCCTATCATTGTGAATCCAATTGCTACTCAGATGTTTTCATGGTCAAGGAATCTGACAACGTACACACAAACACTGTATGGGGGGAACTGTGGCGCTTGGCGGAGGTCTGCGCTTTCAGAGTGCTTTTCTAGTTAAAGTAAGTCTCATGCTGTTTTGGGTTTTGGCATGAACCTAAAAGTCTTTGTTGTATGACCTTGTAGAGATAACGCAAAAGAAAACGTGTTGGGCCCTGTCTGTCTCTGTGTGTAATGTCTGAAAATCTATGTGTAATATCTGTTTGTGATTCTGTGTATGTGTGTCCTTTAGAGAGGGGAAGAAAAAAGAAACAGAGAGAGCTTGGAAAAAAAAATAGAAAAGCTGTGTAGCTTTGTGTGTGGAAACTTGGTAAAAAGAGAAGGAAAAAAAAACTTTCAAACATGGGTTGCTGTTATAGCAAAAAGATAAAACAGCCACAAAGTGTCCAGACAGGAAGAAATAATGCCTCATTTTGCTGTAAGGGTTGCAGAACACAGCAAGATGAGAATGAAATTTATGTTTTGGCAGGACATGGTAAATTTATGAACAAAAAAGACAGAAATAGCACAAGGTTTCTGACAAAATGGAGAAAGAAATTTAATTTCAGTGTGGAACTTGAGGTTAAAGATTGTGAGATTTTAATTTCCACCATTAGATTAGCAGCAGATGGCAGTAGGCAAAAAGAGTTAAAATATAGACTTTTTGAGGCTGAACAATGGCTTCAGATTGCCAGGCAACAGCAAGCTGATTTGAATAGGCAAGACCAGACCCTAAAAGACTCGGATGTTTGTAATAAGAAGGGTTTGACTAATGCACATTTTTTTTCTCAAAATTCCGAGGTGACGAAGGAGACAACGGCAAGAGCAGGTGGCGTGGAGACAACCTGACCCCTCCCTCTCTGCATCCGGACCTTAAGACTGTGACCACCCCCATGACACCACCTGCAGACCTGGCTCACCCCTCCTCCATGGCTGGGCACCTGCCTCCCCGCCAGCTTCCTCCTTTCTTTCAACGCAGGCCGGACATCAAACCTAGAGTCCAGCTTTCTCATCTGACAAATAAGTAATTATGCACCTTCAAATTTTGCCATTTCAACAACACACACATCCTCACCCTTAGATAAACACATTAAGGAAGAGGAACATGTGATAGAATTAGGACAATTTCCTATGGTTAAATTATACAACCCGGCTTATGTTGGTCCAGCGGCTGAAGGTGCTGAAGTCAATAGCCAAAACATTCAAAACAAACCTATAGGTGTAGGTTGCAAGATGTTTTTTGGACAATCATTCGGGTTTGGAAAATCCCACTGCAGATACAGGTTCAGAACCTTATTGACAACATTTGAAAAGTGTATTCCTACAGAACATGCATCCAAATTTAGCACAGCATGTACGTAAACACCTTGTAACATATCGTACATGCTCATTTGCTGATGTGTTGATATATGTAAAACATGCAGAACAACTGAGCTGACCCTCAGGGGGAGGCCTTTGCTTCCCCCACTTCTGTATTTTCCCAGGGTCCCCGGCATGGAGAGGGGAGGAGGGGCCTTGGTGCTGGGTCTGCAAACCACGTTCAGGAGGCTGGAGGGAGGGGAGGGGACTACGCCCTGCTCAGCGGCCACAGCAACGACAACAACAACGACAACCGGAGACATCACATCCCAACATGTGACTGACCGAACCAAAGCTAAGTACAGCTACTGACAATGACAGCTGGCATATTTCATTTACCTGACTTTGACCTAATCATGACATTAAAGGGTTTACCAGAGGTTACTCTAGAAGTTAAGGGAACTTCTCTGAAATTTCTTCATGATACTGGGGCTTGAAGATCTGTCATTTCAGGCCTAAATGCTCGGGGTGGGGGGTGGGGCTCACAAAATCAGAACACACAGTGATCATTAAATCAGCAAATGGGAAGCATATAAAAGGAATGTCTTTCTGAGATTGTAACAGTAAAAGTTGTTACAGGGGACAGTGCAGAAGGTTCATTCATTTTGTCACAAGTGTGTCTAGTTAACTTATTGGGAAGGGATCTGCTCACAACTCTCAATATCACCCTAATTCCGACAGAAGGTGGTATGAGGGCATCACATTTCCCACATGCATCAGAAATTCATATTTTGCAAGATTTTGCAGTATCAACTCATGGTCACTTCATTTGGTACTGGCCGGACCAATTGGAGTGACTGAGAGCTTGGAAGCCAAAGTAATGCAATATTTCAAAACACAGGTTCCTACAAGTGTGCAGGCCACAAATCAATATCATTGCAACATGTATAACAGATATCTGAGTGGCTCAGATGACAAATTTGAGAAAACATGTTTTGCAAACTTCATAATTTTTATGGCAGGATTTCTAGGCGCAGCCAGGGAATGGAGGGTGTCATGCTTGTTGACCACAGGATCTCATCCCTGTTGTTTGCAGATGATGTTGTCCTGTTGGCTTCATCCAGCAATGACCTACAGCTCTTGCTGGGATGGTTTGCCGCTGAGTGTGAAGCGGCTGGGATGAGAATCAGCACCTCCAAGTCCGAGTCCATGGTCCTCAGCCGGAAAAAGGTGGATTGTCCTCTCCGGGTTGGGGACAGGCTCTTGCCCCAAGTGGAGGAGTTTAAGTATCTTGGTGTCTTGTTCACGAGTGAGGGGAGAATGGAGCGAGAGATTGACAGACGGATTGGAGCAGCATCTGCAGTGATGCGGATGTTGTACCGGTCTGTTGTGGTGAAGAGGGAGCTTAGTTCTAAGGCAAAGCTGTCGATCTACCAGTCAATCTATGTTCCTACTCTCACCTATGGTCACGAGCTTTGGGTAATGACCGAAAGAATGAGATCGCGGATACAAGCGGCTGAAATGAGCTTTCTCCGTAGGATTGCTGGACTCACCCTCAAAGATAGGGTGAGGAGCTCAGTCATCCGGGAGAGGCTCAGAGTAGAACCGCTGCTCCTCCACATTGAAAGGAGTCAGTTGAGGTGGTATGGGCATCTGATTAGGATGCCTCCTGGACGCCTCCCACTTGAGGTGTTTCAGGCACGTCCCACTGGGAGGAGACCCCGGGGCAGACCCAGGACTTGGTGGAGAGACTATGTCTCCCAGCTGGTCTGGGAACGCCTTGGTATCCCCTCTGAAGAGCTGGAGCAGGTGGCTGGGGAGAGGGAAGTCTGGGCTTCTCTGCTTGAACTGCTGCCTCCGCGACCCGGACCTCCGGAAAAGCGGTAGAAGATGGATGGATGGATGGATGTTTTGCAAACTCATTCTCCAGAACAATTATTGCAAATTTGAATTGGTCACCAAAGGGCTATGCAGAAGCATCTGTGACGTTATCAGATAAAAATAAAGGTCACTTTAAACACTGGGAGTCATCACACATTGCACTGATCAAGCCTAAACACATGCAATGGAAGGATGTAGGCTTAACGAATAATACAGAATTGGTAACAATAAATGTAAAATCTCATTTTAGGCCTTATCAGAGACAATATCTTTTATGCCCAGGAGCCATGAGATGACTGTTGTCGAGATATAGTGCTATATAAATAAAGTTGAATTGAATTGAATTCAAGAAGACATTAAACCTGGTATACAGGGATTGATAGGTGCAGGGGTTATGGTATAAGGTCCAAAAACACCATGCAGTAGACTTTGTTAAATGATCTACAATCACAAATGAAATTTTTCACAGTGATTGACATCAGTAATGCTTTTTATTTCAGCATTCCCATCCACTCAGATCATCAGTTTTGGTTTGCATTCACATCTGAAGGCAAGAGGTACACATTCACAAGGCTGCCACAGGGCTATTGTGAATCACCAACCATTTTTTCACAGGCAATGTCAGCAAATTTGGCCCAGTTTGTTCCACCTCATGGGAGTCAATTACTCCTGTACGTTGATGACATTTTGCTGGCATCCCCTGATGAAATCACTTGCAAAAGAGACACCATTGCCTTGTTGAAATTTTTAGCTGAGCAGGGTCACAAGGTTAACAAAGCAAAGCTGCAGTTGTGGAAGCCAGAAGTGAGATACTTAGGCCACATTTTGTTAGCAGAAGGGAGACATGTTGATCATGAAGAGGCTATTTGGCAGCGCCTAAACCAATCACAAAAAGAGACATTATGTCATTCTTGGGGACATTAAACTATTGTCGCTCCTGGATTGCAAATTATTCATTTGAAGTGCAACCATTATCTGACCTCATTTATAAAAAAAAACAATGGCACAGGTGGACAAGATTGAGTGGACACCTGAAGCAGAGTTGATCGCTCTAATTGAAGCATGCAAATTGGGACAAAATAAAAAATTCACAGTTTACATTGACAGCCAGTATGCATTTTACACTATTCACCACTTTGCACAAAATGTGCAAACACCTCATTTTAGAGCTGCTTGAAAGTGTCAAACTGCCATCACAACTGGCCATATGCAAATGTGCTGCTCATACAAATGGCAATGATCCGGTTTCTAAAGGTAATCATTTTGCGGATCAAGCTGCAAAGGTGGTTGCACAAGGCTTGCAACCTAGACAAAGCACATTTCATTCTATTCTGACACTGACTGAAGAGCTATCACATGATGTTCTTGTTGAGGCTCAAAAAGCAGCACCACGGGACTTCCGGTCTGGACGCCATGGCGACTGCAGCTTAACACTGAAGTTCTCAGACCCAATCCAGGATAACACATTGAAAATCAAACTTAACGGATTTTTGGAGGAGTGAAAATCAAAAGACAAAATCATCATGTCTAAAGGAAAACAGAAGAAACTGAAATTCTCCAGGCCAGGACACGTATCGGCCGGAGAATCCGAACTGGAAGATCTCCGTTCAGAAGACGAGGAACTGGTGATAGCTAACAAAAGGGTTAGCCTGAAATCACTATTTGAGGAGCTACGACGATTTCGCCGAGATGTTACGGCCGAATTTCGGGAATTCAGAGAAGAATTGAAAAGGACAAACAGCAGAGTGGACCAGGCCGAGAACCGAATCTTGGAAACAGAGGATCGAATAAAAGTGCTCGAAGATTCTGTGCTAGACCTACGCAAAAGACAAGCAGCTATAGAGGCTAAGCTAACCGACCAAGAAGGAAAACAAAGAAGAGACAACATAAGAATTCATGGTCTGATAGAAGGAACCGAAAATGGTTTTAACTCAATGGCAGAATGCGTGGAATCCTTACTAAGAGAGAAATTGGATATTCCACAAACCACCGACTTGAAGATAGAAAAGGCACATCGTTCATTAGCCGCTAGGCCGGCGGCGGAAGCGCCCCCACGTTCGGTGTTGGTAAGATTTTCCAATTTCAAAATAAAACAAGAGGTTGTAAGACTGGCCTGGCAGAAAAAAGGATTTATGCACCAGGAGAGAAAAGTCTACGTGGAACACGATTACGCCCCGGAGGTCCTTAAAAAGCGCAGGGAATACAATGACGCGAAAAAGGTGTTAAGAGAGAAGAAATTGCGCTTTCAGACACCATTTCCTGCGAAGTTAAGGGTCTTCTACGGCGATGAAACGTGTCTCTATAATTCGGCGGAAGAAGCAACAGCTGACATGGCGAAAAGAGGCCTCCCGGTAACGGTATTTAAACCCGCAGCAGACCCGAGTGAGAAGATCAAAACGCAAACATGGACAACACAAAGACCTTCAAAATCCACGGACCAGCAGCGGGAAACCCAGCACCAGAGCGTCGCGGATAAACTATCCGTTTTCAGGTTGGAATAGCGACCCTTTTTTTTTTTTTTTTTTTTTTCTCTTGAATCAATCCGCACATCCAACCCCCCTCATACAAGGTAACAAACATTAAAGGAGATGCATATTCAGCATGTGGTAAAACATTTCATGGAACAATCATATTATTTGAAACAAATAAGTCTTTGTAATAAAAAAAAAAAAACTTGTTAAAATAGAAATGTGACAATAATCCACATGTTCTCCTCATACTAACAAATACTGTTTTTGCGTGAATGTTTGATGTGATGGGGGTGGGAGGGTGCACACAATTTCACAGGGTTTAGGCATAAAAGGAAAAAAAAAAAAATCATTACAAGTTTGGATTGGGTTCTGAAACTCACGTTAAAAGCATGGGACTACTTTCAGTGGTAAGAGAGGGCCCTCAACACGTAACAGAGTTTGAGGAATTTCCCTCAGAGCCTTCACTCCATCAAGGCTCTTACAGGGTCTTTAAAAAGACCTCAGCTCAGGAAGTTCTTATGACAGCTTTTTGTTTTAAAGTTTTTTACACTATGTTCTTAATGTTTTTCTTGTTTTTAATGTTCTTTCAGTTTCTGAGTAGCACAAAAGAGGGCCACCACACAGTTATGCTAAACAAAACAACACAATGGAGAAACAGGGTGTAACCAAAATAATTTCATATAATGTAAAAGGAATCCTGAATCCAGTTAAAAGATCCAAGATTCTAGGCAAAATGAAAAAAGACAAAGCAGGAATAATACTTTTACAAGAAACCCACCTAACAGACGTGGAACACAATAAACTCAGTAGACAAGGGTTTAAAATGATCTCTTCATCTTCATATAAATCAGGGAGGAGGAGGGGAGTAGCGACATTGATATCAACCAAAATTACATTTGAAAAAAAATCAGAACACAAAGATAAAGAAGGGAGATACAGTTTGGTAACTGGGCGGCTAGAGGGAGAAGATATCACCCTGCTGAATGTGTATGCTCCCCCAGGGGCTAACTGGAAATTTTATAAAAATGTATTCGACCTAATGATAACTAAAGCTCAAGGTTTAGTGATATGTGGTGGGGACTTCAATCTTAGACTGAATCCATACTGGGATGCTTCTGGTAATTCCCCACATCAAAATAACACCCAAAACAGGAAGACTCGGATGCTACTAAAAGAATTGGGAATCTGTGACGTGTGGAGGGAACTCAACCCCAGTGTAAAAGACTATACATTTTACTCAACTCCACATTCATCTTACTCAAGGATTGACTATTTTTTTATGTTTAATAGAGACATTGGAAGAGTAAAAACATGTAAAATAGGACTGATGGATCTCTCCGACCACAGTCCGATCTACATGGACTTAAATATCCAAAAATACACAAATAATACATTTTCTTGGAGGTTAAATTCAAATGTCCTGAAAGGACCATTGAAAGATGAATTGGAATCAGATATTCTCAGATATTTGGAAGATAACGATAATGGAGAAGTATCCCCTTTAATACTGTGGGATGCATGTAAAGCTGTAATAAGAGGAAAGATTATTGCAAAACTGGCAACCCAAAAGAAACTAAGACAAGAAAAACTATCCACATTAGAGTCAGAACTTAGGAACCTAGAAAAAGAACACAAAGGCAACACTCATTCTACTGACTCGCTCAAGATTAAGGAAATTAAAAACCAAATAAATGAGATCTACACAATAGAAATCCAGAAGAAACTTACATTTCTGAAACAAAAATACTATGAAGCAGGCAGTAAATCGGCAAAATTGCTAGCCTATAAATTGAGGAAACATCAAACAGAAAGAGCAATCTACAAAATCAGAGACCCAGTATCAAAGGAAATAAAATTCAGAATTCAGGATATTCTTAAAAACTTCGAGAATTACTATAAGAACTTATACTCCCACAAAAAACATAAAAACGCATCCGAGGCATTCCTAAACACATTAAACCTTCCCCAACTTACGGAGTCACAAAATAAAACACTACTGTCAGAAATACATCCTAAAGAATTGGAAAAAGCAATTATGAAACTTAAAGCTAACAAATCCCCAGGAGCTGATGGCTATACAGCAGAGTGGTACAAAACCTTTAAACAGCAACTATCTCCTCTCCTCCTGAAAACATTTAATTATGTCCTCCACACAGGGGAAATCCCCCCCTCCTGGAGAGAAGGGGTCATTGCAGTTATACCTAAACCTGAAAAGGATAAACTAGAGTGCTCCAACTACAGACCAATCAGTGTACTAAATCAGGACTATAAGCTTTTTACCATTATCCTTGCCAAAAGGTTAGAAAATATACTGACAGACCTAATTCATTTAGACCAAACAGGTTTTATAAGACAAAGACAGACACAAGACAACATTCGACGCACTTTACACATAATTCATCATATAAAAAAATATAACTTAAATGCAGTCATATTGGGATTAGATGCTGAAAAAGCATTCGATTCGGTTGACTGGTCTTTTCTATATAGAATCTTATCCAGTTTCAATTTTCATAACAACTTCATTAGAACTATACAGGCATTATATAAAAAACCAACAGCTAAAATAAGGATTAACGGTAATTTATCATCATCTTTTGAACTGGAAAGAGGATGTCGTCAGGGCTGCCCCCTGTCTCCACTGCTCTTTGCAATCTTCATAGAACCTCTGAGCCAATGGATAAGACAAAACCAAAAAATTCAAGGTATTACACTTGGTCAGAAGGAACATAAAATAGCACTCTTTGCTGATGACATTTTAATATACCTAGGGCAGCCGGACACTTCTTTACCAGAACTAACCTCAGTTTTTTCAGAGTATGGAGATTTATCGGGGTACAAATTAAATATGCATAAAACCCAAGTTTTAACATTCAACTATGACCCAAATCATTATTCACTAAGCAAACTCAAAACTAACTGGGAGTCGGAATCTATGAAATATCTGGGGGTCAATATCCCGAAACAACTCAACAAAATTATATCACTAAACTATGATCCACTGGTGACAAAAATAAAATCTGACCTAGCAAGATGGAATATGATACCATTCTTGGGTACTGCACAAAGAATTGAAGCAGTCAAAATGAATATACTTCCACGTCTTCTATACCTTTTCCAAACAATACCGGTAGAACCTCCCAAAAAAACATGGCAGGAGCTGGACAGAAGGATCTCAAGATTCATATGGCAGGGCAAGAGACCTAGAATCAGATATAGAACCCTACAGCTAAACAAAGACAAAGGTGGGCTCGCGCTGCCAAATATCAGGGACTACTTTAAAGCCGCACAAATTAAAACTTTAGTAGAGATATGTAACCCAGTCTACACTGCACAATGGAAGGAGATCGAATGCCAAATAACAAGTGACATCCCCCTACAGGCGATAATAGGGAACAATGTCTTACCTAAGCTTTTGAATAACACTAACCCGTGGATAGAGACCCCGCTAAAAATTTGGTTTAAGATAGTCAGAGAGAATCAAACTAAAGAGCCCTATCAACTTCTGCAATGGATCGCCTATGATCAGGACTTTACTCCTAATAAAACAGACACCAGATTTAAAAAGTGGAAGGAGAAAGGGCTGATAAAATATTACGATTTTTTTAAAGGGCAAATCTTAAGAAGTTTTGAAGATTTGAAAAAACAAGGCCTAATAAATCAAGACCTTTACAGGTTCTTCCAGCTTAGACACCACATAAACAATATACTTAAAAAGGAGGTTTTGGAAAGGGCCCAGTCAGGTGTTCTGAAGGTCTTCTTAATGGCATATAAAGGGATCCCAGGGATCAGATACATTTCTAAAATATACCAAGGTCTTCAAGACTTAAAAGGAGACAACACATCTTATATAAAAGAGAGATGGGAAAAAGAGGGGAATTTCACTTTACAACTGGAAATATGGGAAAAGCTAAATAAACAGCAATGGAAAAGTACCTCATCCCTGCAGTGGAGAGAATTTGGATGGAAAAACTTGGCAAGATTTTTCAGAACACCTGCACAAAACAAATTTACCCATAAGGGATTGAACTGTTGGCGCTTGTGTGGTGAAAAGACTGCAAATCATTTTCATGTGTTTTGGTCATGCCCAGTTATCCACCAATATTGGACCAAGGTACAGACAATATTGGGGAAAATATTCAAAATTACAGTTCCCTTTTCTTTTGTAACTTTGTATTTGGGTTTACTACCGGACTCACTGGAAAGACGAGGAGAAAAATACTTATTCAATGTTTTAATATTGGCAAGCAAAAAAGCTCTAACTAAAAAATGGATGTTGAAGGACTGTCCTACACCTGAAGATTGGACTAACGTGATCCAAGACATTTACTCGATGGAAAAGTTGACATTCGCACTGAGACAGGACATGGATGTGTTCATGAACTTTTGGCAACCCTGGACCGCATATGTGTCTTCCATTAGATCTAATCTTTGACAAATACCATTTCAATAATGGTTCCGCTCTTTGTTCCAACGCTACTCAGATGCTCTTTTATCTTTATTTACTTACTTTTTCTTTTTGTTTGTTTTTTACTGGTTTGTTTTTTTTTTTTTTTGTTATTTGTTTCTTGTTTTTTTTTCTCTTTAATTTCACTTTTTCTTTCACTTTAAAAAAAAAAAAAAGGGGTGTTGTAAGAATTAATCTTCCAATGTTGTCAGATATCAGAAAATAAGGGAACATGTGATGAAAATGTAAACACTGCATTGCTGTAACAACCTGTATACCCTTTACAAAAACTTAAATAAAAAAAAAAAAAAAAAAGCAGCACCACAGACTGAAATTTACAAATGGATAAAGAAGGGAGCTATTCTTGATGACACCTCAAAGCTCTACAAATGTAAGGCAAACAAGCCTATTCTATCATGCAAACTGTTTCACCAAGTCTCTACCTTGCTTCATGGCGTTTTGCATGTAGCAAGAGGGGGGATGGTATCTACATTGAATAAAACCTTTACTGCTTATGGGTTTAGCCAGTTTGCCACACAGTTTTGTAAAAAATTTCTGATCTGTGCAAAAAACAATGCACAGGGAAATTTCAAACCTGAGAGAGGCACTTTTCCAGCGTCTACTTATCCATTTCAGAACATTTGCATGGATTTTATTGAACTGAATAAATGTGAAGGCAAGAAATATTGTTTGGTCATTTGTGACATGTTTTCTAAATGGACAGAAGATTTTCCTTGCACACATCCAAATGCAATCACAGTGGCAAAGAAATTGTTTGCAGAAATTGTACCTAGGTTTGGAATACCTGAGAAAATTTACTCAGATAATGGTACACATTTTGTAAATTAAGTTATATCACATTTAGGCACAGCACTGAACATCAGTTTGAAGAATCATTTAGCTTATCACCCACAATCTGCAGGATTGGTAGAGCACACAAACAGAACTATTAAAAAAAGACTGAGAAAAACAATGGCAGAAACAGGGCAAAATTGGATTTATTGCCTTCCATTAGTTTTGTTTTATATAAGGATAATCCCAACCAAAGGGGGGTTGTCTCCATTTGAAATCATGTATGGCAAACCATACTTGCTGCTACCTTTGAGACCATTCAATCCTAGTGATGAAGAAGTGTGTTTCGCAGATTACATGAGAAGGATGTTGACTAACAGAGATATTATCGCTGCTACTCTCCCCAGGAGGGTTCACGAGGAAACTGCACCGATCTTGTCCAAGCCAGGATCGTCCTCATCAAAGCCATCAAAAAGAAGAATTGGACTGATTCACCCTGGCAAGGACCATATAAAGTTGTTTTATCAATGCCAACAGTGGTGAAAGTTGAAGGACAGGACTCTTGGGTGCATTTAACACACTGTAAACTTTACCCTACTCTGAACTCACAGCCAGGGACTACTGAATAAATATTTTCAACTTCATTCCATTAAAGACTCTCAGCAAGAGACTTTTCCTTAATTATTTCCCTATACAAGTGTCGACTGATGACGTAGTGTCCAGTACCAGCTTGGGATAGGGAAGTGCACAAGAAAGACATTTGATCATTAAAGGGTGTAGTTGTTGTTTCCTTTACATCATCATCCTAGGGGTGACATTATTACTTTGGTTTCTTTTAGCTACATCACAAACCATACTTCGTAGTGCTAGGGACCTTGCACATATTCAGCATAATTGGCTAGAGCTACATGACCATCACGATCGTGAATATGCTGCCAATACGTGGTGGAGGTATGCTAATTATACGGCCAGGGCAGTTAATCGTTCCAATTGTTATGTTTGCTCCTTAGTGGCAGCACGGTGGTGCAGTGGTTAGCACTGTTGCCTTACAGCTAAAAGGTTCCTGGTTCGAATCCCCAGGCTGGCAGGGGTTGGAACCTTTCTGTATGGAGTTTGCATGTTCTCCCTGTGCTGTGTGGGTTTACTCCGGGGGCTCCGGTTTCCTCCCACAATCCAAAGACATGCATGTTAGGTTAATTGGTTGTTCTAAATTGTCCCTAGATATCTGTTTCCTATAGGCCCTTAGAATAGAGGGTTAGTACTAGTGAAAGTGCTTTGAGTGGTCTTTGTGACTAGAAAAGCACTATATAAATGCAGGTTAGTTAGTTAGTACTAATGTCGGCTGGACAGACTGCTGTTGTAGCTAAAATGATGGAACCAGCAAAAGCGCTGTTTTTTTTTTTGTTTTTTTTACAGAAGGCTATGAAAAGGGACTATACAAAAAAGATTATTTTGAATCACTCTTGTGAAATCTTTCATCACTCTAACTATCAGAGAACTTATGGTACCCCTTACTCTGTAAGGACAAGGTTAGTTTCATCAGGAACTTTTTCTTTTTGTCTGAAGGGAAATGGTAACAACCATCTGGGTGGCCTACCCCTTTCTCGGTGTGAGGCAGTGTACAGTGTACACCGCACCTGTGATGCTAGTACCCTGACCAATCGGATGGGCAGGTGGTGTCCACGGGTTGACCGTTGTCATTTTGGACCTATCACCATGCTGGAGCTCTGCAGTGCTGCTATCTGCAACTTCCATATGTATGGCGCACATATGGTGACGGGTGGTTGGTGGCTGTGTGGTCATAAGGCGTATTCCCATCTGCCTATGAATTGGGCAGGAACCTGTGCCCCCGTCTTTGTCACTGACAACACCCTGATTATGTCAGTGGGTCAGACGAGCAGAGGGAAGAGAGACCTATCACATGATGCCATTTTCACACCACATGATTCCATCTGGGGTAGGGATGTGCCAGAGCAGTTTAAGATACTTACTATAGGTCAAAAGGTAGTTCAGTCGCTATTCCCTTGGGTGGGAGTGGCAAAAAATACCTTCTGGATTGAGACTCTTAATTATAGACTACAGTCTTTTGTGAATTTTTCCTTAGCTGCCTGGAAAGGTGAAAAGGAGGAAATGACTGCTATAAGACTTGTAGCAACACAGAATAGAATGGTACTTGATCAGTTGACGGCCGCCCGTGGGGGTGTGTGCGCAATTGTAGGTCAGTACTGTTGCATCTTTATACCTGCACATGATGTTGATAGAGGTGTCATTGCTTCAGCCATACGTAATCTGACTGCTTTGCAGACTGCTGGGGCTAAGGATAATGTTGATGATTCATCACACTGGATAAACTGGTTGTTTCCCTCATGGAGGAGTCTTGTCATAAACTTGGTGGTGATTACTGTCATGATACGTTTGATCTTTTCATGTTTCATTCCTTGTACCCGTGATATGATGTTGAAACTTGTTCATGAGAATTTAGTGTTATATCATGAGGCCACCACTGGAGATGATGGGGAAACAACACCAGCTTAATGTTTTATGAGTACAGAGTATGACTGACATGCAGAAAATCGAAAGGCGATGTATGTTCATGATGTGAATTTGAAATGTACTGAGCTGCAAGAGTAATCAAATATGTCTTGAAGTTCACAGAAGTTGTTATACTTATTTGAGATTTTTCACTTTATCCTGTTTTTGTTCTGTTTTAATTTACGTCGTATTTGAAACCATTATGTTACTAATCACTATTTAGCTAGTATACAGTTTTACTGTATTGATTGTTGTTTGATTGCTGATACCTTGTTGCAGTTTCATATTGAGGTACTAATACACATAGGTTAGGATGCTAGCATACATAGATCTCTAATACAGACATACACAGATGTCTTTTACATGTAAAAGGTTTTTAGTCATTTTTTATTGTTCTTATTGAAGTTACATTTACATATAATTATTAACTTTTTATTAAATCACAGCTAATCTACTGACACATAGAACGACAAATACATACACTATTTCATCTCAATTTGTGGTTAATCACCATCACTGGTTCAATTTTTTCTCTTTTATGACTTACTTAGATGATTGATTTCTTTATTGAAATAAAAGGTATTATCCTCACATGCTCCCTGGGAAATGAAACATTCCAGCGGCGCTTGGGAGTAGCAGCGAGGCTGATGGCGGACTTTCCTTATTAAAAAGCGAGTTAGGATCTTTTGCAATATAATGCTTTAGCATGAAATGCACCGGAACTTGGCGAGCTGGCCAGTGAGGTTTTAGAAGCCATAGTGTTTCATCTCTGATGCAACCCCTTAACGCCTGAATTTATTTCCAATTATGAAAAAAAAAAAAATTCACTTGTGTTTTTGCTTTCAAGTAGATGCTAAATTAAGTTGAGAAAGTTAATTTGACTATAGCACATAAAATAGATATAAATTTATGCATGATGCAAATTAGCGACAACAGGAATCTATGGTAAAAAAAAAATGGTAAAAAAGCACCTGTTCCCATCTCAAGTATGAAGTCTTTTTTATGCAACAAAGTTATTTTCAGTATTTTCAACTGTCATGACTGCCAAACTATCATAAACCACTACAATGAACTATAAAAAACACATTATAAACACAAAACACAAGCAATGAACAAGAACAAAAACCTGCTGGAAACACCTCTTTCCTCCCACTCAGTTTGACTGTCCTTTCAATGCGAAGAGTGTCCATTGCTTCAGTTTCTTTGTGGAACGAACTTTTGGACAAGGGGAAAGGAACCATTTGCTCATCAACACACAACATTTGTTGTTGAGGGAGAGCCTGAAATTTGGGGAGAAGCGAGTCAACAACCAACCTGATTTTGAAACGCCTGTCATTATTGTCGGGTGCCATGTTGTCACTGAAATGAATGAAATGTTTGATTTCTTCCCATCTGTCTCGGGACATTATGCCTGCCACCTGCTGTACTCGACATGCACTTGACCAGTACATCCTTGACCAAGGTAAATGAAAAATACTCATGTACACCACAGTGCCAATAAACTGCTCCAGTTCAGTCCGATCTAATTTGAGGGCATGGTTTGGATTTTGCTGTGTGCAGTACATGTTGCTTTGTGCCACAATCTTACCCTTCAGGAAGAGCATCTTGCAAAACTGGAACCTCTTTTGCCAAGTTCTGCTGCTTCTGCCTTTTTCTTTTGGGAGGAGCAGCTGGCTTCCCTCTTGCAGCTGCAGCACTGGTGCTCTGAGGTGCATGATGAGTCCCATCAGCGTCTTCATCACTGCTGCTGCCGTTTTCATCACCTGGTGTAGAAAAAAAAAATCACTTTAGAAAAGAGCAGACATTTTTATCTATTCAATGTGTATACAGAGTTGCATCCATAAATATCACAAACAGGCTGAAAATCTGCACAACATGATTTTGTAATCACCTGGTTCAGGAGTGTTTTCCTCATCACTGTCCCCACTTTCACTGAGACAGCTGTCGTCACTGTCCACAGGTGGAGCCCTGGGCCGAGGTCCACCTGCTGGCTTTCCATAGAATGATGCTGCGTTCATTTTTAGATCTACAGATATAAAGAAAAATAATGGACAGAAATTACATTTATATCCTACCACATTATTTCTTTTATGATTATAGATATGAGGTAGAATGGCAGTTTCTTTTCTTTTCCCTGTCCTGTTCGGCAGTTTAGGCAGGCAGTATGAAAATCTAGATGCCTAGCACTGTTACAACAGTTTTGCTCTACAACGGGGTGATGAGGAAAAAGCTACCGCTGTGACGTCAGCTCCAGCTCTCCTCTCTCACATCCAGCATGCTATGTTATTTATTGTTCACGTGAACTATGGTGTAGGGTTTTAGAATGGCAGTTTCTAAAGAAAATGTGTGTGAGTGTTGAACACCATCTTAATACGGCACCTTATTTGCGGCCGCTGCGGCCGACGGAGGTTATCCATTGTAGCTGAATGTAGTGAATTAGCATCACACCGAAATCGTCTAATATCTTCAAAAATATTCATCATAGGTCCTCCACTCCTTCGTGGTAGTGATAAAAGTACACAATAAGCCTGTACATATTTTTATTTTAGTACAACTTACCTGAGATTGGACAATTTTTCCACGATTGTCTTTTGAAAATGCAGACGTGGCACGAGGCAAGCGTAGCAATCAGGAAATGGATGATGCTCCGTCTCTGACCGTTCCTACGAGAAACTAACGATTGCAAAAGGTTCCTAGGTATGTGTTGGAAATGCTCCAACCGGTAGTGGAGGAATACGGACGGTATTTTGGTTGCATTTGGAGCGGAAGCGGTTTGATGTGAATTCGCGACAATCGACGTCAAGGGGTTTTAAGCATCAAAGGGGATAATGATAGGATATTTTCAGGTTTCATTGATTATTCTATATGATTTTAATGCTGTATTATTCTATTTTATATTATAATTGTATCTGGTGCATATAATGAGCCAATGTCTGAGTCACTGTGATTTTTTTTCATTGTCTCAGAGCTTGAAAAGACTGTCTGCTTTTTCAGTGTAAGATTAGGTTGAGCAAGATTATAAATAATGACGAAGGTTTTAATGTTTTATCATACCAAGCTGTACTGTACTGTAAGTTATGGCACTTTTCCACTAGTACCCAGTCGGCCTTACTCTACTCTTCTCTACTCTACTCTACTCTACTCTACTTGGTTCAGTTCTGTTTCCATTACAGCTGGGTACACCTGGGGTGGGTGGGATTTTTTTACAGCAAGGCGGTGCCACACTCCAGTGACGTAAAACACGCAATACAATACAGCCTGTCACTGATGTCAGCACAGCTTCACAAACGATCAGTGGTTGTAGAGCTTAAGAATATCTGGTTTATTACCTGTGCAAAAAATTGCTGTGATCTAAGTAAAGGAACCCTATTTCACTGTTTATGGGAATGTAGAAAAATCAGAATGTTTTGGGAAGAGGTGAGGTTAACAATTGAAAAAATAATTTCAAAACAATTCACATTGAACCCTAAACTATTTTTGTTGGGTCTGTATCCAGAAAAACATAACTTTAATAAGAGTGAAAGAACATTCATAGACCTCAGTTTGCTTAATGCCAAAAAATGTATTGCATTACTGTGGAAAAACTCAGACCAGATGTGTCACGCCGCGCCATTCATCAGCGGCGCCACCTGCTCACGCACCTGCTACTCGTCAGCGGCGAAGGATAAAAGCCGCCTCGCCCTGAGCGTCGGCCTGAAGCCGTAGACTTCGTTTCCTTTGCATGGACTTCTACCACATTCTCTTCAGCATCCTCTTTACCGGTAAGAAGTTCACTTACCTCATCTCTCCAGTCTGCTCCCCTGTGCACAGGTGGATTCCTCGGCGGCGGACAATCCCGTCCCTCGTCTCTCCTCGCTGCTGCACCGAGCCCTGCAGGTGGCTGTCTCCCGGGCTTCCATCCTTGAAGCGCCAGTCATCTGCCCAAACAAGTAAGCTTCTCTCCCTCGCCTATTCTCCTCCCGTGTTGGTGTGTGCTCATCACCCTGTGTCTGATTTCTCCCATAGGGTTGCCGGCTGAACGGTCTCCTGCCTCTGGGTCCGAAGCAGACGCCCCCACCAACACATTAACATTCTGCAGACACGCACCCAAACATCCCTGTTGTTAATAAACAGTTTGAACTACTCTGAGCCTGTGTGTGTGCGTCTCCTGAGCCGAACGTTATGTCAGTACGGCTTCAGCAGAGCGGCTCGGCGGACGGCGGGCTCGCACACCGGTTTACCATCCTCGAGGCTCGGGTGGATCAGATTGTTTATCAGCAACAGGTGGTTCTTAACCAATTATTAGAACTGACTAACCGATTGAACCGCTTGGACCCCCAACAGCCGTTCCTCCCGACTCGCCAGGGTGGCGCGGCTCCTGCTGTTCCAGCGGCCGTCCAGCCGGCTCCAGTGGCACCGGTTCGGCTCACGCCGATTCCGACCCCCGCCCGCTTTAGCGGTAAGCTCGGCGGAGCGCGGGGGTTTATTATGCAGTGTGAGTCCGTGTTCCACCGTGTGCCCGGAGATTTTCCCTCGGATCACAGCCGAATTGGTTACATAGGGAATCTTCTGGAGGGGCGTGCGTTAACTTGGACCTACGCCGTAATGGCGAGGCCCAGTTATGCCACCCTCACCTATGACCAATTCGTGAGGCGCTTTCTGGAGGTCTTTGACCACTCACAAACCGAAACGGTCCAGGTCGATCGGCTTCTCGCTCTCCAGCAGGGAAGCCGGTCGGCAGCGGACTACGCGGTCGACTTCCGGGTAGCGGCGGAGGAATTGGGCTGGGAGGAACGCTCCCTCTGTGGCCTGTTCCTCCGCAGCCTCAATAGTGATCTGAGGGATGAACTGGCTGGTCGGGATATCCCTGGGACGCTAGCGGAGCTGACGTCCTTAGCGATAAGTTTGGATAACAGGCTGCGCGAGCGCTCCTCGGGGCGGAGGTCTTCTTCTTCTCGCCCTCGTGGAGCCTCGCCGCACCTGTTCCAAGCTCGCCCCCTGGCGGCGCCGCCAGCATCGCGCCCCGAGGAGTCGGAGCCGATGGTGACGGGCTGGACTAAACTTTCCCCTGTGGAGAAACAACGCCGCCGTGAGTTGGGCCTCTGCATGTATTGCGGAGGCGACCAACACACCGTGGAGTGTTGCCCACGGAAAGCCAGTCGGTGGGGTCCGCGAGTCACTGTTGGAAGCCTCGCGGATGTCAATCGGTTAGGATCACTGACTCAATTGAAGCTGCCCATCCGTTTCTGCCATAACCCTACTGGGCACCTCACCCACGCACTGGTGGATTCGGGCGCAGAAGGCAGCTTCATTTCACAAAGCCTGGCAACCCGATTGGGCATCCGCTGCCAGGCACTCAATACTCCCATCTCCCTAATCCACCTCTCCCGTGCCACCCTCGGGAGAGTGACACATCAAACTGTTCCCCTACCGGTCATCATCTCGGGAAACCACCGGGAGGAAATGACCTTTTACGTCCTTCCCAACTCTGTGTCGCCCGTCATCCTGGGGTATCCCTGGCTCCGCCTTCACAATCCGGTCCTGGATTGGAAATCAGCTGGGATCTCGGCATGGAGTACGTTCTGTATGGGCACCTGCCTTCAGTCCGCTGCCTGCTCTCCGTCCGCTCCTCCCCCTGCGACGGACGCTGCACCCCCGGACCTGTCTCTGGTGCCCCCAGAATTTCACGACCTGGGTATGGTGTTCAGCAAAGCGAAAGCTATGTCTCTTCCCCCTCATCGGCCCTATGACTGCGCCATCAACCTCCGCCAGGGGGCTCCCTTACCTTCTGGTCGCCTTTATAGCCTGTCTGCGCCGGAGAAGGAGACGATGAACGCCTACCTGAAGGAATCTTTAAGTGCTGGGATTATCCGCCCATCATCGTCACCCGTGGGGGCAGGGTTCTTCTTCGTGGGGAAAAAGGATGGGTCCCTCCGCCCTTGTATCGACTACCGGGCCCTCAATAATATCACGGAGAAGGACCGTTACACCCTGCCTCTCATGGACACTGCTTTCCACTCCCTCCAGGGGGCGACCTGGTTCACCAAGCTGGACCTACGCAGCGCTTACCACCTCGTCCGGATCCGGGAGGGAGATGAGTGGAAAACGGCCTTCCGTACCCCGAACGGCCACTTTGAATATCTGGTGATGCCGTTCGGGTTGACCAACGCTCCTGCAGTCTTCCAGCGCCTCATAAATGACGTCCTCCGGGACTTCATTGGCCTTTTTGTGTTCGTCTACCTGGACGATATTCTCATCTTCTCCAAGTCCAGGGATGAGCACCAGGTCCACGTGAGGCGGGTCCTCCAAAGGCTGCTGGAGAACCGTCTGTACGTTAAGGCAGAAAAGTGTGAATTTTACGCCAGGAGCACGTCCTTCCTGGGGTTCATCATCGCCCACGATAGGGTGCTCCCCGACCCAGGGAAGGTAAAGGCGGTGGTGGAATGGCCCACACCTGCATCCCGGAAACAGGTGCAGCAATTTGTTGGCTTCGCCAATTTCTACCGCCGCTTTGTCCCCAACTTCAGTGCCATCGTGGGACCACTGACCCGCCTCACGTCCCCGAAGGTCCCGTTCCGGTGGACCGAAGAGGTCGCTGCCGCCTTTGAGGCGCTGAAGGCGGAATTCTCCTCCTCCCGGGTCCTTCGCCAGGTCGACCCCGCGCTGCAGTGCATTGTAGAGGTAGACGCCTCGGACACGGGAGTGGGAGCAGTGCTGTCCCAGCGGTCACCGGACGATGGCGCCAAGCGACCGTGCGCCTTCTTCTCCCGGCGCTTGTCCCCGGCGGAGAGAAACTACGATGTGGGGGACAGAGAGCTCTTGGCCATCAAGCTCGCCCTGCAGGAGTGGCGCCACTGGTTGGAGGGGGCAAGCCTGCCGTTTGTGGTCCTCACGGACCACAAGAACTTGGAATACTTGCGATCTGCCAAGCGCCTGAACGCCCGCCAGGCGCGCTGGTCCCTGTTCTTCGCCAGGTTCCAATTTTCCATCACCTTCAGGCCTGGCTCTAAGAACGTCCTGCCTGACGCCCTCTCCAGGCAGTTCGCCCCCGTGGAGTCGGAGGAGGCGCCCCACTCCATCCTGCCCAGGTCGTGCGTCGTGGGAGCCATCTCGTGGGACATTGAGAGCAAGATCCGGAAGGCACAGCAGGTGGAACCTGACCCTGGCGGCGGACCGGAGGGGAGGCTGTTCGTGCCATCCGCGGTCCGAGGAGAGGTCATTCACTGGCTCCACACCTCCAAGCTCACCTGTCACCCTGGCACCTCCCGGATGATAGATCTCCTCCAACGGTCCTTTTGGTGGCCAGGCCTGCGGAGGGATGCAGCCCGCTACGCCCGGGCTTGCCCAATCTGTGCCACCTGCAAATCGGGAAATGCCCCTCCAGCGGGTCTGCTCCAGCCCCTGCCCGTCCCTGGCAGGCCCTGGTCGCACATCGCTCTGGATTTCGTCACCGGACTCCCCATCTCCAACTCCTATGACACCATCCTGACCATCGTGGACCGCTTCTCCAAGGCCGTGCACTTCATCCCCCTGCGAGGCCTCCCTACTGCCCTGGAGACGGCGGACCTCCTCGTCCAACACGTGGTCAGGCTGCATGGGATTCCGGTGGACGTGGTCTCGGACCGGGGCCCCCAGTTTTCATCTGAGGTTTGGAGGTCATTCTGCAACGCCATCGGAGCCAAGGTGAGCCTCTCCTCCGGCCATCACCCCCAATCCAACGGGCAGTGTGAGAGGACCAACCAGGAGCTGGAGGCTGCGCTCCGCTGTGTGTCCAGATCCAAACCCGCGTCCTGGAGCAACCATCTTGCCTGGGTTGAATATGCCCACAACACCGCTCGCTCTTCTGCTACAGGGATGTCCCCCTTCAAAGCGTCCCTGGGTTACGACCCCCCGCTGTTTCCGGAGCAGGAGAGTGAGGTGACTGTCCCGTCAGTTAGGGCCCATCTCAGGCAGTTCCGCTCCACCTGGGCTGCCGCGCGCCATGCGCTATTACGCACAGCGGAGCGCAACAGGACTGTGGCGGACCGGCGTAGGAGACCTGCCCCGGCGTACAGAGTTGGGCAGCTTGTTTACATTTCCACCCAGGACGTCACTCTAAAAGGCGAGAGGAGAAAGCTGGCACAGCGCTTCATGGGTCCCTACCCCATCACCCGGATCATCAACCCGGTGGCTGTGCGCGTGGCTATTCCCCCCTCCCTCCGCATTCATCCTACTTTCCACGTGTCGAAGGTGAAACTGGCGGTTTCTGACCCCCTTTGCCCTCCTCCTGCAGCGCAACCCGCGCCCCGGATGATTGGTGGCCATCCGGCCTGGTCCGCTTCCTCCATCCTGGACTCCCGGCGCCGGGGTCGTGGGTTGCAATACTTGGTGGACTGGGAGGGCTATGGGCCCGAGCATCGACAGTGGGTGCCCCCGTCGTTTGTGTTGGACCCATCGCTCATCGCGGACTTCCACCGAGCGCACCCGGATAAGCCATCGCCAGGAGGCGCTGCTAGAGGGGGGAGTACTGTCACGCCGCGCCATTCATCAGCGGCGCCACCTGCTCACGCACCTGCTACTCGTCAGCGGCGAAGGATAAAAGCCGCCTCGCCCTGAGCGTCGGCCTGAAGCCGTAGACTTCGTTTCCTTTGCATGGACTTCTACCACATTCTCTTCAGCATCCTCTTTACCGGTAAGAAGTTCACTTACCTCATCTCTCCAGTCTGCTCCCCTGTGCACAGGTGGATTCCTCGGCGGCGGACAATCCCGTCCCTCGTCTCTCCTCGCTGCTGCACCGAGCCCTGCAGGTGGCTGTCTCCCGGGCTTCCATCCTTGAAGCGCCAGTCATCTGCCCAAACAAGTAAGCTTCTCTCCCTCGCCTATTCTCCTCCCGTGTTGGTGTGTGCTCATCACCCTGTGTCTGATTTCTCCCATAGGGTTGCCGGCTGAACGGTCTCCTGCCTCTGGGTCCGAAGCAGACGCCCCCACCAACACATTAACATTCTGCAGACACGCACCCAAACATCCCTGTTGTTAATAAACAGTTTGAACTACTCTGAGCCTGTGTGTGTGCGTCTCCTGAGCCGAACGTTATGTCAAGATGTGACTCAGTGGTTAAGACAGATGTTACCAACCTTCCACTAGAAAGAATAACATACATACTGAAATCAAAGGAAAATGTGTTTGAGAATATATGGAGACCTTTCATTGATTATGTAAAGAAATTAAACATAACGTCTGAAGAAGAAGGTGAATGATATGTGTGGACCTTGCAAATTCCAAGCTGGTGAATGTATATTATGTATTCTTATGTAATAGATTACCTAGACTAAACAGAGGAGCATTGTTGTTGACTTGTTTTTGTGAATGGTTGTTGTTTTTATTACCCTTTTTTTGTTATTGTTCTTTTTAGTTTTTAAATTACTTTTGTGTTAGTGACTGTGTGTGCTGTTTGTAAAAAAAAAAAGGTTCAATAAAAATATTGTGGGAAAAAAATTGCTCTGATCTGCGTGAAAATCATGGAGAGACTGTTGAGACATCATGGACGTACCTGCTTCAGCTGCACTGAGTCTGAGATGTTGTCATAGCAAAAAATGATCAGCTGACACAACTTGATCACCAGGTTAATAACTATATTAGCCACAAAATGTATATTCAAAAGTAAACAGTACTGAGTTCGGTATAATAAGATGTATTTGACAGTTATGATGCATTTTAGGCCAAAACAAACTTGATCTAGGATTAAAATCAATTAAAATAATGCAGTCACAAGGTTACATGGAAAATGCTTGATTTATTAGATACATATACTGTAGAAATATATATTCTCTGCATCAACAATGTACTATATATGCATTCATGTAGTATTGCACTGACAATAAACCTCTGAAGTTTTTGCAGATGTCTCTTTTTTATATGTGAAGGTTGTGGCGGTATGATATAATGAGCGGCGAACTGAGAGTTTAAAAGGGAGTTTATTAATCATACCGCCATCACAGAACTCACCCCGGCGCCGTGCATGCGCGCCAGAGCGAGCCCGGAGGCTCTCCAGCAGATAGGCAATGCGTGCAGTCATATGGGCAGTGAGAGAGAGAATGAGTTACAGAGCGATGCAGTTTTTATACCCCACTACAGACAATGCATTCACAGCAGTAGGTATGGACATTTGCATTTGAGAGACACACATAACAATAGGAAGATTACTGGCCGGAATTCGCCTCTGCTCCGGAGCTGTAGGACAAAAGAGGTTACAAGGCACATCTACATATTGTTATCAGTCCATAGATCACACTGCTATGTTAATTGCTCCCGCTGAGCGCTTTGCTTGTCCGTGGCTGTTGTCAGGTGCCATGTTGTCACTGAAATGAATGAAATGTTTGATTTCTTCCCATCTGTCTCGGGACATTATGTCTGCCACCTGCTGTACTCGACATGCACTTGACCAGTACATCCTTGACCAAGGTAAATGAAAAATGCTCATGTACACCACACTGCCAATAAACTGCTCCAGTTCAGTCCGATCTAATTTGAGGGCATGGTTTGGATTTTGCTGTGTGCAGTACATGTTGCTTTGTGCCACAATCTTACCCTTCAGGAAGAGCATCTTGCAAAACTGGAACCTCTTTTGCCAAGTTCTGCTGCTTCTGCCTTTTTCTTTTGGGAGGAGCAGCTGGCTTCCCTCTTGCAGCTGCAGCACTGGTGCTCTGAGGTGCATGATGAGTCCCATCAGCGTCTTCATCACTGCTGCTGCCGTTTTCATCACCTGGTGTAGAAAAAAAAAAATCACTTTAGAAAAGAGCAGACAGACGGTCATGTAAAGATCATAGCAGAATGTTCATTGCTGACCATAGATTAGAAGAAGTCACTTGGAGAGTTGGTTCCAGCCAGTCTAGCTTAGATAAGGGATCTGAGGTATAAGAAGCAACATCCTTGAACACGTTAGGGAGTTGGTGCTGTGAGGCTCTGAGGCAAGTTTTGCTGTTACTGATTACCTTCTTTCTGATCAGAAAGAGAATGAATGGCTCAGAACTTGGAAAAGCACCTATTGATTATTGATTCAGCCTCAGTCTATTCATTTTTGATCTAACATTATTGGTGCCCAACATGGGGCCCATATAAAGTGCTCCGCAGCGTTTTCCGATGGATCTGGACTTGGACTGTGCACGGTCAAAGAAGAGGAGAGGCCCACACTTCTGGGAAGCGCTAAAAAACAAACAAACTGAATTTCCCTCTTCAAAAGCCCTGGTGACGTCGGGGAGCGGCGTGGAGCTCTGAAGGGTCTACGGGAACTCCGAGGCGGATTCCAGGTGTGAGTAATTTATTCCAGTTTTTGTTATTGTTGTTATGGCCAGCGAGTGATTGCCTAGACCGACTGTACACCTGTGGAAGACTGAAAGAATGAGACCTACGGCCTAATTGATGAGTTATTTTACTCACGGTGCGGGTATCGCAATAATCCCTTGGGAGGAACAAGTTTTTCCTTTGCAAGCGGTGATCAATATTTCAAGATCCGAGGTAATTCTTAGAAATTGGCTGTTCTCCGATGCTCAAGTAAGTTCCAGTAGAGGTCTAGAAGCCAGATCTGGGGATAAAACGGGAAAGATTCATGGTCTCATTCCTGTCCGGAAGAGTCACGTGATCCCAGAGAAGTTCATTTTTCGGGGTAAGATTCGTGCCTCTTGGGAACGCTCCTGCTTAAGATCCAGTTTTGGACTTTCAGCATTAGTGGGGAGGCTACGTGAACCCCGAAAGGAAAAGTTTTTTTTTTTCATGGAAGATTCGTGCCCTTATCGGGTCTGCTTTATTGCCCATTGCCCCCGCTACAGTGAGCTATTGCAAGATGCCGAGGGAGGTTTAACTTTGGGCTTTAGGCACACAGCAGGGGGGTTAACGTGACCGCTGAAATATTTTATTTTGTGAGTTTGTTGAAGCGCTAGAGAAAAAAAAAAGTTACTGCGGTCTGAGTTACATGAAATCCGCTCCGGTGTGAAACACAGAGAGGCTGAGTTCCCACGGAGGCGGAGTGAATAGGATGTGAAATTGATGTCTGTAGTTTTTTTCTCCCTAATATTTGTGGAGCATAAAAGGGTTGGTTAGTTAATTATCTTTTGGGAAGTGTTTAAAATTATAGGTATTTCAAATTACGATTGAATATAACCAGTATTTCATGGTACAATTAGTCTCTCAGCCATAGGATAAAGTTATAAACTGAAGGAAGACTCTTAGTCATTTTTAAGTAACTTCCCTTCATTTTTGTAGATTAATTCAGAAAGTCATTTTTAGAGAATCAGCTTATGAATTTTCCCCATAAAATTGCGTTCTGTTTTGTTAGACATTTCAGCCTTCATTTACCGTTGAAACATAAGTCTGGTTTCTCCCTGGTTCTACAAAGGGTTAAGGCTAGACTTTATGTTCAGGAATCCACTAACAGTTGATGTGAGATTGGACACCTGTTATCATTTGAATCTGTTTATCCATCATTTGAATGCCATATCATGTAACCTGAATGAGTTCAATAAAAGGGTGAATGAGAGAAGTTGAAGTGTTTTCCATTCGCATATATATGTTTCTTAGATCACGGCAGGAAAAGAACTCCCTTAAATTTTGAGACTGATCCATTAAGTAATTGAAGGTACAAAATTAATTAAAACTAAGTTTAATATAAGTGTCCTTTAGGACTGGTGTCCCTTCTTACGAGTGCTTATTTATTTTATTTAGCGAGTGTAGGAGTGACGGTTTAACGCTGTCCCCTTGCACACCCACTATTAAATAAAATAAATAATTCCTGTATCTTATCACACAATATTTCATTAAATATCTGCTACAGTTGTGATTAACGAAAATTGCAAAAACAAATTCCTATCACATCAAATTGAACCACTGGCAACTGTACTATTTTCTTCTTTTTCTCTTTTCAAATGACTGATGCACATGCACAACATACACCTTTGACTGTCAGCCAGTAAAAGTCTTTGAGTCCAAAAGAAAATCCCTTCAAACCCACAGGGTGAAAAAAAACACAACTTACAGGGATGCCAGCCGGTAGAGCACGGAGAGGGAGGAAAAAAAGGCAGTTCATGTGATCTACCCGCATCCCGATTCCGAATGGCCGAGAGAAAAGAAAGCAGTTCGGGCAGCCTATCCCAGTCCCAGGCCCGGAGAAACAGTACCTCAGTCGGCTGGACCAGGTCGCCGAACCAGCAAGACGGTCCTTCGAGCGGCTGACCCAGAACGCCGAACCAGCGAAGCCATCTCCCGGGCAGCCGACCCGCATCTTTAGGCCACCAGGACCGATGGGGAAAGCTTGGCGGCGGCCTCCCTACTGAGAGGGATAGTGAGGAGAAGCCGAGCTGAATACGGGGAACCCCAGCGGCACCCGGTGGAGAAAAATTGGGGGGAAGATGAGGCATCAGTCCGGCATCAGACGGCCGAGGATACGCAGCTCCTTCACCGACCTCGAACCGAACTGACGCTGCGCCCTTGGTGGGCCCCGATCATGCCAGCACTGCACCCACGACGGACCCCAATTGGGCTGGAACAGCACCCACGATGGACCCCGATTGGGCTGGCACAGCACCAGGGATGACCTCCGAGCACGAACCTGGAACCTCCACGACGACCAGAGCTGACTCGTCTCCGGTGACCCTGGGAAAAGGCTCAGAGGAACAGAGAGAACCAGGATCAAGATCACCGGCAGCGGCAGAGCCCGGCGAGACAAGCTCGGATGCAGCAGTCGGCTGAACCCGGCTAATTTCCCCGAGAGACAGGCAAGAATGCTCCAGAATGGAAAACAGAAAGACAAAAAAGTGCACTTGCCTGATCTCGGGCTCTACCACCATCCAGGACTCTGACGATCCAGGTTCGATGATCTGGAGGTCCGTTCCTGGTTCTGACTGGACTGCGGCGGGCTCCGCAGCTGGCATGATGGTGGTCACAGTCTGGGAATCCCCAGGCAGCGAAGCCCACTCCGAAGGCCCGCACGGCGTGGTGGTAGGGTATCCATGACCAGTTTACCTGTTAGAAGTCTCTGTAGCTTGGATCTCTCCTTGGACTTTTTTGGCTTTTGTCACTCAATGATTTTTTTTCTCTTCGGGTGGCTGAATAAATTCAACTGGAAGTGATGGAAAGGGAATGAAAATAGACCACTGCATACTGGTAACGTCACACCAGAGCAGTGTTGTTAACCTGTGGAAAAATTCACACCCTGCTGTCCCCGCCCCACCCCATCATGGCACATGGCAGTGGTCTGAAACGGCCTTTAAAACAAACGATCACACAGCCGACTCCAAATATTATGATATTCAGTTTTACACCCAGCAGCAAAATTGTTCCCAACCCCAACAAAGCAGGTCAGTTGTATCTACATCTTGACTGTACACGCCTGATTCTAAATAGATTCATTAGTAATTTTCCCAGTTGGTGATAAACAAGTAAAAAAGTGAGTAAACAAACGTGCACAGATTTGTTGTGAACGATGGTGCCCCGCCCTGTGTGATGATCAAAATGACACGGTAGCTATGATGTAGCCGTGTATCCTATGCCGTACAGTGTGATGCACCGCAGCAGTAATGCAGCTAGCCGTCATGGTGACGCAGGCCGCAACAGCCGTGATTGGTCCGCTTCACCTCCTCCTGTGCTCATGTCTCGTTTTATCTCCACTTGTTCTCCGTGCTACCATTTAGTTTAGTTTAGTTTATTTGAAAAGGGACAATGCAATTTCATAAAACACATGATTACACATGGTTAAAAAAAGCCAGAATTAGCCAAAAGGCTAGTTTTCATCTGTAGTTCCCTGGCCAAGATGTAAAAAAGCAGTAAAATGCATCTAATAAAAAAAAAAAAAAAACCACATAATTAGACATTTAAGAGGGCACTAATGTAACAAATAACATACACATAAACCATACATTTGATCACAACATCAAACATCACAACAGACTTATCTTTTAGTGTTGGCAGCTGTAGGTGTTTATAAGCCACATTTTCAATTTTTTTGTGAAGGCCTTGAATGTTGTGAGCAGTTTAACCATAGATATAAAAGGCTAGATTGGCAGCGCTGGCCAGTCCGTGCTTGCGGTGGCATGACGCGCGTCCGCCATCTTGGTACAGGATATGTGTAGCACATCCCTGTGGTCCAGTGCAGACACCTGCTTGGGTCATTCTCCTTTGTTAAACGTTTGACAGGCTTCAGTGAACATGTTTACAACACAGTACAACACAGCGCATAGTGGTTTACTTTCAGCATAATCTGCATAAATATTAGGTGTTTAAGAGCTTCATAATTATTAAATTATGGCATTTTGCAGTGTCTCAATCAAGAACTGTCAGATGAGCTGAAAAAGAAGTTACCATACCCCCTGATTAATAATTAAGCCTACCTCTTTCATTGTGGCCATTTATGCATAAATATATGGCCGAAATTGATTAATTCATACTTTGTCCTGGGCTGTATTTGTTATATTTGCCACCCCAGGCAACCAGCTTATTGCCCCCCCCCCCCAATTGTCAAAAATGTTTATCAAAGAAATATTTCAGCCTGTGCTATACAAATTGGCCTAGATATGTCAACTTTGAAATAAATAAAGAGAATAAAAAATTACAAATCAATTATTCAAGTTTCTTCATTTAACTAGACAGACATTATACACCCCCCCCCCCCATCTACCTGGATCTGTATAGCAGTTGTTTAAAATCAATTTGAAATTCTTATTGATTTTAGGCCCACATAACAAATTTATACAATACACCAATGTTCATTACAAATTTATTAAATTTATTGCATAGAATAATGCACTCAACATGAAAGCAGCAAGCTCATATTAATCAATTGCAAAGTGAGGTGAAGTGTTAATTGAATCAAAACACAGTTTAAAGCAGTAGATGTAGGCTTTATTAATTTAACCCAGAGCCCAGCCCATCGTCATCACCATCATCATCATCTTCATCACACGTAATATCCACCCTGTCCCCTCCTATCCATCATAGCAAATATTTATAGTAATGTCAGGCAAAATGTAATATAAGACAGAAATAGTAATGTCTATGAGATATGACTGCATTAATCATCACCAGATCTTCTTGTACCCCCTCCCTGTAATAGACAAATGTGAAATAGGTAATGTAAAATTCTATCTGTAAAGTTTCAATTTTCAAATAACATATCTGTAAATTACTATCTGCAAACCTTCATGATGTTGGTCTGATACAGGAGGTAGATGTTTGTACACATATATATGTGTAATTATTGTGTAAAGACGGTTTGATAAACCTAAATCTTTCATTAGGCCAAGTGTATACAGGAAAAAGAAAAACTATCCTCACGCTATTTGAGTAACTACCAAACTAGTTACAAGAACCCAAAGTTCATTGTTGATAATATTGGCTACCAATACTGACCCAGTAACAAAGAACACAATGTAACACTGTATACTAATATTACATGAGAAATATTGCCATAACTATCGATACTGAATTACAATATATATTACACTCATGGCAGTCATGCATGTACAGAAATCAGTGACCTCCCAAATGAAAATCAGAGTTTTTACCTTTATTTTTGACAACACGCCATTAAATTATTTAAAAACAAATACTCGACACTTACCGTAAGGGTTCCAGCAAAACAGGCCAAATGTCACGTAATTTTTTTTTCTAAATGACAACGAATTTAGATAAAATACACATAGCTTAAACCAAATATTCATACCGGAGACCATATCACCCACCTGTATTTACATAATTGCACAAAATACACCAGGTGAAGGCCCTACCTTGCTTGCTGGCTTGTGACAGCCAGTCCAGACCACGCCCATGTTTTTGACATCACCAGTTGTACCCTGGCTGCCCTGCCTATCCACATTCACCCTTATCAACATTGGACAATCATGACGGAAAGTGACAGCGATTGTGAACAAATTAGTTTAGTTTTGTCTTTTTTTTTGTCAGTGGTTCAGACAGTGACAGAGGCATAGAACCTTACAGGTTCGAGCCGTCCGAGACGGAATCAGATGCTTTGTCTGATGACAACAGTTCCACCGATGACCAGAGAGCAGAACCCGTGGAAAATGTCATTGAACTGGACATTAATCGCCTCCAGAATTGCGAAGCCGAAGGGGGTCTGTCGAGGGCGCCCCATAAATATTGATTTTTCGGAAGCCATTATTATTACAGTGGAGGAGAGCCGCTGCTGTCAAGAAATTGACCAGATCAATATGAAAATGGAGGCGCATACCTGTCAAGTGAGACGTTTTCGCCGTATTTTGGTGGGCGGAGTGGTGGTGGACACTTTTCTGGGAAATGTTTTAAATGTAGTTCGTGTTGTTATTGTCAAATATTTTAAGGAAAATACGGGGAAAATGCAATTTTAGCAAAAACGGGCGTATTGCCATTTCTGTACGCCCAAAAGGAAAAATATACTGGAAAAAAAATTGAGTGTTTTGCGGAGCACGTCCTGTGTGTGATCAGCCACAGCTGGTGCTGGCAGATCGCTCAGCGTCAGCTATTCGCACTACCATGAGAAGTGTGGAGTCACTCATTAGTTTAATTGTCTGGGCGGGCTGATCGCTCAGCGTGAGCTATTCGCACTACCATGAGAAGTGTGGAGT
This sequence comes from Pholidichthys leucotaenia, assembly GCA_020510985.1. NCBI lineage: Eukaryota > Metazoa > Chordata > Actinopteri > Cichliformes > Pholidichthyidae > Pholidichthys > Pholidichthys leucotaenia. The sequence continues at coordinate 436,534,471 of CM035839.1, read as the reverse complement.
CACTCATTAGTTTAATTGTCTGGGCGGGCTGATCGCTCAGCTTGAGCTATTCTCACTACAATGAGAAGTCATTAGGACAATGATTTAACACGTTGAGCTGTGCAGCGGTTGCAGAACAGACAGAGATCGCCTGACAAATACAGAATTCTGCTTTTTTTTTTTATTTGGCGCCGGACGCTGAGTTGTGTTGTTATTGTCAAATATCCATGAATCCTTAAAATATTTGACAAGAGTTGCATTTGGGGCATTTCCCAGAGAGGTGTCCCTTGTTGCTCCGCCGTTCCTTATAGCCGCTTTTTACGGTGTTGAAGTACGGCGAAAATGTCTCACTTGACAGGTATGAAAACATTTCCCAGAGAAGTGTCCCTTATTACCCAGCTGTCCCTGATAGTCCCGTTTTAAGGTATGGGTGAAATATCCAATTTTTTCTTTCTTGTTGCTCACTTCAACCTTCCAGTCTCCATATAAACAATCAATTGAAATACCCCAAGCATCAAACTAGGGTACAATCGATTTCGTCACTTCCGCCTTCTTCCCCAGGCGATTCCAGGGGCCGTGTCAGGCCAAGCGCGGCAGTTTTAAATTAACGAATATTCCATTGTTACTGAAGCATATGCACCAAGACCCGAACGGATCGGTTCCCTTTTATATCTAGTTTCAAGATATTTAAAGTACCCTGTTACGTGACATTTGGCCTTTAAGTCGCAGCCCCGAGTGATCGAAACTGCTCCTTTTTATCCTCATTAGCAGCGCCTCAGCTGATGAGGATTAATTGGGCCCCAGCCGTCCTGTAACACTGACAGCTGGGAGGCCGCAGAGACGCTGCCCAATGAGAGACAGCGATGAGAAGGGACATGGTCTGAGCGCCGGAAAACCTGGCGTCTCATCCCATGGTGACAGAAATGAAGACATAATCAGAGTGTTGTGCGTTAAGCTGAGCTGTGGATTTGTTGTGATTCCTGTACCAATATGGCGGCCGGAAATCTCGCGCTCCAGTGACCTACTGCCAATCTAGCGTTTTATATCTATGAGTTTAACCTCCTCAGGTACTGAGTTCCACTCACTAGCGCTCCTCACTGACCAGGCTGACTTACTGAAAGTTCTCCTATGCAGAGGAATGAAACAGTCACCTCTGACAGAGCCTCGAGTGACACGCTCAGAGCTGCTTCTTTGGCTGATGAACTCTGCCAGAGGATCTGGAGCCAAATCATGCAGTACTTTATAAATCAAATTTAAATTTGCAAATGTATGAAGACTATCCCAGTTTAAAAGACTGTATTTTTTAAAAATTGCACAATGATGATAATGCCTAGGTTTTTTATCCATAACTTTGACTGCTTGTTTGTACAAAACTTCTAATGATTTTTTTGCACTCAGACTCGCCTGGGACCAGCTATTTAGGCAATAGTTGAAGTGACTGAGAATCATTGAATGCAAGTATATTTTTGCGGCTTCAGTTGACATTTCATTTCGAATGAACAAAAATTTCCAAAAGTGAGTTGGATTAACAATGGACCAAGTCAAAGAGAGATTAACCGAGGAAGATCGCAGATATGAGCATTTGTATGCCTCGTCCTCACACCGTTACAAAGAGTCAAATGGTAGCGGCAGTTCAGCAGTTGTACGTATCTTCCCCTCCGACGCCTCCTCTCTCTGTTGTAGAAAAACTGAAAACTAAATACCAATGTTCTCCTCCTTTTGGCTGCTCCCTTTAAGGGTCGTCACAGTGGATCATCTGCCTCCATCCCACCCTATCCCTGGCATCTTCCTCTGCAACACCAACCCTCTCCATGTCCTCCTTCACTACCTCGATCTTCGACCAGCAGTAGCCCAATTTTCATCCAACTCTCAACCAGTCCAGCACGGAAGTCTCATTCGTCAGGATTCACATGTTTGATTTGGCAAAGGTTTTATGCCTGTTGACCATCCATCCATCCATCCATCTTCTTCTGCTTAATCCTTTTTGGGTCGCGGGGGGGGCTGGAGCCTATCCCAGCATCTTTGAGTGAGAGGCAGGGTACACCCTAGACAGATCGCCAGTCCATCGCAGGGCCAACACAGAGAGACAGACAACCATTCACTCTCACAGACATACCTAAGGACAATTTAGAATCCCCAGTTGAAGCCAGTTAACCTAACTTGCATGTTTTTGGCATGTGGGAGGAAACCGGAGAAATCCCAGAGTAAACCCACGCAGACACGGGGAGAACATGCAAACTCCACACAGATCACTGTTGGTCGGGGGCTGAGATTGAACCCAGGATCCCCCGGCCAAGGGTGGGTTACTGTACTGCCACAGTGCTAACCACTGGACCACCGCGCTGCCCGGCTATTGACCAATTAAGTGAAATTAGAAAATTTCCCACAGAAACCTGAACGTTCCAAAGACACCTTGTTGAAAAACACTGATCTAAGATGTTACTTGTCCATTTTACAGATTTAACATGTAGGTTTGTTCACAGTTTTATCAAATATTAGCTAAAAAATATCTTCTTGCTCTCACACTAAATCAGAGCTTAAAATCTGCTGCACAGCTTGTCCACGATGATGATTTAGACAAAAGAATCTCAGAGAAACAAGTTCTCACTTCACAGCAGCTGTTGGGCTGCAGGTTGACTGCGTTCAGGCTGTCTGATGTCAGAAAGGACGCTGAAGCAAATGTTACCTGGTAGAAAAAACAGTCAGACGCTAAGTGCCCTCCCAGAGTTGTCCAGAAATAATGAAGCAACAGCTGCCTGGGCCTGAGTGGGTGTGTCGAGGACGGCAGTGACCCAGTTTTCCAAATCTGTGAAAGTTTATAAAGTCTGACCTTAAACCCTTTTTGTTATTTGGATGTAGTTGTTTAGGCTGCACTAAATTTAATTATGAAAGAGAATAAATTATTAAGTTGTCTCACACTCACCAATATTTATTCTGAATAAATGTAATATTGTGGAGGAAATAGAACAGGCAAGATGCAAAGAGCTGGAAGGGTGCAAGGTTTTATTTCCTCCAACATAATGAAACTCGCTTCGTAGCTCGGTGAGCTACTGCGTTGCTTAGGCATGCGTAACAAGCTCTTTTATACATTATACAGACAGAGAGAATGCATGGCACATTAGCATAGTGATTGTCATTTAATACCCATCATTAGCATGACATCAACTGGCGCCCGGATGTCCTCAGGGACGCATATATAAGAGTCCCGTCTGATTGCCCCCTGGGGCTCTCTGTCCATATGTCAATTGTCCTCCGCTTCCTCCAGCCCTGATGAGTGTGAGATAATGTCTGTCTGCAGCGTGCTGGGTCATTACACGGCTCCCCCCAGAACACTCAGAAGGGGCCGTGATTCCCCCCCCCCCCCGGGTTGTTTGGGCTCCAGCTCCGGTAGAACTGTCCTGCTGTAGAGGAGTGTCGGAGGGCATGTCAGTCCGTGGGGGGGACGGAGGAGGTGTGGAAAAGACAGCGTGCTCCTCTCCGAGTTCCAGCATGTTGAATGGCCGTGGATCGTGGGCGCAGGGGGCCGGTGCGCGTCGTGCGTAATGGAACAAACGGGCGATCGGCCGGCTTTGAGGTGCGGGGAGAACAATGTGGAGGAGGAGGGGGAGGTGGATGGGAATAAGTGAGTGCCAGCCCGGGACGTCAAAAGTGTCTGGGCCGCGCAAAAATTGCGTGTGGATCCGTCATGGTGAAGGACTTCCCCGGTAAACCTGGCGGTGATCTGCAGCGGCTGTGAAAAAAAAAAAAAAATTAAGTCTCTGACTCCTCTTGCGACTCAGTCCTGCGAGGATGTGGGGAAGGCAAGCAGCCAAATTCCCCGAGGATGCATAGCGGCTGTGAAAAAACTGAAGCTGTGTGAGGACTTGGAGGTTTGGCTTTAGGTGCGGGAGCAGCCCTAAAGTCATCGAGGAAAGCAATTGGCTAAATTCCCGTTGTGCACTGTGGCTGAGAAACCCATACAAAGTCCTATGTGTTGGCTGCTTGTCTGCTTTAGGTGCTTGAGCAGCCCTAAAGATTCCGATGATGGCGATCGGCCGTGTTTCTCGGGTATGTGCAGCGGCGGAGGACGATGTATAAGTCTGTGGAGCCAGTTTGTTCCTGGTGCGTGGCGCGCACCTGTGGCAGTGACCACATAGCTGGAAGCTGCGCTGTCCTTGTAATCCTGCGGTGTGTGCACGGAACTTCTGTGCGCAGAAAGTCCGCTGTCGGGAAGTGAGTCAGAGTCGGGGAGCTTGATGGAAATCAATGCAGACGGCGCCAATGATCTTCCCCGTTCAGGCTGTTTCCTTCAGTTTGCTTGTGTTGCCGTTCATGGTGCGTCTCGGTCCCAGTGCTGCCCGTTCTGGCGAGCGCGCTCTGGTGTGGATGAAGAGGAAGTCCACAGCATGGCAACGGGGGAAATAGTCCATTTCCCGTTAGGTCACCAGTGTGGAGAAAATGGCATAGTCGAGAGACGCACCATGCACATCCAGGGTAACCAGTGTGGAGGGAATAGAACAGGCGAGATGCAAAGAGCTGGAAGGGTGCAAGGTTTTATTTCCTCCAACATAATGAAACACGCTTCATAGCTCGGTGAGCTACTGCGTTGCTTAGGCATGCGTAACTAGACTCTTTTATACGTTATACAGACAGAGAGAATGAATGGCACCTTAGCGTAGTGATTGTTATAGTCTGTCCATACGTCATTTGTCCTCCGCTTCCTCCAGCCCTGATGAGTGTGAAATAATGTCCGTCTGCAGCGTGCTGGGTCACTAAAATATCGGTAAATAATCATGGCTGCTGCAGAATGTTAATTTAAACTGAAATGTGTTTGTTCTGGCTTTATTATGTTACTTGATAACAGCACTGGGGATTAATATTAGGGCCACTTTTAGGGCTTTAAAGTTTGGGAGCAATCCAGAGCGAATATTTAAATATGCTGTATAATCTTTTTCCCTCTCGGCCATTAAAAAAAAATGTGGATTTTTTTTTACATAAATTTGCAACTTTTTCATAAATTTGCATCTTTCCTTGTAAATCTGAGACCCCTTTTCCCTTGTAAATTATCATTTTTCTATTATAAATATTAACCACCACCCCTTGGAAATTTTAATTTTTTTCCTCAGCTTTGCAGCTTTCCATGTAAATTTTTAGGACTTTTTTTTTATCTCATAAATGTGCAGGTTTTGTCACAGAAATTAAATCCTTTTTTTCTTGTATATATTTGCAAAGTTATTCATGTGACTTTGTGACGTCATCATCATGTTGCTACTACAGTGTAACAACCGAGTATCCAGATGATCTAATATTTGGCTGCAACCAGAACAAATCTTGGTAAAACACTGTTGTTTAGTTTATGTGCTCTTTATTGATAGTTGTTTTTTTTTACTTTTTCCTCAGGCTTCCCAAAGATCTTCATGACGGGATGAACAAGCGATGAACGTTTTTCCTCCGCCCAACTAACAGACACCCCACTTCATGGATTTTAAAATACTGTTGCTGAAAACACTTTGAAGAAACACTACAGACTGTTTTTTTTAAAAGTATAATTTAGTATATTTATTATCAGTTTTATAACGGAACACTAGAGCTTGGTGGATTATTGTGGCTTCCTGGATGTTTTCAAGCCTACCTCCTTTAAGGCCTCGTTGCTGTTTGTAGCACCTAAACACGGGGTTGTTTTGGCCCCCTGGACGCTTTTGTCATTGGGAGATGTTCCAGTTCAGCAAATACCCCATGGACATTTTAGAGATGCTAAGTGGACACCAAGCCCGCCAGTTCAAAGGTCTTGGATTAGAATGACAGCTGAGCCACCAACAGCAGGTCCAACTGCAGCAACAGCAGAAGCTCCAGCAGCAGCACCAGCCCTCCGCCGACTCCTCTGGGTGCCTCCTGTTCGTCCTTGGGCTGGGGTCCCTCCAGACCTCACGGAGTAACGCCTTTGCGGACTCCTTGTCGTTATTTGCCAAAATGAGCGCCCCTCCCCCATCCATCTCCCACCAGAGCCAGTCATCTTCCTTGTCCCACAGCTCCAGGAAATCCAGTAAGATGAGCAGTAGCAGCAGCAGTAGCAGCAGGAGCGGGATCGCCTTGTCGGGGTACCCCCAGTTTCTGCGGCCCTTCCACCCAGCTGAGGCGGCGCTGGCTCAGGAGCAGCTCCACTCTGGGATGAGCCGATTTGACTTTGGCGGGAGCACCAGCAGGGGGAGCGCCGGGATAATAGGTGGCATTGTCACACCCGCACCCCCGCCTCCCCCTCTGCACCCAGGACTCTGTGCCACACCCCTCTCCTGTCCCTTCCTCCTCCTCGCCGTCTCCCTCTGCTTCAGTCTCCACCAACCCCTCCGGCAGCACTGCGGTACCCTTAGTTGGCTAGTCCAACCCCTGCAGCCTCCACCAGCAGTTCAGCTGCATGCCCACTGCAAACCAGTACTTCCTGTCCGGCATCCCCACCAAAAGCAGCCTGGAACAGTTCCTTGTCCAGCAGGGCACTCACAACCACCTGGGCCAGGGTCTCAGCCAACGGGCTGGAGCTCATTAATGTCTGCCTCCAGCGGAGGGAGCAGGAGGAAGAAAGCGATGGCGGGCTACCTTCCCCAGAGGAAAACTGACAGCAGTCACAGCCACAGCAGCAGCAGCATTAGCAACTGCCACAGCAGCAGCTCGAGTGGGCACAGTCAGAGTTCTTCATCGGGCCTCGTGGGAGGAGGATCTGGGGGCGTCAGGCTGATTGGAATCAGAAGCGAGCCGCAGCACTCCTCCCTCCTCTCATCCTCCTCACAGCAGCAGCAACAATCCTCCTCCACTGTGTCTTCTTCATTTGCCCCCTCTTCCTCAAACTCCACCTCTGTGCTTGTAGCCAACGGCAACCAGCCTCTGTCCAAATCCCAGGAAAGTCATGATGGCTCATCAGGTCAGGCCGAACCAGAACCCCTTTACCACTGTGGCAAGTGTGAGAAAACCTTCACCCACCTCTCCAGCCTTCGAAGGCACCTCCATGGGTGCCTCCACGGGTTGACGCCCAAAAGCCAAAGCAGAAAGTCGAACTGTAACTCTCCAAGCCCAGAGAGAATATTCTGCTGTGGTGAGTGTGGGAAGAGGTTCAAAAAGAGAGGTCATCTCATCCAGCACAGCGTCACACACTCAGAAAACCGACCATTTGTCTGCAGCATCTGCCAGAAGTCCTTCAACCGTCAAGAGTCACTTACCAGACATGAAAAGATCCACGACAAGAAGCCCTTGTGCTGCCCGGCCTGTGGGTGTTGTTTCCGTGAAAGCAGCTCTCTTCTGAACCACGCGGCTTCAGGTGTCTGTGGAAAACCTCCATGTACCTCAAAAAACCGGGCCAATAACGCAGTGAGCACGTCATCCAACCCAAGCAGCTTTAAGATTGAACCCAGTGGAGACGGGGTCGGGGTTTCTAACAACGGGGCAGGGATGACGAGTGACAAGTATGCCACAGATTATTCTGGGAATCGTTATCAGAACCAGTCATTGTACAACAGCGGGATAGAAGACTACAGAAGATCTCAGCCTTCGTCTCTTTATTCATCAGAAAACTCGTTAGCCAATGAAATGACCACCCAGACCCTCCGTAAGGCCCCTTTAGCCCCAACCCTTCACCCCCACCTGCAGAGCCAGCACCATCACCATCAGCACCATCAACAGCAACAGCAGCCCCACCTCCCCCTCTCCTCCCTATTGGATGATTCAGAGGATCAGGTCACCAGCAGCGCCATGTCCGCTATCGCTGCTGCCGCCGCCGCCGCCTCGTGTAACCTAAACACAGAGAGCTGGGAAGGAGAGAGGAGAGATATCATCGGAGGTCTTCTGGGGGGGTTGGGGTTTGGTAACATGGGCTGACCGTCGTCCACGTCAACGCTCAATGGCTCCACCATGCCCCTTACCCACCCGAGTCAGCCCCACACAAAGCCCTGTTGGCCAAGAAAACCCAGAGAGAAAAGGGACCCAAACACCATTGTAAGGAGGAGGAGGAGTCCAGCACCTTCCGGGGATGGGTCAGAGAGACCGTAGGGGTGTCACCTCTGCGGAAAATGCTTCAGACGGGCAGAGACTCTGTGGCGTCACAACCGCGTCCACACAGGTGAGAAGCCGCATGCCTGCAAGATCTGTGGCAAAATGTTCCGTGAACCTTTCCACCTAACCAAGCATTTGACTGTGCACTCGGGTCAAAAGAACTACAAATGCAACCTGTGTGGAAAGAGGTGTGGAAAGAGGTGCAAAGCCTGGTGATGCATGGGAAGCTGCACAGAAGAGGTAAAATTGATAACCAGGGGCGGAGAATAAAAGGCGCAACTGCTGCCGCCGCCATCAACCAGGTCACCAATTCGGGAAATTCTGACTACTTCTCTTCATGCTCCCAAGGAGAAAAGTCTCCAACGTCAGGCACACCATCGCAGAGGCTTTACACCTGCACGGTGTGCTGGAAATCCTTCTGCCATTATTTCCAGCTGACGGCACATCACCAGACTGTTCATGGTGGCGTCGTAGGGCTGGAGAAATTGCATCGTTGTGAAGTGTGCGGCAAAGCCTTTGCCTATTCCAACAGCTTAGTGAGGCACAAGCTGTCCCAGCATGGCATCGACTGCAACAGCCAGCGCGCCAACCAGTCTCAGCCTTCCGGATACTCGCCGCTCTTCTATGACTCTGGTTCAAATTCAAACTATGCTGGATCATCCCACATGCCGCAGGGAGCAACCGGGCCTCAGCAGCAGCCCCCACCGCCACCGCCACAGCAAGAACAACAGCTGCAGCACCCTTTTCACTATTGTGCAAAAAACTACCAAAAACGTCATGGACAGACAAGAAAGCACAGAAAGAAAAAAAGGTGGGTGGTGATCCATAGTATCATGAGGGATGGGAAGCTGGTGGGGGTCCCGCTGAGCAAAGAAACTCGTGGGAAGCTGATGATTCTGAGAAAGAAGAGGGGCCGGCTGCAGGCGGCGCTCAACAGGAAGAAGCTCCTGGCCCAGCTGAGGAGGAAGGGTGGCCTGATGAAGGTGACGTCATGGTGCGGGCGTGCCGTCAAAGTCACGGGACTCACCTCCATGGATGTCCCACTCAAGCGCTTCCCCTGCCCCATCTGCCCCAGGACCACGTACGCCAAGCAGGGCTCTCTGCTGGTCCACAACGCCATCAGGCACCCACCACGGAACTCGGGATGCAGTGCCCGCCTGCAGTGCCAGGTCTGCGGACGACGCACCACTTCCTTGCACACAGCATCTTAGGCAGGCGACATTCCAGTGTCACAAATGCCAACACCGCTTCTGGAGCGCCCACCTCCTGGCCCGCCACAAGTTCTCCTGCTGGGGGATGACCGGCGGCGTGGATGTGAACTGGGAACTGATGAAGATAAAATCTCCATCAAGCGACAGCCACTCACCAGTCCAGCTGACGGTGCCGATGCAGCCCAAGAGATCGACGGTTCTGACTGACTATAGTCACTTAGTGGGGTTCCCACCATGAGCAAATTTTCATTTTCACTTCAAGTTTTTGCAAAAGTTTAGTTTTTGGTATTAGGTTGAAGCTTAGGGTCTAAGTAACAGTTCTGGTTCGAGTGGACAAAGATCACATGGAGTCTTCATACATTCCCGCCATTTTCCAAGATGGCCGCCATCAAAATCTAATAATGTCAATATCTCGGAAACTATTCAACCTAGAGACATGAATTTGGTGTCTATACCTAGGTTTAAAACAAATTCCTGCTGTTCCATGAGGAGAAAACTCGAAAAAAGACAGCAGTTCAGAAGAAGGTGCAGCACTTCGAACAACATACAGATCTGTATGGACAAGCATTCATTATGGTTGATAGCCGGGGTGGAAAATTGGAGGAATTTTTCCGTCACGAATCCTCCTCATCACCACCTGCACTGGCTTCTGAAGGGTCCATCAACTCTTGCAACAAGTCAGATTTATTGGCGTGCATTATGGAAGCAAGTACAGGTACCGGACTACCCCCGGATGCGGAGCTCGTTGCACCAGATGATTATGGGGTCATCGTTATTGATGGCGGTGCACTGATCCACTCTCTTCCTGGCACAACTGTCCAAGGCAAAACATTTGCTGAATATTTCACCAAAGTTTTCTGCCCAAGAATCCAGCATGAGTTGAAAAGAGCAGCGAGAGTGGATATTGTATGGGATCAGTATCGCTCAATGTCAATCAAAGCGACCACAAGAGAAAAGCGAGGAAAAGGCACACGACAGCGAGTATCTGGTTCTGCCAAAGTGCCTGGAAATTGGCAAAACTTTTTGTCTAATGCCGAAAATAAAAAAGAGCTCTTTTCATTCCTGTCAACAAGCATTGTGCAAACACCATTCCAAGATGGCAAACAGGTTTATATAACTTCTGGTGACCAAGTCCTCAATGCAGGGAATGGACCGCCCATGGGATGATGTAATCATGAGGAGGCAGATACTCGTGTCCTGGTACATCTTCTTCATGCCCTCCAATATTCATCACTGGGAATGGTCTATACTGGCGACACAGACGTTGTCGTAATACTTCTGTGTAACTTCCACCATGTAACTTCCACCACATCAAGGCGGTGAATCCGGAGTCAAACATCTGGATTTCTTTCAAAACAGGAAAGACAGTCAAAATGATATCCCTCAACAACATTGCCTCAAGTTTGGGTGTGACAACGTGCAAAGCCTTGGCTCTCTTTCATGCATTCACTGGGTCAGACAGCACGTCATCTTTCAAATACAAAGGCAAGCGATACTGCTTCAAGCGGAAAGATGAGGTTCCATCCCTCTTGAGTGAGTTTGCGACAATTGCTAGCACCCCGTTTCTTACATCGCCAGAGCTGAGGGAAGTGGTGAGTCACTTTGTTTGCAAAATGCACTCCGATGAACCTATCACTGATGACACCAACGTTGACCTTGTTCGAATGAGAGTTTTCTGTCACAGGAGCTGGGCGGGTCACCAGACACTCAGGCTAATCTCAAAGAAAGCATTCACCAGTTAGAAGAGAGATTACTAGCAGAAAAATGTGCCCAAGGTGGAAGACTGGCAGGATCCACTTATGTTAGTCATATCTCCCCCCAACACCGTTCACAACTGCTGCGTCTTGTTGGAAAGAAATGCATGGTGAACTAATACCTAGCTGGGGTGAAGACGCAAGCATTATGGGACACAGGATTACAAGTTTGCCTCATTAATGACACCTGGAGGAGGAAGTGTATTCCAAAGGTGAAGGTACGGAGCACTGAAGAACTTCTTGGCCCAGGTGCCCTTGTTTGAAAAGCCGTCAACCAAACAGACATCCCTTTTCAAGGGTGGGTGGAGGTCACATTCCAACTAGACCCCTCACAAGCCCCGCTGTTCACAATTCAGGTGCCCATGCTTGTAACAGGTGAGAAAGGAGCCGCAGAAGAGCCAGTCATTGGGTATAATGTAATTGAACTGTTACTGAAAAATGGTGTGCAGCAGCCACATCAAGTAATAACACAGGCAGTTAGCACAGCTTTCTTTATTGACTGTAAGAAGACTGAGATGTTGGTGAAAATGATTAAGAACAGTGACCCTGAATGCAGTGATGGTGTGGTGAGAGTTGGCAGGCAGAAGGAAGTAATGCCAGGTGGCCAAGTGAAAAATGTTAAATGCTCTGTGAGAACAGGCCCTCTGCTGTCCAGCCAAGAAGCCCTTTTTCTGCCTGATGAGCACACCCAATGGTCTGATGGTTTGAGTATGTCAAAGAGCATGATAGCTCTTGGAAAAGGGACATATTCACATTTAACCCTGACTGTCACCAATAACTGTCATGTTCATGCGCTTAGCGCAGCAAATAGGTGAAAAGGATTTGAACCCAATCGCAGGTGAAGTTAACTTGTTTATTAACAGGAAAACAAAAATACAAATGCTCAATGAATGCAGTCTAAAAAGGGTAGTGAAACAGATGAAGAGGTTGCAACTCTGTTGGCAAAGGAGGAGGAATGAGCCCCACAAGCTCCCAGGTGGAACTGAACTGCGGAGAAGAAGGGCGGAATAATGAGGAGAAAGCCTCCGGCAGAACAGTGGGCACAGTATTTACAATAAGAGAAACCAGCAAGGAGGAGCCTGGACACTGAATGTTGACTAACGCTGCCACTCTGAGTGCTCACACTGTCACCCATAAATACCCCATGTACTAATGAGTGAGAAGTGGATGCAGGTGTGCGGCGGCAGCCGGTGTGTGAGTGTGGCATGAGGGGTGCGTGCATGTGTGTGAATGTGTACTGAATGATGTATGTACGTGTGGGTGCGTGCATGTGTGTGTGTGTGTGTGTGTGTGTGTGTGTGTGTGTGTGTGTGTGTGTGTGTGTGGGTGAGAGTGCATGAGAAACAGGGGAGTGAACAAATGAAGATGACAGTCAGTTGGTGATGCCAGCAGAGAGGGAGAGGCGTGGCTGTAGGCTGGCAGGGAGCCCAAGACCCAGAGGCTCCTAAAACCTGCCAGCTGAAAATTAAGAAAACAATGATCAGGGAAACTACAGCCACAAATCATGGAATGGAGTTGGACACGTCCAACCCAGTCCATGACAATAACACCTGCCATGATGTCATCCTGGGCCCACGCACAGTGTTGGGGAGGGTCCAGCTTGTCAAAGCTGTTTATCCTCTGGAAGCTAAGCCAGTCACTCCCCTGCCTGCTTCTCCAGTCAAGCCTCCGGAGGTCAGCAGAAAGAGTGAGCCTGAACCTGATGGAAAGACAGCTGAAGACGAGGAAAGGTGGGACCCACCAATCACACTAACTCACCTCCCTCCAGCTCAGTAGCGGCAAGTGAAGCAGATGCTGAGGGAGGAGTGCAAAGCATTCGCCAGAGGTGATGATGATATGGGATGCATCCCTTCCTTGCAACTGAAAATCAGACTCACAGATACTACACTGGTAAGACGTACATATGTGTCTGTGCCTAAACCACTGCATAGAGAAGTCAAGCATTATTTAGAAGATCTATTAAACGGGCTGGATCCAAAAATCAAGGTCACTCTACTCATCTCCCATTATTTGTGTGCGGAAAAAAGATGGGAACCTCCGTCCTTGCTGCGATTATTGAGAACTCAATCAGAGGTCTCTGCCCGATTGCCATCCTATTCTCCGCATTCAAGACATGCTTGACAGTTTACATGGTAGCGCCTGGTTTTCAGTGTTGGATCAAGGCAAGGCCTGCCACCAGGGGTTTATGGAAGAAAGTAGTAGACTACTCACAGCCTTCATAACGCCCTGGGGCCTATATGAGTGGGTTTGGGTTCCATTTGGGTTGTCTGCTGCACCTTCCGAATTCCAGCGCAGCATGGAGGATTGCCTTGTCGGACTGAGAGATGAAATCTGCCAGCCATACCTCGATGATAAACTCGTACATAGCCAGACATTCGAGAGCCATCTGACAGATATTAGAAATTTGCTTCAACATTACCAGCAACACGGAATTAAATTGACTGCAAAGAAATGTGAGTGCTTCAAAAACAGTGTCATATTTCTGGGGAAAATTGCTACCAAGAAAGGCTACATAATAGACCCTGCAGAAATAGCCCCAGTGCAAGACATGAAACACTAGAAGCCAGCTACAGTGGGTGAATTGAGAAAAATATTGGGGCTCATCTCACACTACAGAGCGTATATCCCAAATTTCTTACATATTGCTTGGCCCCTGTACACCCTGCTGTACACTGAGAAGGCAAGCACTGGGGCCACAAAAGACATTAAGAAGCAAAAGACCAGTGTTGGAAAGAAGAATCAAAGCCAGGTACTTTCACACCAGTGCATAACATGGACAGAAGAGCACACTGCAGTCCTCAGTCAGCTGATTGACCACCTGTCCAGTCCCCCCATCTTGGCTATCCAAATTTTATGGAACTGTTTGTTCTGCATTGTGATGCATCCCAGGAGGGACTTGGAGCAGTGCTCTATCAAAGACAGGAAGAAAGGTTAAAGGTCATTGCTTATGACTGCCGCACCTTCTCTGCTCCAGAGAAAAGTTACCATCTACACTCTGGTAAGCTAGAGTTTTTAGCAATGAAATGGTCAATATGTGAGAGGTTTAAGGATTATTTGTATTAATCTCCTTCATTTGTAGTATATACAGATAATAACCCTCTTACATATGTGCTGACAACTGCTAAACTGAATGCCACAATGCTGAGATGGGTGGCTGTATTGACAGACTTCAGATTCACCATAAAGTACAAGCCAGGGAAGTCTAATTCTGATGCAGATGGGCTAACAAGAATGCCCCTTGACATAGAAAAGTACATGCTCACCTGTTCCCAACAAATACAGCCTGAAATCGTGTCCAGTGTCTCCAAAGGATTGTCAGTTCATCAGAAGGAGAGAGAGCCATTGCTGTGTCCTGTGACCATCACCACAGACATAGCGGAGCTGAGCAGTGAACCCCAGGTGGACACGATAAAGCAGATCTTGCCTCAAGCACTGAGAGCTACTCAAGAGGAGGACCCACTGTTGCAGCAAGTGAAACAGTACACCACACTAGTGGTGTGCGATACTGCAAGATTTGGTATCGATTTGGTGTCAATTGATATCAAGTAAATACAGGGCCAATATTGCCGATACCGATCAATACAGATACTTTTTAATAATTAAGGTGGATGCATCATCAAATTGCTAAATCTGAATGAATTTTCATGACCTTTAACTGTTTTGCAATTTTTCCTTCGGATTATTAATTAGCTAAAACCCAGGACAGAATTTGGCCAAAGTTTATAGGTAAACAGAAAACACTTTATTATAACAAAACTTTTTGTTCAGAATAGAACAGTAACATTTTTTTCTTAAATAAAGTCTACAAAATGATCACAACAAATGATATAAAGATAAGATAAGATAAGATAAGATAAGCCTTTATTAGTCCCACAATGGGGAAAATCCAGGAATGCAACAGCACAGGGATAGCAACACTCAGAGCAACAATCAGAAGGCAAGAAAAAAACAAACAAAAAAAACCCGCAAGAGCAGCTAATATACATATGTACATATTACTATATATATATATATATATATATATATATATATATATATATATATATATATATATATATATATATTGTAGGATGAAGAGCCTATAAAATTATTTGTCATAAGGTACAGGAATTATTTATTTTATTTAATAGTGGGTGTGAAAGGGGCGGAGTTGAACCGTCACTTCTACACCCGCTAAATTAAATAAAAGCACTCGTAAAAGGGGCACCAGTCCTAACGGACAATAAGATTAACTTTAATTTTAATTAATTTTGTACCTTAAATTACTTAATGAATCAGTCTCAAAGTTTCAGTGAGTTTTTGTCCTGCCGTGATTAGAAA
>CM035839.1:436456808-436519091 GCA_020510985.1 Pholidichthys leucotaenia | reverse complement strand
TCTGACGCCGTCCAGGACTGCGAAGATCCAGGATCCATCGTCAGGTCGTTGTCAGGCTCCCATCTAGCCGCGTCGGGCCCCGCAGCCAGCACGATGGTCAGCGCAGCTTGAGATTCCTCCGGCTCCGGTGACCCCGCCGACGATCCACTCGACGTGAAGCCAGAAGAATCTCGTCCCGCTGGACCAAACCGCTCCTCCGTGGAGACCCGGGGACGCTCAATCGTCGGCGTAGACTCCACGCAGCAGTCAGTCCCCCTCCTCTGTCCGCAATGTAGCTGCGGAACCACAGGCCCTCTCCATATCCCACCACGTTGACCCGGAGCCGGGGACCGCTCGGCGGAGAGAGACACAGAGGATGCGGGATTAGGAATACAGGTTACAGCAGGTGGGGAGAGTTCAGGGAGCTGCGAACCCTGAACTTCTCCTCCAGGGATGTGACAGAGCAAATCATTAAGCAGGTGTGAAAAAACAATGACTTGCCTGCCCCCTGGAGGTTGAGTATCGCCTGCTGTAGTGGATTCTGCTTCTTCCTCTCCCCGCCCGGCGATAACGGAGGACCCCCCGGGAATTCGTCTGAGGATCGCTCGCGTTGTCTCCAGCAGAGAGCTCACCAGACCGGAATTCCAGGCACACACAGCAGTCAGGAAGCGCGTCGAGGAGGAGGGGAAAACAGCCGGGGTGAGCCAGCCCGAATGTCCAGGAATGACAGCGGGGAAATGAGGCTCAGGGAACGGGGCTGTAGAATCTCCACACAGACGAGGCGAAGAGGTGACAGCTGCGTGGGAGGAACTGTCCTGACGATGGCCCAGAACTGGATCCGGACGAGGTTCGTGCAGAGGTGACTCGGCGATGTGATGGCGGCTATTCCCGGGGAACGAAGCGAGGGGGAAACCCAGGATTCGCCGCTCCAGATTGGAGATCGAGGCGAGGAAGGCGCCGAGCACGGGAAAGCTTCGTAGCCCTGAAGTCCTCTCCATCAACCTCACTGCCGCCGCCACATGCCTGAAGGTGGTGACAGGAAACACAGTGGAGCTCGCGACAGCCACTCGACCCCAGACATAACTGCTGTCAGCTGCAGCTCCTTGAAGGGAATCCCGAGTGACGTGGCGCAGGTCGGGGGAAGTCCTCTGGTTGGCGCGAACTCCCGGACTGGAATGGCGGCAGGAACGGGACTCCGAAGCGGGGAAAGACGTCGCCCACTTCGACTCCCTGCCGGGATTTCCATCCACCCCGTGGAGCTTCTCTCGCTGTGTACCTGCAGCGTCTATCCTGGCACTGTCCTCCAGATGGTACAGAGAGTGAGGGTGACAGTCCAGGAGTTCCTCAGCACGGCCCGGATGCCAGCGTCTCGCGTTGGAGGCGTCGTGCAGGGTGAAGAATGTCCCGTCGACAGCCTCCGAGATGGACCTCAGCTCGTCGCCCTGGCGCCGGAAGTGACTCCTGGGAAACGGCATGCTAGCAGCGCTGACACCCGGACAGAAAGGTACATTTCCACAGCGACTCACGGCCGCCGGCAACTCTTCTGGCTGCGACATACTGTCATATCCGGCTCTAGGGAGCCGGGCAATCTGAGCCAGGGACAAGCCAGTGAGTCGTGATGGTTTATTCAGGGTAAGGGATAAGGGATGAGGAGAGCACAGATACTCATGCAGAGGTACACTCACAGGTTGCACAGCGCAGAGGTAAGCAGCTCGTACCGGACGTGGGGGTAACAAGACGTACATACTCACAGCGGGATACAAACACAGGAATGCTGCAAGAGGAGTATAAGCTGACACCAGACAAAGGGGCTTCAGCTTAGCAATGTGTTTATGTCGCAGCCCCGAGTCATCGAGGCTGCTCCTATTTATCCTCATTGGCAGCGCCCCAGCTGATGAGGACTAATTGGCCCCAGCTGTCCATAATGCTGCCAGCTGGGAGCCTGCTGAGACGCTGCTCAATGGGAAGCAGGGATGAGGGAAAACATGGGCTGAGCGCCGAGACGGCATCTCAACCCGTGGTGACACTTATATGGATGCCGAGAGAAACGCAATTTCATTTTGCCTGCACTACTGTTGTATGTACAGCAATATGACAATAAAGGTTGATTTGATTTGATTTGATTTGATAAAGTCATCTGTTGCAAGAGTCTGCCTCCGTTATTTGCACTCTCCACAATATCATTTTAATTGAAAAAATAAAATTATATTTATGGTTGCAGTGCTTAAAATATATTGATAGAGGATTGTTCATTTATAAATTAAACTGAAGTACGTCATGCTTGTTTAGTTTACTGTAGAAAATATAAAACATTTTTACAATAATGAAATAAAATTTTCTGTGAAACTCTACTGTAGCTCTTCAGCTGTTGTTCAGTCTTTAAATATTTGACCTGATAGTGACAAAAATGGTTTAGAATAGTTTTCTTTTTATTACTCTTTACTGTCGCAAAATATTTTGGATTCCTGGTGTTTACAAGAAAAAACATTAACAGGTGGAACTGCTGTAAAAATACTGTAACATACATATATATTCATTTGGTTAATGCAGCATAAAGTAATAAATGATTTATAAATCTGGAGCATGATAACTAATAAATCATCTGTGACATCATCTGTTCCCATGCAGGATTCAACCCAACAGGTTTTACCTGCTGAAGTATTGATGATTAGTCATTTCTCTGACATGTACATATCTGGAACCATCTGTATGTGTTCCTGTACAGATTTAAAAAGGCCAAAGAAAAGTTCTACAGGACAAGTTAGAAAAGTTAGAACAGGATAAGCATCAAAATAAGCCTTCGGCTTCTGCTTATTCCTTTTCAGTTACAGTTATTTGTGTCTGAAGTAATTATTTCTTATATTGGTGTTTATGTGTAACTGAACTGAATAAATCATTCATTCATTCAAAAGTCAATCAAAAATTGTATGTAGTTACATGACTCAAAAACACTTCTATTTTTAGAATTTATTTGGCGTACATGACTATATCTCTTTTGGATTCTCTATTTTTTTATTTATTGTAATTCTGATTCCATTACTGGAGAAGTTTTAGAAAGTAAAGCCTCAAAGCAACAGTAAATACTCCCAGTTACAGTGTCATCAGTCTCCAGGCAGATTACAGTGGAGCAAAGTTTTCTCCTAAAATGAGGACATCATTTGTGCACTGTGGGCAGATCTGCTTCAGTCATGGACACACACACACACACACACACACACACACACACACACACACACACACACACACACACACACACACACACACATTTTGGGATTAGAAACTTTACTGAAACACAAAAAGAACTAAAGGAGTTACTTTTTTTTAACATTCCCACATATCAAGTACATTATTTGACCATCACTGTACATTCTAAATGTTTATCAAAGAGGAGGGAAAGTATCAAAATATTAAAAAGAAAATATTTTCCAAATTTAGCAGTGAGCTGAAAACATAAAACATACAACCAAGAGAAAATCTAAAATCAACCAACTTTAAACATGTTCCAGAAAATATATGAAAACAGCTTCATAATGTTGATCACTAACAAACAACTTCAAAGACATAAATTAGTTTTTAGGCCGAGGAAGAACCAACACAATATTAACTTTCTATCATTCTCAAAGGAAAATATACACACAAAATATTTACAAAACTGGAGATTAAATTTGGAACCAATATTACAGAAACGTTCACAGAGATGGATTTTTGATTTATTCAAATTAAATGCTTGAGACTGAGTAAAATGTTTGGAAATCTGTTTCCAAGTAATTACAATTCAACTTTATTTGTATCGTGCATCTTCACATCAACAGTTGTCTCACAGCACTTTCAACTGTAGGGCAGACCCCAACAATCAGGAGATCCCCTGTGAGCAGCACTTGGTGACGGTGGAGAGGAAAAACTCCCTTTTAGCAGGAAGAAACCTGCAGCAGAACCAGACAAAGGTGAAAAATTACTAGAGTGATGCAAAACTCCACTGATCCATTTTCTGTATTTAATCTCAGAGAAGGTTAAAGAGGCTGGAGTCAATCCCAGAGTGTTGGCTCAGAGGTTAAATATGCTGGGATTAACTAGAGACCCAATAGTTCAACAATAATTGGAGGACAGATCATTTAAATCTCATTTACATGTTTTTGCATATTACTGACAGGTTTGCAGCATTTTCCCTTATCCTGGCTGAAAAATTAGTCTGAATTAAGGAACATTTTGATGCCATCAGAGGATATAAAGGGGAGTGAGTGTTAATGGAAAAAGGATTAAATGATTAATATTGATTATAGATTGATTGTGTTTAAAAAAAAACACCAGAATTTTTCACTGTAAATATCAAGGATTTGTTACAGAAAAACAGAGAACAGATGTATTTGTAAGGTGAAAGATTTGATGATGTCATTGTTTAGAATATCACTTGAATACAGTTCTGCTTTTATTGGGGAAATAAATGCCACCATTTACAATCTTAGAAAGCATTTTCAAACATTTTTCCTATTATATAGAACTAAATTACTTCTTTTCACATCAAGTGATAAACAGCCCAAAGAATTTAGAGTTTATGGAGGAAATCATGATGACTTTGCTCCCTGATGCTAATTTGTTCCTTAAATAAATTGATCCACAAACCTAAAGGGAAGAAAAGAATTGAGGGACAAAATTAAAAGATTAATTTACAGTACATGTCTGGATGTTTCAGGAGCAGAAATGAATATAATTACTGTGTAATTAGCACATAAAGTAGTCGTCATTGAGCTATTATGAAGCACTGGTATGTGCTTGTTATTTAATAAATTAATTTGTTCAGGAAATGTGTCTTCATAACTTAGTTTACAAAATTACTAAAGATAATATTTACGATTTAAACCACAGATGTGAATCTTCTGAAAGCATTTGTTGGCTTCTACAACCAACCTTTGCATACGGACTCTAAAGCTTTACACTAGTTTCACTGTGAATAAAGAAACAGTTGCAGAACCATTTTACAAAACAGCTTTGATGAACACATGAACAAACTCACTGTGAGCTTCATTGTTTCATTCAGACTTTAGGAAGCATCTCCTCCTGGATCTCAGGGTTCACTACAGCTGCAAAATCACAAACATCTGATCAGTCCACATCCTGCTTTTCAATGACATTTTCAAGGAAACCGTTCCAGAAAAGTTATTCAGCAGAACATGGAGAAAATATTTTCAGCTGTGCAGGAGTTAATTGCAAAGGCCAAAATCTTTTCAACAGATCAATGTTTTACTTACGAGATGGAGGACGTTTCTCTGAAATTACAAGAAAAAAACTGCAGTTGTGAGTGATGTGGATAAAAGTCTTCAATCTTTAAGTCTGAGAGAAAATATTGAGGAACTAAAAAATAATTTGTCCTGAGGTCTCTCACCTGTTTTCTTTTTGTAAAAGATGAATCCAACCACAGCGATGACAACCAGAACAACAGCAGCAACAACGATGATGATGGTGGTGGTGGTGATGTCATTTCCTGTGGAACAAAATAATGAGATCACAACCTGAAATTAAAAAGACATTTTAGAGGAGAAAGACATCAATGAAGCACCCAGGTAACAACAGCTTAAAAATACCTGTTTAGTCATTATGATGTTTGTTGCTGGTGGTGTTCATTCACATTTAATTTATGCCTGAACATAAAGTGTCTGTGCTTATTCATCTCTAGTTGTCGTTGCCTTTCACTAGCTGTAGGCCTTTTAAAAATGGCGGCTAGGGGCATTTTTTCTGTTATCATTAGTGAAAACAGAATAAATTAGAGAGGACATGAATAATTAGTTTAAAGGACTCATGAAGCAAATTATATTTTCATTATGTTGTTACATAATGTATTTTTTCAAGGAATTCAGCAGCGTTAGAAGCTAAATATAGATGGAACTCTGCTGCTGTAATATTAATGTTTATTAAATCAAATTATTATATTTCAGAAAAAGGATGAATTATCTTTTACTTAATAATTCTAAACATACAGTACATGAACTATAGCACTATTACAGTACATTAAATCTGCATCTTCCATATTTAGATGCAGTAAATGTTTTTTTAATCTTACTTTCATTGGTTCTGATCACTTTTTTGTCCAGTTTGGTGATTCTGTTTTCCTTCACTCCAGAGAGCTGAAACACACAGTCGTACTTGTCCCAGTCTTCAGCTGAGACTGATGAAAGTTTCAGGTCAACACTCATCTGGAAGCTTCCATCATGGTTGGGGAGGATCTCTCCTTTGTCCACCTCCTCATGAAGCTCGACTCCATCTTTCCTCCACATCAGTTCAGCTTCATCAGGGTAGAAACCTGTAGCGTGGCAGGTGACTGGAGAGGAGGACGACTTCTGGAGGAGAGACACTGAGGGCAGAACTGGGCAGAGAAGAAGCAGATTTTAGTTGATTTACTTTTACTAACTTCATGCTGATGTTACCATTTTTCTGAGAGAGTGAAAAGTTAGAATAGCGATCCACATGGAGTGGAATGTGGTAAAAAATGAAAATAAACCAATGCAGAAAGTGATGGATGAGAAAGGAAGACAAGACTGAGCAAGTCCTCAAAGATGTAGGAGTGTGAGACCAAAAATGGATGGAAAAGTCAAAGTAGGGAGGGTGAGTGGAGGTGGAGGAGAAACAGAGACGCTGTGAACTCTGATCTGGTGGATCTGCAGGTCTGGACCGAAGACACTGAGACATGCAAACATGGTGGAGACGTCACTAAACTAGGTCATGTGACTGTACCTTTTCTCATCAGAGAGTCTCTTCCATAGTTCACATACTTCTTCAGCCAGTCAACACACTCCTGGTTGAAAAAGAACTTTAGGTATGACATATGAGCTTTGTCTTTGTCCCATTCCAGTTTTCTGATGACAGCTTGTTGTGTTGCAGCGATCCATGACTCTGTCTTCAGGTCAAGTGCTACGAAGTCTTCTCCATCATAGCCATACTGATCATATCCATTCTTGACATCTGTCTCATCGTCCCACTCACAGCCATACATCTCCTGGTACAGGTGAATCCCTGAGATAAAGACAGACAAATGCTGGAGTAAATAAACACATCTGAGGACTCATCTGACATCTGGACTGACACGCATCAACTGCTACTTTGAAGCCACTGATTACAACTTTGGTAAACATGGAGTAGATGTGAAAGAAAACTAGAAGGCTGTGGAACTGAAAAGTTGGATTTTAAGCAGCAGAGACAGTTTAACATTGATGGGTCTGATCCATCAGACCAAAACTCTCCATCCTCTGAAACTCTGCAGCACCTGATCAGTCCAACCAGATCCTCTTGCTGAGAGAAACTACAGAGCAGACTGTCAGCAGGTTTTTCTAGAAGCTTCCACTGAAGGAGAGTTTCAGTGCAGGATTAAAGACTAGACTCCATCAGTCAGGACAGTGAGTCCTGGTCAGCAGAGTTCCTCCAACTGGTCCCAATAAAGCAGAGAGCAGCAGCACCACCATGGACTCTCTGGGTCCTGACCTGGAGTCTACAATAGATTTAGCATTTATTTACACTCACATCATACTTTCATTATTAATTCATCTGCTGAGTTTTGCTTTCATTCAATAATTAGTTGTTACATGTCAGACAGAAACAGAAACTAAAGACTTGATAAAAGACTTAGTTTCCTTTTTCTCATCAGTTATAAATAACAGAATAATTTAGAGATTAACTGAATTATTGCTTTAGCTTCACCCAAAAATGTCACTTTATTATAGCATAGATATACTGTGGTTATGAAAAATTAATTTAAACTTTTATGTATTTTTGCTTCATGTTTAAGGCTGCACTAATGTTTTATATCATTATTGGTTATGTAAAGAATATCTTAAATTAAATGACTAATGATTCTTAAGTTTCAAGAATCTGACAGGAAATTTTCATTATTTATTTTTTTCCTAATTCATGATCTGATAGTTTTAAATTCTATGAAGCAGAAAAAAGAAGCAAATTTTCACATTTAAGAAGAAGAAATCAATTAATATTTAACATTTTGTTTGACAACAGGAGTTTTCTGTTTGTCGATGGTTTCCTGTTAATTGAATGTTTTAAAATCATCCTGATCTGACTCATCTTTCCATCACTATACATGATGATGTCACAGACACAGAGAGGTCAGATCAAGTTCATCACATCCTGTTAACCACTTCTTTATGATGGAGGAACAAACTGGCATTACTGCAGTACAGTTCAGAGAATGTACTGCGTTGTTTAAAGTCACATTTGTTTGTTCATGAAAAACTTAAAGAGGAGGGGAATCACTTCAAATAATCTCTGACTCAGTTTTATTATCATGAAGGTCAAATGACAGAAACCTTTGTGAAAAGCTGAAACCTTCATTTTCTTTCTCTCATCAAAGGTTTGACATGAACTTTTATCTTCAGCAGCCACTGCAGCTACTAGTTTTCCACACTAACTAGTCCCTCAGACCTTTAACTAACCAAGGAGTCAGTAACCTGGACCATGTGGAGACACGCTGGAGCGTTTTGGTCCAAAACATCTGCATGGATCTACAACATCTGTTGGAGCCTAAAATGTTCCACATTTATTACAAAGACAATAAACACGTTCACATTAGAACAATAAACTGGCCTGTCAGCACTGCTAAGAAGACACTTTTGATCTGAAATTTCAACCTTTTGCTCACAATTATGTTTATTTGTAACTTTTTCTCTAATAAATATGTAATTTTTTCATGAAATTCTTGTTTTTCTGCTCTTCAGTTTCTCTCTAACTGCTGACTTGACCATAAATGTCCTCCTTCTTGTCCTCATAAATGTCCTGCTTTCTTCCTTCAGTTGTCTTCATCAGAGACTTAGAACCAGAACGTTCCACCTGCCAAAGTGTCTCTGACAGTGACGGAGCTCCAGGCGGCTCCAGAATTTCTCCGTCATCTGTCTGCTGGCTCGGTGCTGATGTCAGGCCCTGCTCACATCACTTTGATCGTCTGGCTGCTTTGGTTCTCAGTTCTGGTGTGGAGCTCACTGGTTCTTTGTCAGTCAAAGGAGAACTGCTGTGGTGTTAGAATTCAGCAGCAGCACCGCAGAAAAGTGGAAACTTCACTCACTTTTCACTGTCAGTTTGTCACTAATTTATTGATGAAACCTCACTGATAATAACTGATAATCTACTGAAAATGTAAAGTCACACGTCTACAGTCTGATGACATTTATTGACAGTAAATACTAGATAGATTGTTGGTTTTCTATCTTGTCAGACACATGGATGCTGAGACAGAAAAATCTAAATCTGCTGTGAAATAAACCAGGATTTCATGTTATATTGGCAAAGATTTTAATTACAAAGACTAATTAGAAAGGAAGTTTAGAAATATTTTCTTGTTTCATTTTAGTAAAAACCTGTTGATGATGATTAAAGGTAAAAATCAGTCCTCTGCTGTTCTTCATGATCACAGATGAATTGACTGTATTTTATTCAGCAGAATAAAGCAGCAGGACCAGGATGGAGACTCTGGGTCCTGATCTAATGTGGGGTTGGAGAATCCAGATTTAGAGCTCAATCCTGATTAAATCTGTCGACAGTTTTATTCAATAATCAATTATCACACATTTAAAAAGGATCTTAGTTGGTGAAGTTGATTAATTAGTTTATTGATTCACCTGTATGTGGTTTGGTGAATTTAATCTATAATCTGGATTTCTACTACATGTTTAAGGCTCATTGATAATCTGAAGAAAACAATTTGATTCATTTTTTCATTCTGAAATGTCAATAAAGGAAAATTCTCTGTGAAAGCTTCAAACTATATTTTTAAACCACAAATGAGCAGCATTTCATTTTGAATTATATTTAACAGAGGAAAGAAGACAAAATATTAAAGAAATAAAAACCAGTAAAAGTTTGATATTCTCCTTAAAAAAGAGTGAAATGATTTTCTGATGATAATTTTTTACCAGTTAATTTCCATCTGACAACTTAATAATCATCTGACTCATTTCTGAGCCACATTTGCTCAGCAGGTTTAGAATAAAGACCTGATAACTGCAGCAGATCTGATATAATAAATAAAATATGATAAAAAATAAATCATCCTCATTGTCATTCAACCGTACAACCAATCATGTACAGTAGAACGAGATTGTGTTTTACCTATCTAGAGTGTAAATCACACACACCCCAAGTGCAGAATCAGAGGGCCGCTGCCATGCAAGGCGCCGCCACAGAGTTCCCTCCTCCATTCCATTTATTGCTGAGCACCAAGCTGGATGGCAGGAAGTTCCACTTTTATATGGTCTTCGGCATGACCCGGCCGGGATTTGAACCCCTGCCTCCCGGGTGTGGGGCGGATGCTCTACCAACTGAGCTGCTAACGTTAAATACAGTCAATTTAAATGTTTTAGCTTCTGTGGACACGCTGATGAAACTGCAACTGGAATCTTTATTATATTTCTTCTTCTTCCTAATGAGAACACATGATTATTATAGGCTGATTTATTATTAAAAAGAAGTCATTAGGATCACTGAAATGTTTCTGTGTCAACATCTGGTTTTTGAATCATTTTTCATTTCCTCATTTTCTATATTTTATGACTTAAATCACTGATATTAACACTCAGAGTATGAATAAAAACAGAGTAGAATAAAATTCAAAATACAACAGAAATAAAGACGTGTGTCTATCAATTATTTTTAATGTCTCATGTTTCTGAATGACAGTTTATTACTCACCTCCAGTCTGGTTGAAGCGCTGCTTCAGAGTGTTAATGCTGGCTATACTGGTCTGCTGATGACCAAGCAGTCTCTGAGTCTGATCCTCCCAGAACTCAGGTCCTTCATTCTTCTCCATCCAGTCCTGCTTGGGAATCACTTTTTTAATTTCACTGTCATAGTATCCAATTTGTTGTCCATCTACCATGCCCACAGCCACAAACTCTGGGAATCCTGGTACTCCTGATGATGCCGTGTAGAAGTACTGCAGTGAATGTTTAACTGTGGAACAGAAAATACTGCATCACTGTTTAGAATCAGACAGAATAGATCATCACTGTAATCAGCTGAAAACATGAAACAAGACTGGAATTAAAATTAAATTTCCTTTCTAGACTGATTTCATGAACAACAAATATAAACTGTGATCCTAACATGTAAAGAATCATCATGAACTGCTGACATCAGCTGAGCTTTGATTTATTACACGTCTGGATTGTTTATCAGCACATTGATAATATTAAATTGACCTTTATTGATTCTGTGACATGAAGTTTTCTTTATTAAATCTGAACAAAATATTCATGCTTTACTGTATATGAGATGATAAAATATAGAACTTCAGTTTGATTTATACTCATATTTAATACCATCATCTCAATTTCTTTTCGTTTGTTTTCATATTAATTTTAAAATCACTCATTTCTGATGATGTAAACATGGTAGTCAAGGATTTTTTTTTCTTCTTTTTTACTTGTTTTTTAGTCATTTATTGTTCTTGCTCTGTAGAAATAAATATTTAACGTTAAATCAAGTCATATCTTAAAAGAAAACAGACCATATTAATGCACCCAATTAAAATACATTTAATAATCATCTGCCACCATAATATAGTCCAAACTATGTCAAAATATATCAGAACAAGGACAGAAAAAGACAACTTGTTTCAGATGTTTGATCAATTTGCCCTAAATGTGATCAGTTAGAAATGAAACTAAAATCTTCATTCAGGTCTGCTTGGTCAGCTGTTCTGCTTCATTAATTTGATAAACAGAGAAAACAGAAACATTAAGAACTGACTCACCTACAAAAGTCCTGAACTAACTCACTAGATCCATTAATGAGCAAAATGCACTTTAATCTCTCAAACATTTGACCTGTTTTAAACTCTTACATTTAACCTGAAAAACTGACAAATGAAATCCTGAGTAGCTGAATAAATATTTTGACTTGTTACATCAATATTAAATTCAAGCCGAGTTACATTTATCAGTTGAAAATAGGAAACCTGAAGACTAGAATAAAAAATTACCTCTCCATCCTGTTATCATATTTAAAGGATAATTAAAATATTTTCTTGGAAGATTCATGAAGATTTTTGTAATTCCTGTTTCAAATGAGTCTAAACTCAGCAGCTGCTGCTCTGTGTTTTCTAAGGAAAATCAGACAAATCAGAAAGATGCTCATTTTCTCTGCTAGAATTTACAGCTCAGTTTTACTTCTCAGCTGCTGCTTTTCTCCTGCAGACAGAATCAGATCTTTTCTCAACCTCCACCTCTGTGTGACTGAGAGAAACATCCCTGGAGCGTCTAACTTCAGCCTTCACTGAGCCAATCAGAATTCAGTCAGAGCTCAGCCTCGTTTACATCTGGCTTCAATCTGTCCAACAAGGTTAAGATAAGATAAGATAAGATAAGATAAGATAAGATAAGCCTTTATTAGTCCCACAACGGGGAAATTCCAGGATTGCAGTTAACCAGCAAAGTGGAAGAATTCAAGATCATTTTAGTCTCTAGAAGGATGGAGGAAATCACCTGTTGATCAGTAATAATGATCTGAGAGGTTTCCTTCAGTTAATCAGAGGTTTCTGCTGACGATTCACAGCTTTCTGACTTTCATCCTGAAACTGTGTGATTGTTCTGATCTAGAGAACACAGTTCACATTAAACATCAGCAGCTTGGTTTCTCCTGCTACTAATGTGCTTCTCTAAGTGGCACCTGAGGGACTACAAACATGGAGGAAACTAAGATCAAATCATGTGGCTTTCATCTTCATTATTTATGAATGATGAAGCAAAACAGTTGCTGATTCTGTCATTTTAACTTCCATCTCTGTAGAATTCAGCTTCCATCAGTGATTCTATTGTGGGCTGAGCAGAGGTTTAGTATTAACAAGTTAGATTTTTATCAAGGACGTGGACTCAACAACTTTTTCACTAAATCACACTTTACTGAGTAGTTTGATTGCAGGACACTTTTAACTCTTCCTTCAGTCCATTTTGGAAGAATAAACTGACTCCAGAACAGCTGCTGAACTCTGGATATTACTTTAAAGTGGATTAAATTACAGTCAAGATTTTCTTCCTGTCACACTGGATTTGTTTTAAATTCTGACTCAGAAAATATTTGATTTATTATTGTTTACTGATGATGATGATGATGATGACTGTTAATATGACTTGGATTTTACTGGAGAACACAAGGGAAGTTTAATACAAATCAGTCAGATTAAAGATGCAATTTTTAAAAAAAAAAATTTCTTTAAATGTACAAAAAAATGCAAAATTATGAGATCAAAGTTTATCACAAGAAGTTGCACATTTACAAGAAAAAAGAAATAATTAAAAATAATCAATATTTTTTTTTTTGATTTTGTGTACTTTATTGATCCCCAGAGGAGAAATTGAGGGCAACCACCTGGATTGATGAAGCAGCCACAGTACGGCGCGATCCCTTCACCATTCACACCTGGGGCCACTTTAGAGTCTCCAGTTAACCTAACCTGCATGTTTTTGGCCTGTGGGAGGAAACTGGAGAAATCCAGGGATAAGCCTACGCAAACACGGGAAGAACAT
Organism: Pholidichthys leucotaenia; assembly: GCA_020510985.1. Lineage (NCBI taxonomy): Eukaryota > Metazoa > Chordata > Actinopteri > Cichliformes > Pholidichthyidae > Pholidichthys > Pholidichthys leucotaenia. The sequence goes on along the minus strand of CM035839.1, from coordinate 436,505,598 downwards.
GCAAACTCCACACAGATCACTGTTGGTCAGGGATCGAACCTGGGATCCCATGGTCAAGGGTGAGTTGCTGTGCTGCCACAGTGCTAACCACTGCACCACCGCACCGCCCAGAATTCTGATGACAGAATTCACAGATTTATTTAAAAATTACAACTGAATTACAAGAAAAATTACACAAGTTTACTTAGAAAAACTCAAAATTTGTGAATATCTATAAGAAAAAAAGTAAATTTACAAGAAAAAGTGTCAAATGTATTTTTTAATAAAGCTAATTTAAAAGAAAAGTCACATTTAATAGAAAAATCTCACAACTTGGTCAAAGTAAGACATTGTCCACTAAAGTAACTTTTGGGTAAATATTTACTCAAGTTTCTTTCTTACTAGTCTGACTTACATTTGAGTAGTTAATGAGATTAAAGCAGCGCTACGTAACTTTCTTGTTCCAGGTAGGAACACTGAAAAAACTTCAACTATGGCGACTATGACCTCAGTCCCTACAGCCAATCACAGGGTGTTTAGTTGTTGGTGACTACAGTTGTGCCCTGTGATTGGCTGATGGATGTGAGGTCATAGCCTCCATAGTTGTAGTCCTTTCAGTGTTGCTACCCAGAACAGAGCTGCTGTAGGTAATGAGGCCACCCAGGCTATGGGGAAATGACCGCCACTCTGTCAAAGGTTGATGGAGCAACGCAATTATTCTGGAAACATTATTTTAAGGTGAAAATCTGATAGAACTGCTGTCTTTCATGATGACATCATACATATGGAACAGTGCTCCCCTCAGTGGCTAAAACCTATAAAACAGTAGACGACTGTTTTTACTGTAAAGGTCACTTTATATAGTGTAAGGCTATGACAACTTTAAGTTACCAGATGAGGTTTAGTGAAGCTAAACTTTTGAATGAATGAATAAATGAATCTTTATTTTGGATAGATTAAAATAAAGATTAAAAGAAAGGAACAGAATAATATAACAAAAAATCTTACAAGGTCAAATTAAACAATAACTCCTCTGATTATATGGTTCAACATAAGTTATCTGAAATGGCTGATGTCTGAAGCCGCAGCTTATATTGCCCACCCATATTCCATCCAAGAATTCGAGTAATAACAATGAAAAACAATAAGAGATCTCACTGACTTAAATAAATATAGATGAACACTGATTAACCTCTTGCACTCCGCTGTACCGCGGGCGGGCAAGTCTCTGCGTCCTACAGCGCACGAGGGCGCTCTCGTGCGCCCTCATGCACTCTAGGACGCATAATGGAGATGCTGATGATGTAGATGGTGATGGCGTCCAAGCGCGCACTGAAAATAAAAGCTGCAGACACAGCTGCGAACAGATTAGTTCATCTGATTGACCTCTCATTCGACTAATAAGAGCCTTGAATTGGGTTTCTGAAACCTTGAAGAACCAATGACTGAAAACCTAGCAAGAAGGGCCCCGCCTACCAAGGCTGTGAATGCAGTGAGCGAATTGAAGCAGATAAGTTCGCGAGCTGTTTTTTTTTAAGGCTGGGTGAAGAGAGACTGCTGCAGCGGATCAAAAAAGGACCTGCAGGAAGAACCCCACAGACCCAGCAGCACGGAGACCATCCACAAATGCAACCTGTGTGACAGGGAGTGCCGTTCGTGCATCGGCATGTTCGGCCACAGGTGGTGCTTATTTTGTTTTTGTTCCAGCAGAGTAGACGTTATGATTTCTTCCATGGTCATAGACTGACGGAGGCTGACGACGAAGGCTGAGTGACACACATGCCTTTGCCAGTCTTTTTTTAATTACTACTGTTATTTGTTTTGAAAAATCATTGGCCAAAAACTGCAATCATGGAAGCACAAAACCGCAACAATGGAATTATGTTTTGATCGGGTCGCGAGACCAGAACCACGAGCGGACCAGCGTCGCGTTCGTCTGACAGTGAGGAAGAGAAGTTCGCCAGGACACTGCTGTGAAGAGGTAAGGTGTTATAAGCTAAATTAGTCTCTATCCCTGAAAATTGTAATCCAAAATGACTTTTGACCAATCGGTAAATTACAACTGTGCGGCGCACGAAGTCTGAAGTTCGTGCGCCGCGGTACATGGTTTGTTCGTCGTGTCCAGACCGTGAACGCCACCCCCCCCCCACTATTCTTCTGTAGCGAGGGGGGGGGGAAGCCGCAGTGACTGAGCTGCTGTCCCACATCACCATATGAGGCTAATCCGTCATGTAGCGATGGCCGATGTTCATCCTCTGTAGCGGGGGGGGGCAACCCCCCCCCACACACACACAGACACAGCCCTGAGTGTGACCTTTCATTAGAGCCCAAAATGAAGCTTCTACATTGAAGCATTCAAAAGTTACAGACGTTTTTCCAAACTGTGCCATTTAGCACAATTTGGCACAGTTCCAAAACGCCTGGGAACTACCCGAGGAAAAAGCTGTGTAATATATTCATTTTTTGTGGTATTGTTACAAAATTTGGACCTCAGCTGGATAACACTTGGTTCTACATTTCTGTTGCATTTTCCAGCCCGGATCTGAAGCTGTGTGTTATTTGCAAGCATTTGTATCCAAAAAAACACCCAGGCCAAATTTATTTTCTTCAAGTTCACTATGTTTAGATGACTGTAACTCAGTGGCCGGAGCACGTAGAGAGATTATGACTGTTTTGCCAAAAAATTCAAAGTGTTTTCTTTTAAATGAGACCAACCCCATGAAGATGCTGCAAAGGGCTGAAGAACAGCTTTGGATTTAATTTGGGCACAATATTTTTTGGCGTTTTTAGGGAAATTGACCAGAGTGCAAGGGGTTAAGAAAATTAAGAGACTATGATAATCCATATCCATACACACAGCAAGAATAGTTCTTTTGTGACATACCATGTCAATGTACTTTAAAAAACAAAAACAAAACAAAAAACTTATGACTGACTTTAGTAGACACCAATTATCCCCAGTTGGAGGAAGTCATTTGACACAGAGTATTGTTATTACCAGATTACCAGGTGCCATTTTGTAGTTATGGGGTTACATTAGCTGTAAAATATATATTTCAACAGATAAACAGTACTGAGTTAGGTATAATAAAATATATTTAACAATTATGATGCATTTTTAACTCAAAACAAACTTCATCTAGGATTAAAAGCTATTAAAATAATGCAGTCACAAGGTTACATGGAAAATACATGCACTGAAAAACCCAATAGTTCAAAGAACTCAGAACTTATGTGGAAACCGATTATCTAATAAATTTTAAGTAAATGAAATGGGTTTTTTTTTTTTGAGAAAACTTTACTTAAAAAAATACACTACCGTTCAAAAGTTTGGGGTCACTTAGAAATTTCCTTATTTTTGAAAGAAAAGCACTTTTTTTCAATGAAGATAACTTTAAACTAATCAGAAATACACTCTAATATCTAATATACATTGCTAATGTGGTAAATGACTATTCTAGCTGCAAATGTCTGGTTTTTGGTGCAATATCTACATAGGTGTATAGAGGCCCATTTCCAGCAACTATCACTCCAGTGTTCTAATGGTACAATGTGTTTGCTCATTGCGTCAGAAGGCTAATGGATGATTAGAAAACCCTTGTGCAATCATGTTAGCACAGCTGGAAACAGTTTAGCTGGTTAGAGAAGCTATAAAACTGACCTTCCTTTGAGCAGGTTGAGTATCTGGAAAAAATTATTATTTCAAATACAAATCACTATTTCTAACTTTGTCAATGTCTTGGCTATATTTTCTATTCATTTTACAACTCATGGTGGTAAATAAGTGTGACTTTTCATGGAAAACACAAAATAATTGTCTGGGTGACCCCAAACTTTTGAACGGTAGTGTACATCTACAGCATTTTGTTTTAAATTTTTTAATTTAAGATTACTCAAAAAAATAATTTCATTTATTTAAAATGTATTAGGTAATCGGTTTCAGCATAAGTTTTGAGTTCTGTGAACTAATTGGGCTTTACAATGTGGATTTACTGGACATATAAGCTATGTAAGCTGCCCATCCAGCGCCTGGTGAGGGAGATCACTCAGGACTTCCAAGACCGACCTGCGCTTCCTGAGCTTCGCCGTCGTGGCTCTGTAGGAGGCCGGCAAGGCCTACCTGGTGGTCTCTTCTTCGCTAAGGGGGTCGCCATCATGCCCAAAGACTTCCAGCTGGCCCATCGCATCCACGGAGAGAGAGCTTGGACTTTCTGCTGCACATTCACCAACCATAATGCTCCGCACTGTGTGTCTCTCTCTCTCTCTCTCTATATATATATATATATATATATATATATTTATAGTAATATGTACATATGTTTACTAGCTGTTCTTGTTTTTTCTTGCCTTCTGATTGTTGCTCTGAGTGTTGCTATCCCTGTGCTGTTGCAATCCTGGAATTTCCCCATTGTGGGACTAATAAAGGCTTATCTTATCTTATCTTATCTTATATACATGTAGATACTGTATAAATATTCTATGTGTGAATAATGTACTATGTACTCCTTCTGTATTGCACTAGGAACTTTTACAATAAACTTTTGTGCTTTTGCAGATGTGTCTCCACTTTTATTTGTTTTATTTGTGAAGGTTACCAAGATTTAGTGGCATAAATTAAGAGAGACACTATTTCGAACAAAAAAGCAAAAAACAAAACAAATGACAAGTGCAATTAAAGTGACAGTGTACAGAGCTCGAAAGGGAGAAGAAAGAAGTTAACACTTATTTACTCCAACTCCTCTTTTCCCTAAATACAACCGATGTTAAATATATACATATTACCTCAATTAAGAACCCCAAGATGACAATTAACTATATTCTATACATATCAACAACGACACCCATCCATCCCTACATACATACAGTCCATACATCTATACCCAGCCCCAAACAACACAGATATACACAGTACCGTCCCACCTACCATACCACAGTGTCCCAGAGTGAGTTTAGTGCATCTTACATATTAATACTGATATCTGAATCCTCCCTTAGTTATGCTGCTAATAGGTTTACACAGCCGGGGGACCTCCAATAATACACTGGGCTTCACTCCTTTCTTCACTCTCAATGAAATATTTTTGCTGGTCATTAACATCTGTTTGTTGTCTCTCATAGATTGAGTCCTTGTCATGCTGTTTGCTCTCTTCATGTCTGTTCTTTTCGTCTTCTCCATCCCCTCACCCCCCCAGCCAGTCGCAGCAGATGACTTCCCCTCCCTGACCCTGGTTCTGCTGGAGGTTTCTTCCTGTTAAAAGGGAGTTTTTTCCTCTCCACCGTCGCCAAGCACTTGCTTACAGGGGATTGCCTGATTGCTGGGGTCTTTCTGCAATTGTGGGGGTTTCCCCTACAGTTGAAAGTGCTATGAGATGACTGTTGTTGTGAAATGGCACTATATAAATAAAGTTGAATTGAATTGAATACTAACTTGCTTGTTTTTGGCATGTGGGAGGAAACCAGAAAATTCCCGGAGTAAACTCACGCAGACACGGGGAGAACATACAAACTCCACACAGACCACTGTTGGTCGGGGGCTGGGATCGAACCCGGGATCCCCCGGCCAAGGGTGAGTTGCTGTGCTGCCGCAGTGCTAACCACTCCGAATTGTCCTTAGATATGAATGTGAGAGTGAATAGTTGTCTGTCTCTCTGTGTTGGCCCTGCGATGGACTGGCGATCTGTCCAGGGTGGACCCTGCCTCTCGCCCAAAGATGCTGGGATAGGCTCCAGCCCCCCCCCCCCCCCGTGACTCGAAAAAAGGATTAAGCGGAAGAACATAAATGAATGAATGAATGAATGAATACTACACCTCTAATATATATCCTTTTAGCAAATAATGTTTATATATATTTTTGAATTGATTTCTGTTTGTACATAGTTTCAGTTCCAGCTCCAGACTGTTCCACAAATCCACCCCACAGACAGATATGCACAGACTTTTCTTTGTTGTTCGTACATTAGATTTTGTAAAGTTTAAGTCTGTCATGAATGCACTACGGGGCAGGAAGGCAAGACCCACATGCTGGACTGTGAGTTTGTTGCCTTTTTCAATAAATTACTCAAACAAAGTTCAACAAAGTGCTCAAAACACAGAATGCAAATGAGGGAGAAAAACTTAAAGATATTACACACCAGAGCAAGGCAGGGCTCTGGTGGAGACGAGGTGAGGATAACCAAAGACAGCGGCAAATGGAAATGAAAATAACTCCCCTTAAATAGGGATCAAAAACCATTTACATAATTAATGGCCGGTGTGGGTTATCTGAACGGGCAGGAGAAAGCAATGACATAATTTGGACCAGCTGGCAATAATGATGAAGCCACTGGAACTGACACCTGGCAGCGCCACACACCCGCAGAGCAAAACCCCAGAAAGCCATTGACAACTGTCAACCCCAAGAGAAAGAACACAACAGGATACAAACATAACGATATGGCAGAAGTGGAGGCAGGCAACCTCAAAAATACAAAAACCAAACTATAACAAACGTAAACGGGAAAATAAATCACACTGAGAAACAATATAGAATAAGTGACAACTCAAAATGACAACACAGGACAAAATATGAAAAAAAGCAAACAACCTGAGCCCGGTGGAATCCCCCGCGCTCACAATGTGACAGAGCCTCCCCCCCCCTCAAGGGGTGGCTATTAGACACCCCAGGGTAACATAAAAAAGACCCCCCCACAGAAATCCCACCCCAACAAACAAAGCAACCGCACCCTGGCTGGGAGAAGGTGGACCCAAGCATGAAGGGTCCGAACAACACAAAAAAGAACAAGAAAAACTTTCAGGATAGCTTCCCAGCAAGGCCAAGGCTAGAGGGAAACAACAAAAATAAAATCCCGCTCAGGACCCACACAGAACTGGGCACCTAGGCCCCCATAGACCAAAGAACAAAGCAGTTCTGGTGGTTGGCCGAAGTCCCAGGCCTGACAGACGGTCAGGTGGAAAGAGTCGGGTGGTCTGCTGGAGAATGTGAACCACCCAACCCACGGCAATGCCTGTCAGGCGGTCGGCCAGAATTCTTTAACCACGACCATAGAGATGGTGGTCTGGGGGCGGCCGCCCAATCGTGATGACCAGAGGTGAGGAAGGAACAGGAGTAGGGGGAGCCTCAACGACGTCAGGCACAGGAGCAGGAACCATGACGCCCTTGGACTGGCCAGCAGAACCCTCGGTGGGCCCGGACTGGACCAAGGCTGCACCCTCGGTGGACCCGGACCGGGCAAAGGCTGCACCCATGGTTGCCCCTGAGCTGGGGCATAACACTCGTGGCAGGTCCACACTACTGCGCAGCACCCAAGTTGGCTTTAGGCTGGGGCGCAGCATCCACGACGGTCCTGGACTGGGACGACGCGTTCTCGACAACCTCAGTGGGGGGAACTGGACCCATGGTGACCTTGAGCAACGAGCCTGGAGCCACGGAGACATTTGGCAAGGGTGGAATATTCTTGGTGACCCTGGGGGAAAACTCAGACAGAACAGCCAGAGAGACAGGGTCAGTGTCACCGTCAGCAGTGGAGCCTGGTGAGGTGAGCTCAGGTGCAGCTGACGGCTGAACATCGCTCTCCCCACCAAGAGCCTGACAAGAACTCTGAAAAACTGAGACAATGAACACAAAGGAGAGCACTTGCCTGACCTTGACCTCCACCGCTGTGCAGGACTCCTTTGATCCAGGTGACGATGTTTCAGGTCTGGTCCTTTGGAGGTCCAGCTCCAACTCCGCTGCAATGGCCCCTGCAGCAGGCATGGTGGTTGATGCAGTCTCAGGGCCCGCAGGTGACGTGACCCATGCAGGTGGCTCGTCTGGTGTGGCGGCTGGGGTACAGCTCACCGCTGGCACTGGATTCCGCATACCTGATGCCAGGGGATGCTGTGTCGTTGACGCATGCATCAAGTCACAGGAAGCGCTCTCCCTCTGTCTGGACTGTGGCTGCAGGCCTGGGACCAGGTCCTCCAGAGCCGCAGGTTCCTCTATCGTCCGGTAGCTCAACCCTGTAGTCGGCGGACCCTCAGGGAGGATAGGCGGAGACACAAAGAGGGCAGGTGAGAAACTATTAGCTGCAACAGGTGGTGAGGACTCAGGGGACTGCAAACCCTCAGCCTCACTACCGGGAATCAGGCAAGGTATATTGTCATAAAATGAAGAGGAATGAAATGACACTTGCCTGTTTTCCCAGGGCTCAATGTTGCCTGCTGCAGCGGATGTAGTGTTATCCCTCTCAGTGGCTACAGTGGAGATGGGCCCCGCAGAGGATCATGGAGGAGAAGCCCCAGTGGACACGGAGGCAGATGGAGCCCAGTCGACCTCTCGGCAGTGGAAGAAAGCGCTGGGGAGAAGCAGGGAACAGCAGCTGCAGAGAGCAGAGGAGCTGACAATTCAGCCGGAGACGAAGAACACAAAGTGTGCACTGCTGAGCGAGGCTTCTGCCTTGGCAAGGGGGAATATGCTGTCTGAGACGTGGGAGTATTCCTCCGGGGATCCGGAGCTGGATGACACAGGCGTTGTGGAGTTGAAGCAGCGGGAGCAGGAGCGGACGCACTAGAGGTGAGGCAGGGCATCATACGTGAAGCATGTCTCCGTGTAGACTCCAGATTCCCTGGAGGCGGCCCCCGCATCAGCCCGGGGAAGGACTGTTGTAATACGGAGAGCGTGGCCAACAAGTCAGCAAACTGGGCATGCCTCCATAACACAGGATGCGCTTCGACGATGGCAGTTGCCAAATCCACCTTTTCCCAGATCTTTTTTGGGTTCCGGGAGGTGAGGGCTTCATCCACAAAGACCTGGATGAATTAGGCAGCCTACTCCTCCTCCACACTCGGGGAACCCAATGTCAATTTCCCCTTGGTCATTGGATGTCGGAGAGCTGGGGACATGTCGAACTCCACAAAAATAGGTGAGTGAAAAGGAAAAAAAAATCCACAAACTCACAGCAGCTGGGTCTCTACTGGCCGCTGTCTTCTGTCATAAATGCCCTATGGGGCAGGAAGGCAAGACCTCCGCACTGGACTGTGAGTTTGGGTAATTTATTGAAAAAGGTAATAAACAAAAAGTTCAACAAAGTGCTCAAAACACAGAATGCAAACAAGGGTGAAAAACTTACAGATACTACACACCGGAGCAAGGCAGGGCTCTGGTGGAGACGAGGTGAGGATAACCAAAGACAGCAGCAAATGGAAATGACAAGAACTCCCCTTAAATAGGGATCAAAAACCATTTACATAATTAATGACCGGCGTGGGTTATCTAAACAGGCAGGAGAAAGCAATGACACATAATTCGGACAAGCTGGGAAGAATGACGAAGCCATTGGAGCTGGCAGAGCCACGCCCCCGCAAAGCAAAACCCCAGAAAGCCATTTACAGCTGTCAACCCTGAGAGAAAGAACACAACAGGATACAAACATAACAATATGGCAGAAATGGAGGCAGGCAACCTCAAAAACACAAAAACCAAACTATAACAAACGTAAACGGGAAAATAAATCACACTGAGAAACAATATAGAATAAGTGATAACTCAAAATGACAACACAGGACAAAATATGAAAAAAAAAGCAAACAACCTGATGTCATACGTACACCTTTACACGGCACACGGAGAGAAAAACAACTCAGGTGCTAGACTGTGAGTTTGTGAGTTTTTATTAACAAAAAAGCTACAAAGTGCAAAAGTAAGCAAACTACGAAATAACAAAGGGGAGTCAACTTACAAAGGTGGCACGCCAGAGCGGGATTGGGCTCTGGCAGAGACAAGGATGAACAACCCTTCTCAGAGATGAGACAGTGACAATGAAAATGAAAAACAATCTTCCTAAAATAGGGATCAACCTAATTACTAGATAAATGACCAGTGTGAGAGCACATGAGCGAGGAAGGAGAAAGCAACAACTAGTAATGGGAGACAGCTGATAGTAATCATGAGGGAGAGCGGCTGACAATAATGACAGGTGGGGGAGGGGGAGCTGGCAGTTTGACAGGCGGCACAGAACAGACTGAGAAAAGCCCCGTCAACCCAGAGACAGAAGTGTAAACAAACCCAAATACAGACTAGACAAAGATTACAAAATGAAACAATCAAAATGAACTGTAACATCAACAGACAAATAAAAGGCAGTGAAAATCCAAAAGGATACCAATAAAACAACAGATAAATAAATGTACATACAAAGAAGGAGCCACGAGACTGAGTCCGGCAGAACAACGGACTCAGCACGTGACACCTGAGCTCGGTGGAATCCCTCCGCACTCAGAACGTGACAAAGTCTCCTTTCAAATTATAATCTTTATCTCTTTTTAAATATTTTTTGTATATTAGTTGGGAGTTGATTATCAATTGCCCTGTACATTACTTGTGCCGTCTTAAATTTAACTAAATCCATGAACATGGCGTGTGACTTTAAAAACAGTGAGTTGGTATGGTCTCTATATCCTGCATTATTTATTATCCTTAGAGCTTTTTTTGTAATGTGCATATTGGCTGTAGGTTAGTCTTGTACGTAGGTGTTTCCCCAGACACAGTCGTTAAGATATGGTAAAAACAGTGAATTGTACAGTAAGAATAACGATTTATAGTCCAAAATGTGTCTTGTCTTCCTCAGTATTCCTATACATTTTGCTAACTTGGCCCAGATGTGACTGATGTGAGGTTTCCAGCAGATTTTATTGTCTAGCGTCACCCCAAGAAACTTATTTTCCTGTACTATTTCAATTCTGGTATCATCTATCATTACCATTATTTCATGATTTATTTTATAATTTCCAAACAACATAATCTTTGTTTTTTCACATTTAGAGATAATTTATTTTTGTTGAGCCAGTGTGTTAACCTTTTCATTTCTGTAATGACCACCGATAAAATCTGCTGAAAATTCTCACCACTGCAAAGGATATTTGTGTCATCAACAAATAAAATAAATGTCAGAATTTTTGATACTTGGCATATGTCATTTATATATAAGATAAAGAGTTTGGGTCCCAAAACTGACCCCTGGGGCACACCACAAGTGATGTCCATGAAGGGTGATTTGTGCTCACTTATTTGTACAAATTGTTGTCTGTTACTTAAATAACTTTTCACCCAACTCAGTCCAACCACTCCAGGGTTTCCTCTGGTAACATTTCTCGGTGGCGGCCTGCTGCGCCAGAAATTTTACCGCCTCGCCAACGCAATATGAATTTATTAAGAAAAATATATGAAGCAATGACTTTCTGCAAGCGCGCACACGAACAATGTGCGTGGGCGTCATCTGTGCGGAGTTTCGCTAAGCATGACTGTCCCACAGAAACATGACTTTATTAAAGTACTTTAAACGCGGAAAAAAAATCCGAAGAGGTATGTAAGCACTAGCGTTTATCATGGTTTTAACCCGCTGGAAATGGGAGCAATGATGGAAGAGTCGCTTAGCTAAGAGATGTGGTTAGAATTCATATGCAGGCAGCCTCATATGAAGGGAAAGGCAATGGGGACTGATGAATTGCTGAGGATATATTTCACCAGTCACTACAATATTAAGTTATGTTCTGTAGGAATTGCAGGAATGAAGAGACTGGCAATTTCTCTCTTTTCTCGCACGAGCAGGTGTGCCATTTTTATTCTCCAGCAGCAGTGACAAAAAGCAACAGCTAAAAACGCTAGCTCTCTTCACTCTAAACTGAGGTCCTTCAGTGGCTGCCTAGAGAGGTGCCTGATAAGAAAGCCTGAGAGCACTACTATAACTGCCTAAGCAGATCATTCTGTACATGAACACATATTTTGGTGAATTATATCTTTAGAGTCCGCTACAGTTCCCTATTATGTACCTGGCAGGTTAAGATGACCGAAATTTATGAAGTCAATGACTTTAATCTGTCAGCAGCCTTCAGACAAACTAAACGTGTCAACATTTGATTTCCAAATAAGGGAGGGTTTTCCTGCTATCTGGGTGGTGAGGAGATTTCTAAAAAAACAAAAAAACAAACTACAAATATAAAGATATATTATAACAGAAATAATGGCGTCCTTGGTCATTTAAGTTAATTTATTTCATTAAATACAATTTTATTAATATTTTTTCTTTGTAATCAGAGTGAAATTATTGTTTTGTTCTGACTGCAAAATTATGGTCAAAAATGTAAATTGTTATAAGGAAAAAATTTAAAAAAAATTACCACTATTTCAAATTTATAAAAAAAAGGTTTTTTTTTTAAAAAAAACAGACAAAAATTAGTCATAAAATAATCCACAAATTTATAATAAAGTTTCAAATGTACAAGAAAAGTCAATTTTACAAGAGGAAATAACAAATTTGACGAGCATGGTTTCAACGTTAGATTTACAGAGAAAAGTAGAAAACTATAAGAAAATTGTTATAAACTTTGGAGAAAAACATCAAACCTTCAAGACTGAAGTCATTACTCAGGTTTTTAAGTGGGTGATCTTTATACCCTTAACTAGAAATGTTTGCTTGTCTACTTTTAATTATTAACTTCAAAGCACTTGTAACCCAGCTGAGAAAATGACCCTTTTTCTCAGATTTCATTTGTATTAATGAAAGTGTGTGATTTTATTTTGAAAAACGGTTATTTTGGGGAAGAGGAAGTGTGATCCTCGTTATCCAACTTTTAAATTCCCGTTTAATGGTCACGTTGGGTGATCTGGGTCTTCCCATTCGTTAAGAGCGATATTAGCCCCGCCTTCCGAGTAGAGGCAGCAAGCGCGCACTCGGGTTTCGGTCTTTCACGATATGAGAGCGGACGAGAGAGGCTGTGAGCGGTCTGGTTCACACTGATACCTCTTCTTGGTGAGTTAATTCAGAAAGATGCTATAAATGGATCTAAACACTCTCCAAACGCTAATTTGCAGCCTTTATTATCCTAAGTTGACGGGAGCACGAGCTTGAGAGGCCGTGAAGCGGTGACTTTTGCTGTGTTCACACTGAGACCTCATCTTGGTGAGTGAGATACATGCTAATGTTAGTGTTATGCTAATGCTAATCGTGAGTGGATTTTTTCCTGTTTAAAAGCAATGGAAAAGGCTGTCTTTGTGTCTGTATGGGTTTCCTAAATGTGATTTCAGTTCCCAACAGTATGCTGAAGTACTTTTAGTTAGCACTATTTCTGTCAAATGTAATGTGTAGTTTGATGCTAAAAGCACATGGTGTTGGTCCCCTATGTAAAAGCATAGGTTATGCTAAACCCAGTAGCTCAGACCGAGTTTTACTGATTTTAAATGGGAATATTGGAAGGGATGGGACAGTATATTCCCTGGTTATATGATAAATTAATTGTATTTCATTTCATGAATTACAAAGACAAGGGTAGAAAGGATTAATCATAATTTCATGGTTAAATGATGCACAGATAAAAAGAGGAATTCATTTAATTGGTTACATGACAAAAAGGGTATTTCATGTGCTACCAGAGAGATTGTGAGAAAAAAACACATGCATGTAAGATGTAAGATGTGAAATGTAAGATATTACTATATTGCTGGATTGTAATAATAGTAATGTGAGAGAAGAATTTAAACACTAAGCTATGGTGTTATATAAGAAGGGATTGGAAGACGAATTACTCTAACTGTAAACAATAATACCATTATTGTTGTGCAGGCTAAGTTTTTTTGGTTGCTGACCAAAAACCTTCTGAACCCTGGATTTTCTCCGAATGGAGATGGCGAGCCTGACCCGAGATTGAACTGAGATTGAACAGAGGTGTGACCAAGATCTCAATTGAAGGACATCCCTCCTCTCTCCAGTGCACAACATTGAAGTAGTAACAACTCAAGCTGCCGCTTTAAAAGAGGAAAAGAAACCTGAGCTGGGAGATACAAGATATCTTGACTGGTCAAACGGCTAAACCAAATGGACAAACAAACACTGAGCTCAGTAGGACATTTTTGGGGTTTTATTTCATGCCGGCCGTTGTTATATTTGTATATTTGTACATTGTTTGTATATTTTGCTCCTTTTATCTTTATTAATAACAGATATGAATTGCTCATTTCTTGCCTCCAGCTATTTCATTCCACACTCACTCTAATTCCCTATTGTAACCCTTACGAACCTAGCAACTGGTCTACACTTAATAATTTCCCTTACCTAATTAACATAAGGCAAGGGTTACAATAAGAAGTGGCGAGCCCAGCCAGGAGCCTTTTTTTCCCTCTCTCTCTTACGTTATTTCAAGCCTATAACGTACCCAAAATGGATATTGTTGAGCGTGAATCTGTGGAAATTCCAAATACAGTGATAGTGAGTGAAATCGCTGGAGATGAGCAACTTGATGAGATGATCAAGTTACATCTCACTGATATTAAAAACCCAGCGAAGATGAGTGGCAGAGATTTTGCAGATGTCCTGAAAGACATGATGTCACAGATTTTTGAGTCAAATCACACTGCGAGCACCCCAGCTCGAAGTATGCCCACCATTCCTGCACATGATTCAAATCCCCCAGAAGTGCAATGTGTGGTAGTCGAGCACATTGTAAAAAGGGAGGATTTTTCCGTGCAGCCGTTTTCACAAAAGCTCGGAGCTTTTTCTGGCAAAGACCTCTGACCAACTTATGAGCTAGATTATGATACTTGGCGCTCCAGTGTAGAATTAATCTTGACTGATCCTGCTATGTCCAAATTGCAACAATCTCGAAAGATCATTGAGTCTCTTTTACCCCCAGCAGCTGATGTAGTCAAGTGCTTGAACCCCAACAGCTCACCATCAGAATATCTTCAGCTGTTAGATTCTGCTTATGGTACAGTTCAAGATGGCAGAGAGCTTTACGCCAAGTTTATTGACACCTTCCAAAACACAGGTGAGAAACCCTCATCATATCTACAACGTCTTCAAGTAGCTTTGACTCACACTGTGAAGCGTGGTGGTGCTTCAAACCAGGATTTTGACAGGCTGCTTGTCACACAGTTTTGTCGAGGTTGTTGGGATGATTCCCTTTTAACTGCACTCCAATTAAAACAAAAACGAACAAATCCCCCAACTTTTCCTCATTTGCTTCGCTTGCTACGTACTGAAGAAGACCAAAATGTTGCCAAAGCCTTGCGAATGAGACAACATTTGAGCAGTTCAAAACAAAAAGTGACATCCCACGTGCAAACTGTGCAATGTAGTTCAGATGAAAATGAGGACAAAATCAAGGTAAACTCAGTTCAAGAACTCTCAAAACAAGTTGCAGAAATTCAAAATCAACTAGCAAAACTAACTGCAAAACCAAAAGCTCAAAACTCAAAAAGTACACCCAGTACAAAGCCAAAAGAGAAACGAAAGACGAATAAAGTGACAAAGGAACTCACAGAACAAACGGTCAGAACTCGAAGTACCCCACCCAAACCGTGGTACTGTTTCCAATGTGGAGAGGATGGCCACATCAAGCCGAACTGCGAAAATGAACCAAATCCAGCTTTAGTTACTGAAAAGCGTAAGCTGTTTAAAGAGAAACAAAAGAGATGGGGGTCTAGAAATCCCACAGCTAATAAAGACCGGGTTAAACTAAGAACAGTCTCTATTACGGGGCAAATGGAGACTGTAGCCAGACAATCATGTCCCACTAAGTACAAGCAACGCACTAGCCTTAAGCAATCTGTTACTAACCCACCTAAGTGTAGTCTACCAAAATGGTTAGTTGGCTCCAAATGCACAGCTGTAGTTAGCATTTCTGATGTTAATGTGCATTGTCTTCTTGACTCAGGGTCACAAGTGACTACAGTCACCGAGTAGTTTCACAAACAGAACTTTCTCGATCAAAACCTTAAACCACTCTATGACCTTTTAGAAGTAGAGGGCACTGCAGGTCGGCCCGTTCCCTATTTAGGTTATATAGAGATGTGTATTACCTTTCCAAAAGACTTCTTATGCACAGAGATTGACATACCGACCTTAGCTCTCGTTGTTCCAGATGCCAATCCTAATAGTCAGACACCAGTGTTAGTGGGAACAAACACACTTGATGTTCTTTATGGAAAGTATTTAGACATGAAGACTCCTGATTACTTACCTAGCTCTTACGGTTTTAGGATACTATTGAAAACTCTCGAACTAAGACATACAAAGAACAAAGATGGGAACATTGGATTAGTTACCTTGTCAAGCAAAGCCCCAGCTGTAGTCCCAGCAGGTAAAACTGTAGTTTTAGAGGGGTCTGCCAACGTTCACTGTACCTCAGACACCTGTGCTATAGTGGAACACCCCTCTCAGTCTTCCTTGCCGGGTGGCCTTTGTGTTAAAACTTGCCTGAGAACACTTCCTTCCCGAGCTCCACACAAAGTGCCTGTAATGATTACGAACGAAATAAAGCAAGATGTCACAATGCCGTCCACGTGTGTCATCGCAGAACTTGGAGCTTTCCATTGTATCCTGTCCCAGCACAATGTCGTCAGTGCAAATGAGTTGGCCACAAACAAGCCACAACTGAGTTTCAACTTTGGTGATTCACCGATTCCACAGGAGTGGAAAGAGCGAATAACCAAACAACTAAATGACATCCCGGAAGTATTCGCTTTCCATGATTTGGACTTTGGGTGTACGAGCAAAGTGAAACACTCCATCAGTCTTCATGATCCGACTCCCTTTAAGCACCATGCACGCCCTATTCACCCCCAAGACCTTGAGGCAGTGCGTAAACACCTTCAAGAGTTGCTCGCTGCAGGTGTGATAAGAGAGTCCCAGTCTCCCTACTCGTCCCCCATTGTTGTAGTGAGGAAGCGAAACAATGATGTGTGTCTATGTATAGACTTTCGCAAACTCAATTTGCAAACAAGAAAGGACTCTTACACCCTCCCAAATCTGGAGGAGACGTTCTCAGCGCTCACAGGATCCAAGTGATTTACAGTCCTCGATCTTAAGTCTGGATATTACCAGATTGAGGTAGAAGAAGCAGACAAAGAAAAGACTGGTTTTGTAACACCCCTTTGTGAGATCTCAGGCATAAAGAAAATAAGAACAACCCCATACCACCCCAGGGGTAACCCCACTGAAAGATTCAACTGAACGCTACTGAGTATGTTAGGAACGCTTGAGTCCAAACAAAAGTCTCACTGGAAAGACTATGTTATGCCGTTAGTACATGCATACAACTGCACACGCAGTGATGTAACCGGGTTTACTCCCTACGAATTAATGTTTGGTAGAAAACCCAGATTGGCAGTTGATCTAGCGTTCGGGCATCCTCTCAACAAAGATCAGAAAGTTACTCACTTGCAATACGTTGAAAATCTCAAGAAAAGGCTCGAAGAGAGCTACAAGTTAGCTTCACAAAATGCACAAAAGATTGCAGACAAGAACAAGGCCAGGTTTGACCACAAAATCACTGTTTCTGAACTTGAACCTGGGGATAGGGTTTTGGTTAGGAATGTGAGACTGCGTGGAAAAATAAGCTTGCTGATAAATGGGAGGCCGACATTCATGTGGTAGTCAAACTTGCAGGTAATTTATCCGTTTACACGGTTAAACCCAAGTCAAAGCAAGGTCCCCCAAGAACTTTACACAGAGACCTTTTGCTTCCCTGCAGTTTCCTCCCTGTTGCCACAGCAGAAACACCTGAGCCAGAGCCTATTCACCGTGCTAATACACGCCAAACAACTGTTGCAGAGAACAGTGATCACGAAGAGTTAACCGAAATTGAAAATGAATTTTTGATTCCGTGGGTTCAGGATTCCCCATGTGGGGAGATAACCAGATTTACTACTGTACATGATTATCCAAAACCTTTGCAAACACCGGAAATGACAAACCCACCTGGTTGTGATTTACCTGAGACCACTGCCAATGCAGAACCGGATAGGGAGCATAATGCAATTGAGATTGAACCTTCCTATAATTCACCTGTGGAAATGATACCGGAAGGAGACAATACTGAGAATGACAAACCTGTGGAAAATGAAACAGCAACAATACTAGAGCAACCTTCTGACAATTCAGTCGAGGGGCAAGAACACCAATCGAATGATTTACCTGATGAAATGGACAAAAATGATCACATTGTAATTCAACCAATACGACGATCTGAAAGAATCAGACAACTCCCAAAAAGACGAGAGTATCCTGAATTAGGAAATCCTCTAGTGACTGTTGTTAAGTCCCTTTTTCAAGGTTTGAATACAGCCTTCTCAGAGTTTCTAAATACTGACGATGGACAGTCTTGGTTACACATGCAACGGGACGTGCATGATATTTAGCGGGGGAGGGTGTAACCCAGCTAAGAAAATGACCCCTTTTCTCAGATTTCATTTGTATTAATGAAAGTGCGTGATTTTATTTTGAAAAACGGTTATTTTGGGGAAGAGGAAGTGCGATCCTCATTATCCAACTTTTAAATTCCCGTTTAATGGTCAAGTTGGGTGATCTGGGTCTTTCCATTCGTTAAGAGTGATATTAGCCCCACCTTCCGAGTAGAGGCAGCAAGCGAGCACTCGGGTTTTGGTCTTTCACGATATGAGAGCGGATGAGAGAGGCTGTGAGTGGTCTGGTTCACAGTGATACCTCTTCTTGGTGAGTTAATTCAGAAAGATGCTATAAATGGATCTAAACATTCTCCAAACGCTAATTTGCAACCTTTATTATCCTAAGTTGACGGGAGCACGAGCTTGAGAGGCCGAGAAGCAGTGACTTTTGCTGTGTTCACACTGAGACCTCATCTTGGTGAGTGAGATACATGCTAATGTTAGTGTTATGCTAATGCTAATCACAAGTGGATTTTTTTCTGTTTAAAAGCAATGGAAAAGGCTGTCTTTGTGTCTGTATGGGTTTCCTAAATGTGATTTCAGTTCCCAACAGTATGCTGAAGTACTTTTAGTTCTTATGCACTATTTCTGTCAAATGTAATGTGCAGTTTGATGCTAAAAGCACATGGTGTTGGTCCCCTATGTAAAAGCATAGGTTATGCTAAACCCAGTAGCTCAGACCGAGTTTTACTGATTTTAAATGGGAATATTGGAAGGGATGGGACAGTATATTCCCTGGTTATGTGATAAATTAATTGTATTTCATTTCATGAATTACAAAGACAAGAGTAGAAAGGA
Organism: Pholidichthys leucotaenia; assembly: GCA_020510985.1. Lineage (NCBI taxonomy): Eukaryota > Metazoa > Chordata > Actinopteri > Cichliformes > Pholidichthyidae > Pholidichthys > Pholidichthys leucotaenia. Next base: position 436,486,607 of record CM035839.1, on the reverse strand, counting down.
TTAATCATAATTTCATGGTTAAATGATGCACAGATAAAAAGAGGAATTCATTTAATTGGTTACATGACAAAAAGGGTATTTCATGTGCTACCAGAGAGATTGTGAGAAAAAAACACATGCATGTAAGATGTAAGATGTGAAATGTAAGATATTACTATATTGCTGGATTGTAATAATAGTAATGTGAGAGAAGAATTTAAACACTAAGCTATGGTGTTATATAAGAAGGGACTGGAAGACGAATTACTCTAACTGTAAACAATAATACCATTATTGTTGTGCAGGCTAAGTTTTTTTGGTTGCCGACAAAAAAACCTTCTGGACCCTGGATTTTCTCCGAATGGAGATGGTGAGATTGAACCGAGATTGAACAGAGGTCTGACCAAGGTCTCGATTGAAGGACATCCCTCCTCTCTCCAGTGCACAACATTGAAGTGGTAACAACTCAAGCTGCCGCTTTAAAAGAGGAAAAGAAACCTGAGCCGGGAGATACAAGATATCTTGACTGGTCAAACGGCTAAACCAAATGGACAAACAAACACTGAGCTCAGTAGGACATTTTTGGGGTTTTATTTCATGCCGACCGTTGTTGTATTTGTATATTTGTACACTGTTTGTATATTTTGCTCCTTTTATCTTTATTAATAACAGATATGAATTGCTCATTTCTTGCCTCCAGCTATTTCATTCCACACTCACTCTAATTCCCTATTGTAACCCTTACAAACCTAGCAACTGGTCTACACTTAATAATTTCCCTTACCTAATTAACATAAGGCAAGGGTTACACACTGCTTTTACATGAGTAGAATTTCTGGTTACTATACCCACCTGATCATATAATTTAAGTATGCATGAGTACATTACTATTATGAATGTCTCTTTCCCCTCCTTACTCTCTCAATGGAAAAAAAGAAACACTAGAATAAAAACACAAAAAATACACATTTTTGTCATTTATGTAAACCATGACCAAAAAATCTTACAGAACAAAACATGACACTTGATATTTTCTAACCTGTTTGTATACCACCATAGACAGAGAGAGAACCTGAATTAGACAGAGTTCAGAGAGGGCAAGATGAGACAGAAGAGAGGAGCCAAGGAGAGGGAAGTGTTCAGGCAGAGGAAGGAGAGAAGGATAACACGACTAAAAAGTCTAAACACAGGATGTCTGGGTGGGACCCCAACTGGCCCAATATTCAAGCCTCGATTGTACAATACTTCAAATGGTAAGTTCCATATGCAACGTTACTGTGTAAAATTTTAAAAAGAAATAAATAGTACAAAATTAACATATTCCGGTATGTTTACTGCCCCCCTCCCCCGGGGAAAAATATGTTGCCACCGCGCCAAGATCTTCAAGCCAAAGGAAACACTGCACTCTTATCCCATACCTTTCCAATTTCCTCAGTAAAATTCTATGATCAATGGTGTCAAAAGCTTTCTTTAAATCTATAAATACTTCTACAGAAAACTTTTTTTATCTACACAACTAGTGATTTCTTCTCTGAGTTCAATCAGTGCCAAAGATGTAGATGTGTCTGCTCTAAACATACTGACTGTGAGGAGGTTGTGTTTTTCAATTAAATTATCCAGTCTTCTCGTGAAAAAATTTTCAAGTATTTTGGAGAATTGTGAGAGTAAAGAGACCTGCCTGTAATTTGTGAAATGATGACTGTCTCCTGTTCTGTATAGTGATATTACTTTCGCTATTTTCATTTTGTTTGGAAATTTACCAGTTTGAAATAACAGGTTACAGATGTGGGTGAGTGGTTTAACAATTCCTTCAATTACTTTTTTCACTATTGTCACGTCAATTTCATTCCAGTCAGTTGATTTTTTGTTGTTAAATTTACTCACAGTCTCAATAATTTCCTTTTCAGTTACTGTACCCAAAAAAGATTGTTTGGATTTCTATCTTCTATTTCATTTACAGAACCACTATCGTTTGTTTCTGATGTCATTATTGTTTTTGCTAATTCTGTACCAATGTTTACAAAAAATTTATTGAAACCACTGACCACATCCTCCACATTATTTATCAAATTGTCATTTTCAATAAAATATTCTGGATAATAAGCATTCTTTGATCGGTTACTAATAATCCCATTTAGCATTTGCCATATTCCTCTTAAGTTATTTTTATTATCCTCTAATATTCTGTGGTAGTATTCTTTCTTGCAAGTACTCATTATATTAGTTAGCTTGTTTTTATACAGTGGGGCAAAAAAGTATTTAGTCAGCCACCAATTGTGCAAGTTCTCCCACTTAAAAAATGAGAGAGGTCTCCAATTTTCATCAGAAGTATACCTCAACTATGAGAGACAAAATGAGAAAAAAAAAATCCAGAAAATCACATTGAAGGATTTTTAATGAATTAATTGGTAAATTCCCCAGTAAAATAAGTATTTGGTCACCTACAAACAAGCAAGATTTCTGGCTCTCACAGACCTGTAACTTCTTCTTTAAGAGGCTCCTCTGTCCTCCACTCATTACCTGTATTAATGGCACCTGTTTGAACTCATTATCAGTATAAAAGACACCTGTCCACAACCTCAAGCAGTCAGACTCCAAACTCCAATATGGCCAAGACCAAAGAGCTGTCAAAGGACACCAGAAACAAAATTGTAGACCTGCACCAGGCTGGGAAGACTGAATTTGCAATAGGTAAGCAGCTTGGTGTGAAGAAATCAACTGTGGGAGCAATTATTAGAAAATGGAAGACATACAAGTCCACTGATAATCTCCCTTGATCTGGGGCTACACGCAAGATCTCACCCCGTGAGGTCTAAATGATCTTGAGAACGGGGAGCAAAAATCCCAGAACCACACGGGGGGACCTAGTGAATGGCCTGCAGAGAGCTGGGACCAAAGTAACAAAGGCTACATCTGTAACACACTACGCCGCCAGGGACTCAAATCCTGCAGTGCCAGACGTGTCCCCCTGCTTAAGCCAGTACATGTCCAGGCCCGTCTCAAGTTTGCTAGAGAGCATTTGGATAACCCAGAAGAGGACTGGGAGAATGTCATATGGTCAGATGAAACCAAAATAGAATTTTTTGGTAAAAACTCAACTTGTCGTGTTTGGAGGAGAAAGAACACCATACCTACTGTGAAGAATCGGGGTGGAAACATCATACTTTGGGGCTGTTTTTCTGTAAAGGGACCAGGACGACTGATCCGTGTAAAGGAAAGAATGAATGGGGACATGTATCGTGAGATTTTGAGTGAAAACCTCCTTCCATCAACAAGGGCATTGAAGATGAAATGTGGCTGGGTCTTTCAGCATGACAATGATCCCAAACACACTGCCCGGGCAACGAAGGAGTGGCTTCGTAAGAAGCATTTCAAGGTCCTGGAGTGGCCTAGCCAGTCTCCAGATCTCAATCCCACAGAAAATCTTTGGAGGGAGTAGAAAGTCCGTGTTGCCCAGCGACAGCCCCAAAACATCATTGCTCTAGAGGAGATCTGCATGGGGGAATGGGCCAAAATACCAGCAACAGTGTGTGAAAACCTTGTGAAGACTTACAGAAAACGTTTGACCTCTGTCATTGCCAACAAAGGGTATATAACAAAGTATTGAGATAAACTTTTGTTATTGACCAAATACTTATTTTACTGAGGAATTTACTAATTAATTCATTAAAAGTCCTTCAATGTGATTTTCTGAATTTTTTTTTCTCATTTTGTCTCTCATAATTGAGGTATACCTATGATGAAAATTGGAGACCTCTCTCATCTTTTAAGTGGGAGAACTTGCACAATTGGTGGCTGACTAAATACTTTTTTTTTCCCCACTGTATCTTTTATATTTGATCTCAGCCTCTACTGTTCTACACTTAATGAAGTGTTTATATAATGTTTTCTTCTTTTTACATGCATTTAAAAGCCCCTTGGTGACCCATGGAATATTTTTTTTGTTGTTGTCTGTCACCGTATTGTTTAATAGGACAGTTTTTGTTGTACAGTGATTGAAATATTTGTAAAAATTCATCATGCTTTATTTATATTATTTTCGTTACAAACTATCTTCCAGTCATGTGTTAATTCCTTTGCCAGTAAATACATAGATTCTTCAGTTCTTATTCTTTTATATCTAATATTTTTGGTTTATTTATTCTTCCTATAATCACAGTGATAGACAACAAAAATTGGCAGGTGGTCACTGATATTTAATAAAAGCCCACTCACAATATTATTTTCCATAATGTTTGTGAATATGTTATCTATTAATGTGGCACTGTGTGACGTGATTCTGCTAGGTCTGGTGATTGTTGGATGTAAGCCCATACTGTACACTGTGTTGATAAATTCTTCTGTCATACTATGTTGTTTTGAGTTCATAAGATCTATACTGAAATCCCCACAGATGAACATAACTTTATGAGTGAGTTTTGTATACATTTTTCCATCCAGTCATTAAATAAGTCAGTATTTGATCTAGGTATTCTATATACTACACAGCTCACTACTATATTCTTCACAATGTCCAAACAAATTTCTATTGTAATAAATTCAAATAATGGATCACACATGCGGACTCATCGCCTTTGTAAAGTGGCCCAGCACACCAAGGAACGCTTGACTGAAGGCAGCATTCTGAGCCATCTCCTCCCTTCACAAGGTAGTTTCATGGGATACAGGTCCAGTGGACTCCTGACCAAGTGAGCACCCCAGCATCCAATGTGTACATGTACATTCTCAATCCAGTGATTTGTAAACACAAAGGAGAACAACAAGAATTTGTGTAAAACTGTTGGGAAGACTTTTCCCAGTCACCAAGAAGTGTTTTATATATATATATATATATGTGTGTGTGTGTGTGTGTGTGTGTGTGTGAGAATTATGGTAGCAACTTCCGGTACTAGTTTAGAACGTATGGTTGTCACTGAAACGGGACACTTTTCCTTGTTAAAAACAATGACGTTGCCATCAGAAATGTGGGAACACGGCCTTTTGCACATCAGACACAGTAATTTAATCATTCCACTTCACACAACTATGGAGGGATAGGAAGATGACCTTAAAAAGTGGCCTCGCAGACAGTAGCTCTATTTGTAAGCGCTGCTGCTAAAATGCTAATGCTGTAAACAAATAAAAGCTCTGCGATAATATCAATGTCTCCACCACAATAAAGTCGGCTGCATTTTGTTAAAATATGTTGGACATAATCAAATTGATCTCAGAGCAGACGTAGAGTCTAGTCAGAGCCACAAAGAACCACAGCACCGTGCTTGGGCGTTTTAAATTCGGGGTAAAACATCAGATCTGTGACATTCATACAAGTGAAAACATACCTGGTGCTGCTGTGTCTGTACCACCGATCACACCAACAATCCTTTAGTTTTCAGTGCATGATCTACTCATTGCTGTTGAAGCCACAGATTTAGCTGTGCTTATCTGTGAGGAGCCTCACACCACAAACAGCAGCAAGTACCAGAACTACACAAAAACATTCAAAAATACAAAAACTACAAGTGCTGAAATTAGCTGCCACTTGAGTGCAAAACACGTATGCAGACTATACATTAAAATGAATTTGAAATTTTTTTTAAAAATGCTATTTTAAATACCTCTGCTACTTGACTCTTACTGACTGATTTAACACTATGTCAGCCAAAACTGGAAGCTCCGCTCATAATCGCACTGTTGCTAACTTCTCAGTAAGTCCTAAAAGTCGCTAGAAGTCGCTTAATGACATCATTGCCTAATTTGCATAATTGATCATTTACATGTAAGTGTAATGGGGCTGCAGGACAGAAGAATAATGTCGTGGGAGAGACAAAAAGTCAGTAAAAAACACCCTAAATATGTTTCAAACTACAAACTAATGTTCTTCTGTTGATTCTTGGTTTGTTTTAATTTGACATTTAAATAGGCCATCACTTTTGTATCATCTCCAATAAATGACTTCAACCAGCCTTTGAATTCAGGGTTTGATTTCTACTCCTTTCTGTGTTTTTGAGCGTACAGTTTAGACTGCGACATGATGCAGTAGCTGCTAGATGTTTAGCTTATGTCACAGAGAGAAACACACAGTGGATGAAGTGAGTACGTGACTGAGGCTGTTAGTCAAATGCAGTGATTTATTAGTGTGACACTGACGGTGAAGAAACATTTACATCGATTGGCGGGGGGGTGCAGGCGCAATTCATTTGCAGTATGGATGCAGGGGTGGCAACAGGAAATTCTGATTTCAGCTGAAATCTAATTTGGTCGATTGACTTATGGGGGGGCCGGGGGGGCACAGCCCCCCTGAAGCTGAGAGGTTTTCAGTAAAACAAAAGTAATTTAGACTGGAAAAAAATGATTAAAAAAATGAAATGCTAGACTTACATAAATCATTAAATTTAATGAAAAGTTAACTTATTTTTTCTTCAATGTTGTCTCACTGTCTTTAGTCCAACATATTTAACAGTTCTATAAGAGCTTATTACACTATTTACACTATTTACACTGGTCACCAAGTCACTTCTAATGTGAAACTTTCTTCCTTTTGGCAGCAAGCTGTGTCAGTCTCTGAACTTTGAACTTCATCTCCTTTTCTGGTTTCTTCAGAAACTGTCCGAGTGTTTCTGTTACCTCATCAAACTTTGAGCCAATTTTCACCTTTACTGTCACTTTTCTCTCAAGCCAGTTCCATCGGAACTTATTTTTGACACTTTTGTCTATTTCTAGCACTGATGACTCCTGATCCTTCGATAAAAATCTCATAATTCCGCTGAAAACAATACCGAAAGCTCAGAATTCCAACATGAACCAGGGATGTGATTTGGGGTTGGTGAAATTATCTGAAAATTTTGCAGGGGGTCTGGGGGACACAATCCCCCAGCAGGGTCCGGGGCAGAGCCCCATTGGGGGGGGGAGGGGGTTCGGGGGGCTATGCCCCCTGAAGCTCCTGGGTATTTATGATTTTTAAGTACCAGAACTGTGCTTAAATAACATAAAACAAACAGCTGAATGCCACTTATTACTGTATAATATTGACTTATGTTCCAAGAAGATAGCATTCCTAAAATATTCCAACAAGCATTATCCATCACATGCTTTAACACTTGATCAAATCAAAATCAGTTAATTTTATCTATTCCATAATAGAAATAAAATTCCAACATACCATTACTTTTTATAATTTCAGCATTCATTTCAGATCACCAGTTTCAATCTCTATTGAGACTTGAGCAGTTTATTTTGCACAATCACTGATGCAGCCAAGTCTTAGAAATATTCAAAAGTTATGAGTCAGTGTCCACTGTGCACTGTCAATTTCAAACTGTTTGGAATCATAAAAGTAATCTAACTAAATTGTTTTGCTATTTTTTCTCCTCAACATCAATGTCAGGGCGCTGCAGAAGTTTTGGGGATGGTTATAACCGTTTCCTCCCCCGCGCAGCCCAGCTCATACAGCCGTTGTACGCTGCACTCAAACGGAAACCGGCGGACAGAGTCGACTGGACTTCTGAACGGGAGCAGGCGTTCTGAGGTTAAAACAGCGCTCACTACCGACGCCTCGGACATGGACATAGCGGCCGTCGTGGAACAATGCGTTGCCGGTTCTTGGTAGCCGCTCACCTTTTTTTTAGCAGGTCTTTGCATGACAGTGAGCGTAAATACAGCGTGTTCGACAGAGAGTTAATGGCTCTCCACCTGGCCATACGGCACTTCCAGTTCTGCCTGAAAGGGCGCACCTTCACTGTGTTCGTGGACCACAAGCCGCTAACGTACTTAATGTACTTTATCTTCCTGGAAGATAAAATAAAGCGGAATTCGGCAAATTACTGGAAAAATCACATCCCTGAGAACAAGCCGCCATGAATTTTTGACAAAGCATACAACGAGCCATTTGATTGGTCCAATCGTTTGCAACTATCCAATCGCAGGGCTGTTTACAATACAGCAGTAGCTTGAGTACATCCGGGTTATCGCGGGAGACTTGATCCGGGGAAGCGCCGAGCACTTATGTAATCGTGTTGATTTTCGCTAAAATCGGTACCGGTAACAATAAGGTACCTTAACCCCCCTAAAATTTTCTCAACGGATTTAGACAATTCACAGAAATGATCAATTTGAAAATAAATCGGCGGAAATCCGCGGATCGGCGGAAAATTGCCATCCCTGTGGATGTGAGTAGCATGGGCATGGGTCTCCTCTCTGACTGCAACTAACTGCTGCACAAGGCTACTGTGAGACTGACCATTTGTGAGTGCTTTGTGATGGAGAGAAGCTCACGGTAGCACCCGCTGCTTGTTGAGGTATTAACTGCAGAGCAATAGTGCTTTCACATCAGCAGAGCTTGACATTAACTTTTTTGCTCACCGACCACTGTGACTAGTGATTTTCCAAAGTTACTAGCCACTCAGCCTTTTTACTAGCCACAATTTTATAGTTGAAAAACTATGTTTAATATGATTAAATTTGATTTTTGCATGTTAAAATGCAGTTGAATTAAATGTACAACCTTTTAAAATGCAATGACCCTTATACATACATAAAACTAGCAAGAGAAACACTGTTTAAGTAGTTATTAACAGCAGTAAATACTGTAGAACAGTTGAGAAAAATATTTGCAATGTGAGAATGAAGTTCAGGTAGATTTAGAGTCCATCCCAATTCTAAGTTCTACCCTTTCCCCTTCGCCTACCCCTTGGCCCTTAAAATCAAGGGCCCCTTGTTCTCATCAGAAAAAAGAAGAAAAAGAAAACTGATGAGAAAAAAAGTCCTATCTTACAGAGAAAAATGTCTCAAATTTACACAAACTATTCTAATCAATAGGAAGTCAGAAATTTACTAGAAATGAAGCTGTAAATTCACAGAGAAAAGTCTGGACCCCCTGGTGGGCCATTTTTGGCCCATGGACCATACGTTTGACACCCCTGTTGGAAAATTAGAGTGTTTTGGGAACAGGTGAGGGTAACAATTGAAAAAATAATTTCAAAACAACTCATATTGAATCCTAAATTGTTTTTGTTGGGTCTGTATCCAGAAAAGCATAACTTTAATAAAAGTGAAAGAGCATTCATAGACCTCAGTTTGCTTAACGCCAAAAAATGTATTGCACTACTGTGGAAAAAGACTCATAGACCAGATGTGACTCAGTGGTTAAGACAGATGTTAACAAACCTTCCACTAGAAAGAATAACATACATACTGAAATCAAAGGAAAATGTGTTTGAGAATATATGGAGACCTTTCATTGATTATGTAAAGAATTTAAACATAACTTTTGAAGAAGAAGGTGAATGATGTGTGTGGACCTTGTAAATTCCAAACTGGTGAATGTACAATATGTATACTTATGTAATAGATTGCCTAGGCTAAACAGAGGAGCATTGTTGAAGACCTGTTCTTGTTAGTGGTTGTTGGTGTTTTTTTAGTATTTTTTTTATTACTTCAGTGTTAGTGTCTGTTTGTGTTATGTTTGTAAAAAAGGTTCAATAAAAATATTGTGGAAAAAAAATACATATTTAGAGCATGTACTTCCATGAAATAGTTGCATAATACAACAGCATGTAAATGAATAAGATAGAATAAAATAGAAAGCACAGATAAATGAAAGTTCACCTTACAAGAAGCTTCATATTTGTTCTTTACAGCAACAAATCAGTCACTTTTTCTCTGTGGCGAGAAAACTTCCATTTACACACTGTGGACATAATCGTTCCTACAGCGGCACCCCCAGGAATACGGTGGATACTACAAGTTCAGCAGAAACTGAAACTAAACTTCCTGTCTGCGCCACGAATTTTAAACTTAACACCAAGTAAAAAATCCTAAAACGCAACCACTTTAGTCAGAAAAGTAAATAAAAAAAATTAGTGTATAATTAATCTATCCGTGATTTTCAAGCATTATTGTGTAGCAGTGGTTCAGTGTTGTATAAATACTGACGAGATATTATTGTCTGAAAACACAAAACCGCGACATCAGCCCAACATTCAATAATAATAAAAATAATAATAATAATAATAACAAATTATTGAATTTCCCACCTGCATTCATGCCCTGGAAACACAGAAAAAGTACAAACAAACTCGTCTTCATTGTTGCAAAGAAGTGGACAGCAGTATGAAGGAAAACTGTTCAGTCCCAGCATGTCTCTGCCCGGAGCAGCTCCAGCCTTCAGCCGCCATGGACTCACTGCTGCTATAGAGGTGTTATGACGAGAATTGCTCACCTGCCGAGAATTATAGTCACGTGGTTTGTGGGCCGGAACTGGCAGTGACCAATTATGACCAACCGATTTCAAGAAAGGCTTTTTTGGAGTGTTTCTAAGCAGAGTTGATGAAGAGAGGTTGTGTTCAGATTAAACTTAGAGCGCTTTTCTTCAGGTAAACCAATTTAACTCATTTAACCAAGATACTGGGTCTGAGTAGAGACCAAAAGAAAGCAGAGTTTGTGTTTTGTTGCAGAAGAAGTGAATCTGTGAGCCCAATTTAAGTCAAATAATATAAGAAGGACAAAGGGGGAGACATCAATCAATCAATCAATCAATCTTTTATTTCAGATAGATTGAAAGTACAGATTAAAAGAAACAGAATAATATAACAAAGGGGGAAGAGAATCCAACAAGGTCAAATTAGACAATAACTCCTCTGATTATACATTTCAACATAAGTTATCCGAAATGGGTGATGGCTGAAGCCGCAACTTATATTGCCCACCCATATTCCATCCAAGAATTCAAAAGAAAAACAAAACAAGAGCGATTGCAATTCAGAACAAAGCTAAGACAAAATGCGACAAAAAAAAAACTAAGCAACAACACAACGCAGACTGGATATGACAATCCTTATGTGAGTTTACATGTCATCTTGTATATATGTTTGGAGTATTTCTTCCTTTAGTTTTTGTTTAAATTGTCCAAGCGTTGTACATGATTTTAATTCAGGTCCAAAATCGTTCCATAATCTGACTCCTTGCACTGAAACACAGTGTTGCTTGGTGGTAGTTCTCACTGAAGGTTTTTGAAATATACATGTTCCTCTGAAATGATATCGTTTCTCCCTTATTTGGAACAGCTTTTGGATTTTTGCGGGCAGTGATAGATTCTTCACTTTAAACATTATTACTGCAGTTTTAAAGTCAACCAGATCTTTCGACTTGAGAGCTTTTAATTTAAGAAAAAGTGGGTTTGTTGGTTCCCTGTAAGCAGCTTTGTTTATTATTCTAATAGCTCTCTTCTGAAGCATAAATACTGGATACATATTTGTTTTATATGTATTTCCCCATACTTCAGTACAATATGTCATGTATGGGAGTATTAATGAATGATACAAGGTATATAGTGTGGGCTGATTCAGCAAATATTTCACTCTGTGTAGTATTGCAATTGATTTGGATATTTTACCTTTAATATAATTAATATGTGACTTCCAACACAGTTTATTATCAATTATTACACCAAGAAATTTAGTTTTGGATACCCTTTCAATCTCTACACCATTTACACTGAGTTTAGATACTAAGTTGTTGTGATGGTTGTTAAAAACTGTAAATTTTGTCTTACTTAAATTGAGCATTAATTTGTTTGAATCAAACCACAGTTTAAGCTTTCCTAATTCGTTTCCGAGTGTATCCAAAAGTTGTTCCAAATTGCTTCCACTGCATAATAAATTAGTGTCATCGGCAAACAATATTAAATCAATTTTTTCTGAAACTTTACATATATCATTTATATATATATTGAATAACAATGGCCCCAAAACTGAACCCTGTGGGACTCCACAAGTAACCTTCAGTAACTGTGAGTTTTTGCTACCAACACATACATACTGATATCTATTCTTTAAGTAACTACATAACCAGGACAGTGCTACCCCCCTAATACCACAATTTTGTAGTTTCTGTAATAATAAATTATGATCCACTGTATCAAATGCTTTTTTAAGATCCAGGAATACCCCAACTGAATACTCTTTATTTTCAACCGCAGTTGATATTTTTTCTATAAATTCCATTAGAGCAAATGCAGTTGTCCTCTTGTGTCTGAACTCATAGTGCTGCTCACACAATAAATTATTCTTCAGTATGAAGTTGTCAGTTCTCTCATAGAATATTTTTTCAAGTATCTTGGAAAATTGCGGCAATAGTGAAATTGGTCAATAGTTTGAAAGTTCCCCTCTGTCACCCGTCTTGTATATCGGAATTACTTTAGCTATTTTCATTGCATTGGGAAATATACCTGTTTGGAGAGACAGGTTACAGATATACGTCAGTGGTTTAACTAAGCATTCAATAATAGTTTTGACTAAGAGCATGTCAATACCATCACAGTCCGTAGATGTTTTACTTTTAAATGATTTAACAATTTCAATGACCTCTCTCTCGTCTGTGTTCTTTATGAAAATGGAGTCTTTTATAGCAGTGTTTTTGCTTATTGTATCACCTGTGGGTGCCGTAATGGGTATTTCTCAAGCCAAATTAGGACCAATGTTAACAAAAAAGTTATTAAATTCATCTGCAGGTGAAGCTGCATTCACACTCTGAGTCGTTTTATTATTTTTTGAAAAATTGGTTGGGTAGCTTGTATTTCTGTTTTTATTTCCAAGAATATTGTTAAGTATTGTCCATGTATTTTTAATATTGTCTCTGTTTTTCTCCAGTTTTTTACTGTAATAGTCTCTTTTACTACATCTTATTATATATGTTAACTTATTTTTGTATGTTTTTTACCGCTGCTCTGCTTCTTTTGTCCTTTTCTTTAGGAAAGCTTTATACAATAAATTTTTCTTTTTACACGCCTTTTGTAGTCCTTTGGTTAACCATGGCTTATCGGCAAATTTATGTTTAAGCTTTTTCTTTACTAATGGACAATTTTTTTCATAAAGAGTGGTTACAATTACAGTTACAAGTATCTGCTGCTCGCTAATATATTTTAACTGCTGACCAGTATCACTTACTCTTATTCTACACTTTATTGCATGTATAGTTTATTTCTTTTATCTTATCATGTTTAATGTTGCAGCATTGCACTGAGACAAATTTCTAGTTTGTGTACTACATGAACAATGGCAATAAACCTGATTCTGATTCTGATTACAATGTTTATAAATGTGTCATAGGCTTCATTTACATCTGATACATAGACTTCTGTCCAGTCTTGCTTCAGCAAGTCCTCTTTAAAAGAACTGATTGCATTTTGTGATTTGTATCTGAACGATTTTAAAAAAATTTCTGTATTGGCCCCTGTGTGATTAGATTATTTGTTTATTTGACAGGGACAGTGCAATAAACATAGACAATTAATCAAATGACAATCAATCTGATGTGTTGCACAAAGAGTGTATAGCTATTAGCTAATTTGCAACTCTAGTCCCTGGATGGGCTTTAGAAAGGAGAAACAAGTAAAAAGAAAAAAAGGATAAGGAAAAGAAAAAATGAAAACAGGATAAATAATAACCACATACATCAATGCAAAAAAGATTATACATTATAAATACACAATTATAAATATTATAAATATTATAAATACACAATATAACAACCTGACTCACATTTGCCTATTTCAGGCCTCTCTCCTTTCGTCACTCACTATAAACAAACACATTCATTCCTTCCCTTCATTCACTCTCACCCTGCAGACAATCATTTCATACATGGGTACATTCTTGTTTATTTTTCAGCCAGTTTTTAACCTTTTTAGTGAATGTTTTAAAGTCCCAGATATGACTGCCCTTTATAGAGAAAGCTGTTTGTCCAAATGTGGTTCTGCGGTGGAATATTTTACAGTTATTATTTACAGAACTCCTGGTGGCTCTGCTGCTGTCCTGTCTTTGGATGAAACCAGCAAGTGGCTCAGGCGCTGATTTATGGAAACATTTGAAAATTAATTTCAGAAAACAGAGGTCAATGAAACTCTCAAAACTCAATAGGTTGTATTTTTTTAAAATATAACAGTGATACCACCTAATGGGCTTTTTGGCCAAGATTTTTAGGGTTTGATTATATAATGAACCTATATGTCTTATTGTAGAAGGGGCTGCTTGAGCCCAGACTGTCAAACAGTATGATATATGAGAAAAAACCATAGAATGCATATACAGTGTAGCTGCTTCGTATGGTATGTAATATCTAATTAATTTAAAGCAGTTCAGATTTTTTTTTACTGTTTTTGAAATTTTCTTTATATGAAGATTAAATTTGAATTGAGGATCTAGTACAATGCCAAGGTATTTGAATTCTGTAACTAAACTGATGTCTTGATCATGTATATTAACTTTAAAACATTGCAGGTTACATTTTTTGATTGAAAAGCACATTGAAACTGTTTTCTGAAGGTTCAGCAATAGATGGTTCTGGAAGAGCCACTCTTGGACATCAACCATACTTGTGGACAGTACATCTGCAGCCTGTGCTGGAGTCTTGGCAGCTGTGTAAATAACTGCATCATCTGCATAAAGTTGACATGTTGCAGCTGAGCAGTGTAGCGGCAAGTCATTAATAAAAATGCTGAAAAGTAAAGGACCAAGAATGGACCCCTGTGGGATACCCATACGGTTGTTTAAAAATGAGGATTTATCCTGGTGAACTTTTACACACTGTTCTCTATTCTGGAGATAAGATGCAAACCATTCTAATGTATCTGGAGAGAAGTTAAAAGATACCATTTTGGATAAAAGCAAACTGTGGTTTACAGTATTGAAAGCCTTTTTGAGATCTAGAAAACAGCCCCGACCACATTACCCCTGTCCAAGGACTGTTTGACATTTTCAATAAGGCAACAATTTGCTGTTTCTGTTGAGTATCCTGGTCTAAAACCAAATTGATGTGGATGAAGAAGTTGACTGTCTTGTAAATAGTCTATCAGCTGTGTAGCTACAACTTTTTCAAGAACCTTAGACAGGACTGGTAAAATAGAGATTGGGTGGTAATTGCATATATCATCTTTACTGCCTGATTTATGAACTGGTATGACGGCAGCTTTTTTCCAACCAGATGGAAATGTACTAGACCTAATGGAGAGATTAATGGGATGAGTCAGTGGTTTGATTAATATTTTGCTGTGCATTTTGAGAAAGGAAGTGCTCATATTGTAGATATCATTAGTTTTTGAGTTTGACAGTGTTTTAACAATACCAGCAATTAACTCCTCATTTACCTCATCGATGTGAAAAGAATCTGTTGAGAGTATTGATTTTGTGTTGTTGAGCACATTTGGCAGCACAAAGTTTTTTGTTAAGTCTTCCACAGAGTCCACAAAATATGAATTAAATTCATTTGCCAATGTAGCCTTGTCACTGATGGTCTTGCCATTGATTCTAAGTTCCTTTATCCCCTTCTGAACATTTTTTTTATTAGTTAAGTTATTTAAATGCCTCCATAGGGAACTGTTGTTACCCTTTGCATGATCTATCAGTTTATTGTAATAAGATACTTTTGATTTTCGCAGCTCTTGTACCACTTTATTTCTTAAACTTTTGTACATAAGGTGATCATTTTGTTGTTTAGAGGCTAATGATGTTTTCAATGCAGAGTCTCGCCTCTTCATAAGTTTTCTTATTTTATTATTTAACCATGGTAGGTTAATCTTCTGTTGTCTACTTTTAATTTGCTTTGTAAATTTTTCTATAGACTTTGTAATTATTGCAGTTATAAAATTACAACATCATCTACTTCATATATTGACATGAGCTGCTCCCAATTTTGATTCTCTAAGTAATGTTCAAACTCCTCATTTTTTGATTTGGGAATAATAAAATTTGATTTGTCAATATCGACTCCCCCAAAATACTGTAGTCGCTTTGGCCATGGATAAGTGCAAAGGTTGGCAAATGGTCACTTATATCATTTATCAATAATCCACTTTCTATTTTCTTATCAATAATATTAACAAACAGGTTGTCAATAAGTGTAGCAGTGTGAACTGTGATTCTACTGGGATGTGTTATTGTGGGATATAGACTCATGCTGTACATAGAATTCATGAAGTCTGTAATTACATTTTGTTGATATGGATTTAGTAAATCAATATTGAAATCTCCACAAATTACTACCATTTTCTTACTAGTAATATTATTGTACAGCTCGACTAATTTATCTCTGAATGTCTCAATGCAAGTTCCCGGCGTTCTATATATACAACTTATAATTAGATTTTTTGTTTTATCTTGGTCAATCTCAACAGTAACACATTCCAAAATCCCTGGTAGTGCAAAGGGCATTCCATTTACAAGCTTACACCTATACAGGTCATCAATATACAGTGCAACACCACCACCCTTTTTTTGAGATCTGTTAATATGAAACATCTGATATCCCTCTATTGCCATCAGAGGAGCCTGCTCTTCATTAAGCCAAGTTTCAGAGACTGCGATAGCTGTAAATTTTCTTTCTAGCTGTTTTAAATAGTCGTGAATCTGTGGAAAGTTTTTAAGACTTCTGCTGTTGAAGTGTATTATTGATAGTTTACCATCTAGTTGCACTTGACTTTTGAATTGCTTTTCAGTGTAATATTCACAATGATTATGAATATTATTGAAAAAGTGGTTATCAGGATCAATATCATTTTCCATCTCTTGTAGTTTATGTTCAGCATAATGGCATATTTTCAGAGTTTGAATTTCCTCACTCTGTGTCAAATGACTTCCTCCAACTGGGGATAATTGATGTCTACTCAAGTCAGTCATAAGTTTTTTTGTTTGTTTTGTTTATTTATTTTTTTTAAAGTACAGTGACATGGTATGTCAAAAGAACTATTCTTGCCGTGTGTGTGGATATGGATTATCATAGTCTCTTAATTTTCTTAATCAGTGTTCATCTGTTTTTATTTAAGTCAGTAACATCCCTGATTATTATACTCTTTGCTTCCTCAGGTGTTCCATTTAGTTTGATCCAAACTCTACAATTTCTTGTCCATGTTGCCTGTATCTTATTTTGTCTTTTCAGCATCCGTGCTTGCCGTGCTAGTTCAGCATTAGTTTTTGTTAGATGTTCATTTAGGTAAACTTCTGTTCCCCGTAGCTTTCTGGCCTGCCTCAGTATGTCATTCTTTACCCTTCTGTTCACAAAGCGCATCACAATTGATTTCTTTGTTTTATTATCTTTTCTGGGTAAAGCATGACAGGCAGAAATTGCATTTGCTTCAACCTTTATATTTCTACTATCAAGGAACTGAAGCACCTGGTTTTCCAGGGAGACTGATTCGCCCAGGGGAGCCTCCTCACCTCTCATTCCTGCTGTAGCATGAGCATATGATTGATATTTAATGTCTAGTCCACTTATAATTAAATCATCCATACGAGAATATTGCTCAAGCTCCTCGACGCGTCGCTCCAAGTATGCAATTTTTTGTTTTTTTTCCTTAATTGTTAATTTTAATTATCGGACTTCTTCCATTAGCCCTATTATTTTAGTCTGCTGACTAACCAGTTTGGTCAGTTCTTCTGACAAGAAGTTCAGAGATTTTTTGATCGCTTCCATTTCCTCCTTCTTTGGTGGCATTTTTACTGACCTGTGGATAGTAAAACAATCTCTGCTGGTGTCGCCGGTATCCGATCGGACCAACCTCGAATCCAGCTGGGCCTCAGCTAGCCTCCTCCGCTGCTAGTCCCGCTGCTTACCGCCACCGTAACCGAGCTCCTGTCCAGCCGGGGTACCGGAAACTCCTCCACCGAGTCCCGCCGCCCACTGCCGCTGTAACCAAGCTCCAATCCTGCTTCTGTCCAGCTGGGGTCCCGGTAGATCCTCCGCTGAGCCCTGCCACCTACCGCCGTCTGCCTCAGTAGTTCCTCCGCCGAGCCCCGCCGCTGCAACTGGGCTCCGACTCCGGCTGGGGCCCCAATGGTCCTCCACTGGTCCCCGTCTCCCACCACCGCTGCAGTTGAACTCCGATCCAGCTCCCGTCCAACTGCTGCCTCGGCTTGTTCCTCCGGCGAGCCCCAATCACCGGGGACAGAGTCGCTTCTCTGTGTTGGTGCTAGGCGCTACGACTAGCTTTGGTGTTAGCTATAGCGTTAGCCTAGCAAACGCTTCGGGTTAAGCGTAGCAGCGAACCACGAAAAGAAATGCCAATCAGTTCACTGACGAATGAGAGCAGTCCCAAAAGTCCAATTCTCACAGCGAGCGCAAAACAACTCTTAAAAACAGAGATCAAGTCTGACCCCCAAATCCAGACCGGCTGAACCACAACTAAAAAAATTTATTTAAGCTGAGCCTGCAAGACTGAGACCACTCACTCCGTCATCTTGAATTTTACCAACACCTGTGAAAACTCTTCTATCAGAACCAGTGGAAACTTATTCGGCACGTTGACGTCACATAAAGCTGGGTTGAAGTGACACACTGAGGTTATTAACAGAAAGTGAAAGTAAAATGTGTTGATTTAATCCATGTGCGCTGATGGTAAAGGAAGAAGGCTTCATACTGGTTTATTTCTTTTCTAAAGTGAATTGTATTGGTATGTTCATACTATATTTTTTAGGCTATATGTTCTACCCAGACCTAATATGTTAAAAATTTGAAAAACTCATTGACTCGGTTGATTATAAATTCCCTGTAAAACAAATCTACATTGTCTAAATGGTATTTTATGCTCTTTTTTTCTACAAACAAATTTCATTGATTTTGTTGCTCACTGGAAGAAAGCAATGCTCTCGACAGCAAACTGAAAAGCTTCTTCCATTTATCTGAACTCTTGCACAACAAACACAGCCAGCAGTCAGAATCACGTCTGCTTTTTCTCTCTCTGGTTCCACTTCTCATGCCTCCTCTCAGCCACTCTCCATTAGTCATGGCCTTATACTGCCATCTATAGGCTCAAATATGTAACTGCATTGTAAATTAGAAAACAAGAGTGAATGGTTGTCTGTCTCTCTGTGTTGGTCCTGCGATGGACTGGCAACCTGTCCAGGATGGACCCTGCCTCTCGCCCAAAAGATGCTGGGATAGGCTCCAGCACCCCCCGGGACCCAAAAAGGATTAAACAGAAGAAGATGAATTGAATGAATGAAGGCCACAAAAGTCATGAAAACAGACCACATTAAAAACCAAAAAACACAAAAATGGGGGGGGGGATGCTACACTCTTCCCTGCTTAACTAAATGTAGTCCAATTCAATTCAATTCAACTTTATTTATATAGCGCCATTTCACAACAACAGTCATCTCATAGCACTATCAACTGTAGGGGGGAACCCCCACAGTTGCAGAAAGACCCCAGCAATCAGGCGATCCCGTGAGCAAGCACTTGGCGACGGTGGAGAGGAAAAACTCCCTTTTAACAGGAAGAAACCTCCAGCAGAACCAGGCTCAGGGAGGGGCAGTCATCTGCTGCGACTGGCTGGGGGGTGAGGGGATAGAGAAGAAGAAAAGAACAGACATGTAGAGAGCAAACAGCACGATGGGGACTCAATCTATGGGAGAGAACAAACAAATGTTAATGACCAGCAAAAAAAAATATTTCATAGAGAGTGAGGAAAGGAGTGAGGCCCAGTGCATTACTGGAGGTCCCCCGGCTGACTAAACCTATTAGCAGCATAACTAAGGGAGGGTTCAGAAACACATTGTCACGCCTCGCCGCCCATCTGCGGAGCCAGCTGCACGCACACCAGCACCTCATCAGCAGCGAGGGATTTAAGCCGCCTCGCGCTGGGCTTCGGCCTGAAGCCGTCAGTCTTCACTTGCTACGATTGCTGTAAGGAATCTCTACCACTCAGCAAACATTCTGGTAAGAAGCTCTTACCTCATTCTTCTCTCAGTCTGCTCCCCTGTGCACAGGTGGATTCCCCGGCGGCGGACCACTCCTCTCCGCCTCCATTCCCTCGCTGCTGCACCGGGCGCTCCAGGTCGCTGTCTACCGGACCTCATCCTTGCTGTGCCAGCCACCTGCTAATTCCAAGTAAGCCAGTCACCATTTTCATATCTCCTGTGTTGGTGTGGTGCCCGTCACCCTTCTCCCTTTGCTTCTCCCATAGGGTTGTCCGGCTGTACGGTCTCCTGCCTCCGTGCCCGACGTAGATGCCACCACCAATACATTCACATCTCGCAGACACACATTCATACACACTTGTTGTTAATAAAGCTATTAGATCTACTCTGAGCCTGCGTGTGTGTCTCCTGAGCCGTGCATTATGTCAGTACGGCTTCAGCAGAGCGGCTCGGCAGACGGCGGGCTCACACGCCGACTTTCCACCCTCGAGGCTCGAGTGGACCTAATAGCCCACCAGCAACAGGTGATTCTTAATCATTTAACCATCATTACTAACCGATTGGACCGCTTGGACCCCCAACAGCCGTTCCCCCCGGCTCGTCAGGGCGGCACGGCTCCTGCTGCTCCAGCGGCCGTCCAGCCTGCTCCGGTAGCACCGGTTCGGCTCACACCCATTCCGACTCCCGCCCGCTTTAGCGGTAAGCTCGGCGGAGCACGGGGGTTTATAATGCAGTGTGAGTCCGTGTTCCACCGTGTGCCCGGAGATTTTCCCTCAGACCATAGCCGAATTGGCTACATAGGGAATCTCCTGGAGGGGCGAGTGCTAACTTGGGCTTATGCCGTAATGGCGAGGCCCAGTTACGCCACCCTCACCTATGGCCAATTCGTGAGACAATTCCTGGAAGTCTTTGATCATTCTCGTACTGAAAGCGTTCAGGTCGATCGGCTTCTCAGCCTCCAGCAGGGAAGCCGGTCGGCAGCTGACTATGCGATCGACTTCCGGGTAGCGGCGGAGGAGTTAGGCTGGGATGAACGTTCATTCTGCGGTCTCTTCCTCCGCAGTCTCAATGATGGTCTGAGGGACGAACTGGCTGGGCGGGACATCCCGGAGACTTTAGCGGAGCTAACGACCCTAGCCATCAGCCTGGATAACAGGCTGTGCGAGCGCACCTCGGAGCGGAAGTCGTCTTCTTCTCGCTCTCGTGGTGCCTCGTTGCGCCTGTCCCAAGCTCGCCCCCTGGCGTTGCCGCCACCATCGTGCCCCGAGGAGTCGGAGCCGATGGTGACGGGCTGGACAAAGCTCCCTCCTGCGGAGAGACAACGCCGCCGTGAGTTGGGTCTCTGCATGTATTGCGGAGACAGCCAACACACGGTGGAGCTTTGCCCACAGAAGCCAAACGGCGGGGTCCGCGAGTCACTGTAGGGGGCCTCGCGGACATCAATCGGTTAAATCCCCTCTCCCAATTGAAGCTGCCCGTCCGATTTTGTCACAACTCCACTGGGCACCTCACTCACGCACTGGTGGATTCGGGCGCGGAGGGCAGCTTTATTTCACAAAGCCTGGCAACCCGATTGGGCATCCGTTGCCAAGTCCTCAAATCTCCTCTCGCCCTGGTCAACCTCTCCCATGTCTCCCTGGGGAGAGTAACACATCAGACTGTCCCTGTTCCTGTGATCATCTCTGGGAACCACCGGGAGGAAATCACCTTCTACGTCCTCCCCAACTCTGTGAGGCCCGTCATCCTGGGGTACCCCTGGCTTCGCCTCCATAACCCCGTCCTGGATTGGAAGTCCGCCAGGGTATCGGCATGGAGTACCTTCTGCATGAGCACCTGCTTGCAATCCGCTGCCTGCTCTCCGTCCTCTTCTCCAACTCCTATGGACGCTGCGCCCCCGGATCTCTCCCTGGTGCCATCAGAATTTCACGACCTGGGTATGGTTTTCAGCAAGTCCAAGGCGATGTCTCTTCCTCCACACAGGCCCTACGACTGTGCGGTAAACATCCGCCAGGGGGCACCCTTACCCTCTGGGCGACTCTACAGCCTGTCGGCGCCGGAGAAGGAGACCATGAATTCCTACCTCAAGGAATCGCTGAGTGCTGGAATTATCCGTCCCTCGTCATCACCATTAGGCGCAGGATTTTTCTTCGTGGGCAAGAAGGACGGTTCCCTCCGTCCTTGTATCGACTACCGTGCCCTGAATGATATCACGGAGAAGGATCGCTACACCCTGCCACTTATGGACACCGTCTTCCACTCCCTCCAGGGGGCGACTTGGTTCACCAAGCTGGATCTACGCAGCGCATACCACCTCGTCCGGATCCGGGAGGGAGATGAGTGGAAGACAGCCTTCCGTACCCCGAACGGCCACTTCGAGTACCTGGTGATGCCATTCGGGTTGACCAATGCTCCAGCCGTCTTTCAGCGCCTAATAAATGACGTCCTCCGGGATTTCATCGGCCTATTTGTGTTCGTCTACCTGGATGACATCCTCATCTTCTCCAAATCCAGGGAAGAGCACCGGGTCCATGTGAGGCGGGTCCTCCAAAGGCTGCTGGAGAACCGGTTGTATGTGAAGGCAGAAAAATGTAAATTCTACGCTAAGACAACGTCCTTCCTCAGGTTCGTCATCTCCCAAGACCAGGTGCTTCCGGACCCAGTGAAGGTGAAGGCGGTGGTGGAATGGCCTACACCTACATCGAGAAAACAGGTGCAACAATTCATTGGGTTTGCAAATTTCTACCACCGCTTCGTCCCGAATTTTGGCACCATCGTCGGCCCTCTGACCCGCCTCACGTCCCCTAAGGTCCCGTTCTGGTGGACCGAAGAGGCCGCGGCTGCTTTCCAGGCGCTGAAGGCGGAGTTCTCCTCCTCCCGGGTCCTTAGCCAGGTCGACCCGTCGCTGCAATGCATCGTGGAAGTGGATGCTTCGGACACAGGAGTGGGGGCGGTTCTATCTCAGCGGTCGCCAGATGATGGAGTCAAACGGCCCTGCACTTTCTTCTCTCGGCGCTTGTCCCCGGCGGAACGGAACTACGACGTGGGGGACAGAGAGCTCCTCGCCATCAAGCTCGCGCTGCAGGAGTGGCGTCACTGGCTAGAGGGGGCGGACCTGCTGTTCGTGGTCCTGACTGACCACAAGAACTTGGAATACTTGAGATCTGCCAAGCGTCTGAACGCCCGCCAGGCGCATTGGTCCTTGTTCTTTGCCAGGTTCCGTTTTAACATCACCTTCAGGCCTGGCTCCAAGAACGGCCTGCCCGACGCCCTCTCTAGGCAATTTGCCCCTGAGGAGTCTGAGGACACGGTCCACACCATCCTGCCCAGGTCGTGCATCGTGGGAGCCATCACTTGGGACATAGAAAGCAAGATCCGGAAGGCGCAGGAAGTGGAACCTGACCCTGGCGGCGGACCGGAGGGGAGGCTTTTCGTGCCATCCACGGTTCGGGGGGAGGTCATCCACTGGCTACATACATCCAGGCTCACCTGCCACCCTGGTTCCTCCTGGATGATCGACCTTCAACGGTCCTTCTGGTGGCCAGGCCTGCGGAAGGACGCTGCCCGCTACGCCCGGGCCTGCCCTGTATGTGCCACCAGTAAGTCAGGTAATGCCCCTCCAGCGGGTTTGCTCCAGCCTCTGCCCGTCCCTGGCAGGCCCTGGTCGCATATCGCCCTGGATTTCGTCACCGGACTCCCAGTTTCTAACACCTTCGCCACCGTCCTGACCATCGTAGACCGTTTCTCCAAGGCGGCGCACTTCATCCCGCTACAAGGTCTTCCATCTGCCCTGGAGACGGCGGACCTCCTAGTCCAACACGTGGTCAGGCTGCACGGGATTCCGGTGGACGTGGTCTCGGACCGGGGGCCCCAATTTTCCTCAGAGGTTTGGAGGTCATTTTGCAACGCCCTGGGAGCCAAGGTAAGCCTCTCCTCTGGCCATCACCCCCAAACCAACGGGCAGTGTGAGCGGACCAACCAGGAGCTGGAGGCTGCGCTCCGCTGCGTCACTGCGTCCAAGCCTGCGTCCTGGAGTAACCATCTCGCCTGGGTTGAGTACGCCCACAACACCGCCCGCTCTTCTGCCACAGGGATGTCTCCCTTTAAGGCGTCCCTGGGCTACGACCCCCCTCTTTTCCCAGCGCAGGAGAGTGAGGTAACTGTTCCCTCAGTTCGGGCGCACCTCAGGCAGTTCCGCTCCATCTGGGTGTCGCGCGCAATGCGCTTTTACGCACGGCGGAGCGCAACAGAACCATGGCGGACCGGCACAGAAGACCTGCCCCAGCGTACCAGGTGGGTCAGCGTGTCTATGTGTCAACCCAGGACGTCATTTTAAAGGGTGAGAGGAGGAAGCTGGCACAGCGTTTTATGGGCCCATACCCCATCACCAGGATTATCAACCCGGTGGCTGTGCGTGTAGCTATTCCCCCCTCCCTCCGCATCCATTCCACCTTCCACGTTTCCAAGGTGAAGCCGGCAGTCTCCGATCCCCTTTGCCCTCCTCCTGCTGCGCAGCCCGCACCCCGGATGATTGATGGCCATCCGGCCTGGCCTGTCTCCTCCATCCTGGACTCCCGGCGCCGGGGTCGCGGGTTGCAGTACTTGGTGGACTGGGAGGGTTATGGGCCTGAACATCGGCAATGGGTACCCTCGTCATTTGTGTTGGACCCGTCCCTCATTACTGAGTTCCACCGAGCGCACCCGGAGAAACCATCGCCAGGAGGCGCTGCTAGAGGAGGGAGTACTGTCACGCCTCCCCGCCCATCTGTGGCGCCAGCTGCACGCACACCTGCACCTCATCAGCAGCGAGGGATTTAAGCCGCCTCGCCCTGGGCTTTGGCCTGAAGCCGTCAATCTTCACTCGCTACAATTGCTGTAAGGAATCGCTACCACTCAGCAAACATTCTGGTAAGAAGCTCTTACCTCATTCTTCTCCCAGTCTGCTCCCCTGTGCACAGGTGGATTCCCCGGCGGCGGACCACTCCTCTCCGCCTCCATTCCCTCGCTGCTGCACTGGGCGCTCCAGGTCGCTGTCTACCGGACCTCATCCTTGCTGTGCCAGCCACCTGCTAATTCCAAGTAAGCCAGTCACCATTTTCATATCTCCTGTGTTGGTGTGGTGCCCGTCACCCTTCTCCCTTTGCTTCTCCCATAGGGTTGTCCGGCTGTACGGTCTCCTGCTTCCGTGCCCGACGCAGACGCCACCACCAATACATTCACATCTCGCAGACACACATTCATACACACATGTTGTTAATAAAGCTATTAGATCTACTCTGAGCCTGCGTGTGTCTCCTGAGCCATGCATTATGTCACACATGATCCCTCCCTAATTGTAGGCTATATCAAAAAGGTAGGTTTTAGCCCTATTCTTAAAAACAGAGATCGAGTCTGACTCCCGAATCCAGATTGGCAGCTGATTCCACAGGAGAGGAGCTTGATAACTGAAGGCTCTGCCTCCCATTGTACTTTTGGAGATTCTAGGTATTACAAGTAATCCTGCATTTTGGGAGCGTAGTGCTCTGTTAGGATAATACGGTAGTATCAGATCTTTTAAATAAAAAGGAGCCTGATTGTTTAGAGCTTTGTAAGTAAGAAGAAGGATTTTAAACTTAATTCTAAACTCTATGGGAAGCCAATGAAGGGAGGCCAGAACCGGAGAGATATGATCTCTCTTTCTAGTACCTGTTAAAACTCTTGCTGCAGCATTTTGGATCAGCTGAAGACTTTTTAAAGATGTTTTAGGACAGCCTGATAATAAAGAATTACAATAATCTAATCTCGAGCTAACAAAAGCATGGATCAGCTTCTCAGCATCACCCTGAGACAAGATGCTCCTAATCTTGGCAATATTACGCAAATGATAGAAGGCAGTCTTAGAAACAAATTAATATGTGAATTGAAGGACAAATCCTGATCAAAAATAACTCCAAGGTTCCTCACAGAGCTATTAAGAGAAAGAGTAACTGCATCCAAACTGAAAGTTTGATTTGGAAAGGAATTTCTAAGGTTTTTTGGACCAACAAGAATGACTTCAGTCTTATCTGAATTTAATAGCAGGAAATTACAAGTCATCCAAGCTTTGATTTCCTTAAGACAGGCTTCTAACTTGGCTAATTGATTACTATCATCTGGCTTCATTGACAGGTATAATTGTGTGTCATCTGCATAAAATGTCCAGACATTTTCGGTCTCGGTTCATTCTGTCTTCAACAGTTTGATCACTTACAGGTTTGAGTCCATTGCTCAAGACACATATCTGATGACAGATTCCACATAACATATACAGATGTGGACAAAATTGTTGGTACCCCTCTGTTAATGAAACAAAACCCCACAATAGTCACAGAAATAACTTGAATCTTACAAAAGTGGTAATAAATAAAAATTCTATGAAAATTAACCAATGAAAATCAGACAATGCTTTTGAACTGTGGTTCACCAGAATTTAAAAAAAAAAACAACAACTCATGAAACAGGCCTGGACAAAAATGATGGTACCCTTAACTTAATATTTTGTTGCACAACCTTTTGAGGCAATCACTGCAATCAAACCATTTCTGTAACTGTCAATGAGACTTCTGCACCTCTCAGCAGGTATTTTGGCCCACTCCTCATGAGCAAACTGCTCCAGTTGTCTCAGGTTTGAAGGGTGCCTTCTCCAGATGGCATGTTTCAGCTCCTTCCACAGATGTTCAATAGGATTTAGATCAGGGCTCATAGAAGGCCACTTTAGAATAGTCCAATGTTTGGCTCTTAGCCATTCTTGGGTGTTTTTAGCTGTGTTTTGGGTCATTATCCTGTTGCAAGACCCATGACCTGAGACTAAGACCAAGCTGTCTGACACTGGGCAGCACATTTCTCTCTAGAATACCTTGATAGTCTTGAGATTTCATTGTACCCTGCACAGATTCAAGACACCCTGTGCCAGATGCAGCAAAGCAGCCCCAGAACATAACAGAACCTCCTCCATGTTTCACAGTAGGGGCAGTGTTCTTTTCTTGGTATGCTTCATTTTTGCGTCTGTGAACATAGCGCTGATGTGCCTTGCCAAAAAGTTCCAGTTTTGTCTCGTCTGTCCATAGGACATTCTCCCAGAAGCTTTGTGGCTTGTCAACATGCAGTTTGGCAAATTCCAGTCTGGCTTTTTGATGATTTGTTTTCAACAGTGGTGCCCTCCTTGGTCGTCTCCCATGAAGTCCACTTTGGCTCAAACAACGACGGATGGTGCGATCTGACACTGATGTACCTTGACCTTGGAGTTCACCATGAATGTGTTTAGAGGTTGTTCTGGGCTCTTTTGTTAAGTAGTAGGTACGGACAGGCAGGCCCTGGATCTAGGATATAGTTCTTTGTATATTGGTAATGAAGCTTGATCTACACACACATGTAATTAAGGCCACTGATAAGTAGGTTGGTATAAAATAAAATTGCAAATCATTGAAAATGTGTGGTACTTAAACTATAGTAGTATCGACCTATAGATCTAAGTAAGCAGGCTATGCCTTGTAGTGAAATTTGCTCAAAATGACAAAACCAAAGTTGAGCTGTCAAACCACTCACTTACCTTCTTTGTAGTCATTTCGGAGTCTTGCAAGTAAGGGTGCTTGGTCCTTTGACAACAAAAAAACTGCTATGTCAGCGTACATACAGGGGGGCCATTTTGGCCAATTTCTGCAACGTGGCCGTGAATGCAAGCACAACTAGTTTATGCTTGCGTTTGCGGATAACATTCATTAATTAGCAATTTTAATATTTTATCATTCTGTTGTGTTGAAAATATTCTGTACTTATTTGAAGAAATTGTTGGGAGAAACATGGGGTGAAAGACACTTGGAACAGAGACTGGTTTATTTTTTAATACATTTGAAAACAAGTGATTATTTTAAGTTGGTAAACGAAGAGTCGAATGTTAAAAATAAACATTGAAAAAGCAATTGTCATATTTATAAATGTGAAATACTCAGTTTTATAAAATGGCTCACTTGAAATTAATGAAAAAAACTAACTGAACTATTAACAGATTATACTTTCTATCCTTTGTAATTCTATTGTGGTTCAGGAAATTCATTCTATTTATGACTATATGAATTTGGTAGTTTTACAGAGCACACGTGTATAGTTTGTACTTTTTCCTCATTTAAAGTTTTGAGAAAAATGTAACATTTCCAAAATAGTTCACAAATGTGTGCATAAAAAGCTAGAATGAAAAAAAAAATTCAAATTTAGTATAAAAATATATAAATCTGTAAGAAAAAGTAATGATTTTTTTAACTAAAAAACAGCCACGTTTCAATTTTAAAATAGCCTCAAATGTACAATAAAAATCAGTTATGAGAGAGAGAAATACAATATTATGCGGAAAAAGTAGCAAATTTATGCGAAAAAGTAAAATTTAGAATAAAGAAGGTAGTACATTTAAAAGGAAAAAAATGTACAATTCTGTCAGAAAGATGTTAATGTTGCTTGTTTGTATTATAATACAGTTAAATTTGTTCACTGTAAGTGTAACAATATACCTACCGATAGGTATTTTGAATATTTACCTAATATGGCTAAAAAAAAAAAAATCTTTATGCTGCAGATCGTCGCAGCTATCATTCACACGCCATCATAGAAAGGCCGTTGTTTGGAACTATTTGGAGCTCCATGAACCACATGACCGGGCAGCGGCGAGTTCAAAGCGTGTCGCAACTATCATACTATTGGCCCTTTTCCACTAGTACCTGTTCAGCCCGGTACAGCACCGCACAGCTCTTACCTGGCAGACTAGTCCAGCTTACTCAGATTAAAAAGTGTTCCTTTAATCTGAGCAAGCCGGACTAGCCTGCCACAATTTCGATATCCAGCTTATTTTTTTCCATTAAAATCTGATGTGTTTTCAAAGTGTTCCCTTTATTTTTTTGAGCAGTATAAATCAACTTGTTGTCCTAAACAGATTTGTTTCCCCATTTTGTCACATGCCTTCCAGTCAATAGGTCTTGCAAACCATTTCACAATCTGACCCCACATAAACCTTCTATTGTGCAGTTAAAATGTACATATAATCACAGTTGGATTACACTCATTATTTTTGTTGATTACATACTTCTTAATCAATGAGTATACATTTGCTTTACCGATTACACAAGATATTACATTTCATAGCATATGCTTTCAATATTGCTTTGCATTCAGTTCTATGATTCAACAGCTATGTCTGTTCCCATCCTTTCTGACCACAGGAGTATGTGCTCTCTGATGATTTTGTGACCCTGCCTGACCTCCCTGTGATGTTTTCTGTATTCTTGGGCCATTTGAAGCAGGATTCCCCATTTTCTTTTCATGGGGGTAAATCAGTGTGATTGGGAGGGTCTGCTGCTTTCAGCCTTTTTGCGGTTGCTGGGGTCATTTCGTGGGGTACTCGAACAATAGCTGGGCCACCCACCTTTGCTCCACTGCCCCAAGCTGTACTGTGTCCAGGTGGACAAGGGGGTTATTGTCTGTAAAAACTGTAAAGGGCACACCCCACAAATAGTCCTTAAACTTTTGTTATGGCCCACTTTAGTGCCAACAATTCCAATTTAAAGGAGCTATAATTTTGATCATTCCTCTCTGCGGGGTGAAGACTGACTGGCATAGGCAATAACTTTCTCATGCCCATCTTGAACCTGGGCAAGCACTGCTCCTAGCCCCTCCAAACTTGCATCTGTATAGAGATTAAGGGGTTTGGAAAAATCAGCATAAGCCAACACTGGAGCACTCAACAGCGCTGACTTAAGTCTTTCAAAGGCAGCCTGACATTCAGGAGACCAAGCTATGGCCTGATTTTTTTCCGCTTGAAGCTACCTTATTAGGCAGGGTAGCATGTAGAGCTGCTGTAATCTTGGAGAACCCCGGAACAAAACGTCTGTAGTATCCTACAAAGCCTAAAAAAAGATCAAACTTCTTTAACTGTACTAGGTGGCTTCCACTGCTGGACCACTCTGGTCTTCTCGGAATCAGTAGCCACACCATCCTTGCTGATAATGTGCCCCAGATATCTCACCTCAAGTTGAAAAAGATGGCATTTCTGAGGCTGCAGCATCAGACCATGTTTTGCCAGCCACTCAAAAACCTGTTCTAAATGGGTGACATGGGAATGGAAATCAGGTGAAAACACAATAACATCATCAAT
>CM035839.1:436398650-436455016 GCA_020510985.1 Pholidichthys leucotaenia | reverse complement strand
ATGGCGCAGATGCGCTGATGGCTGCCATGAGTTCAATGAGAGCGGACTTTTCCTCTAGATTTGATGGGATTATGACAGCGTTGGAAGGAATAAGAAAGGAATTGGGTGACTGTGTAGAACGAACGGCGCAGATGGAGCTCCGTCTCGCTAGTGCTGAAGATGACGTCACCCGTCTTCAATTAAAGGTGCGCACTTTGGAAAAAAAAAATAAATCTCTGGAAGATAATATTTTGGATTTGGAATCTCGGTCGAGACAGAATAATTTGAGGCTGGTGGGTCTTCCAGAGGAATCAGAAGGTCGGGACGTATGTTCCTTTCTGGAAAAGTGGATTCCGGAGGTGCTGGGCAGCGAGGATGTTGCAATCAGCAGTGGTTCTGGAAAAAGCACATCGTATTGGCCCACGGAGAGATAAGGGACCGCCGAGGACCTTAATTATGAAGTTTCTTAGCAACAGAGACAGGATGAAGATCTTCAACGCTGCACGTGCTAAAGGAGAGATTAAACACCAGGACCAGCAGGTGCGGTTCTACCCAGATTTGGCCACAGGAATCCAGCAATTGAGGAAGCAGTTTGATCCCGTACGTAAGGAGCTGCGCAACCATTGGGATTCGTCATGGTGTAATCTATCCTGCGAGACTGCTGACCACGTATGAGGGCAGAACCCACATCTTCAAGACCCCAGAGGAGGCGCAGGAGTTCATCAAGAAGATCAAAGAAGAAGAAGAGACTGGTGGGAGCTAAGCATGAACAAAATATAAGGTAGAATAATTAAGCATTTGCACAGGCATCTGACTGACTTGAAGTAAATAGTAAGTTTACAAAATATAGATTGTATTATATATTAAAAAAACAAAACAAAAACAAAACAAACAAAACAAAAACAAAAAAACTATGATGTACAAAGTTGTTAAAAATTTTGGAGTTAAGTTGGAAAACTACAGAGGAGAGTTAATGTTACGTCATTAAAAGCAGTAGAGTTAGGGTGATTGGGAGGATGAAGAAGGAGTGGCTTAGGCTGTTCCCCGTGGGTGTGGAACGGTCGATGGCTATATCGGGAGACAGAATTTTTCTTTGATTTTGGGGGGGTTTGCCACAAGTGTGGGAAGGGGAAATTTGTTTGTGTGTAGTTTGTAGGATGAATGTTCAACCACTCATGTTTTTGCTTCTCTGTATGAGCATGTTTACACTGCAAGGTAATCCCAAACTCTCTATTGATCATGGACCAAAGTGTTAATCTTAATTTAACTTCATGGAATTGCAGAGGTCTACAAAATTTAAAAAAACTTAAACAAGTTATGAATAAAATAAAGGACATGGGTTCAAGAATTGTGTTTTTACAAGAAACTCATCTGATAGAGGAGGATGTTAAAAGAATTAGGAGTAGATGGCAGGGAAGTGTATTCACCTCTTCATTTTCATCCCGAGCCAGGGGAGTTATGACTCTCATACATAAATCAGTTCCTTTCAAGTGAAAAATGTAATTGGAGCAAAATTTGGAAGATATGTAATCATTCAAGGTTCTTTGCTATTAGAAAATATAAATCTTGTGAACTTATATGGTCCCAATATAGATGATCAGAAGTTCTTTGCTAATTTATTTCTCATCTTATCATCACTTACAGGGCAACATATAATAGCAGGGGATTTTAATTGTACATTGAATCCAGGTGTGGATAGATCAACAGGACTGGATTGTACGCACATTGGATGTAGGATGACTATTAATCATTTTATGAAAGAATTGAGATTGTTAGATATATGGAGAGAAATGAAACCACAAGTTAAAGCCTATTCTTGTTATTCCAGTACCTACAAGACATTCTCACGTATTGATTATTTTTTGATTTCCACAGAATTAAGGTCCAAGATTCAAAACTGCTTTTATGATAACATCGTGATCTCTGATCATGCACCCTGTTGTCTAATATATGTAGATAAAAAATTGACAAAGGAATCAGGTAGATGGCAATTTCAGCATAAATGGCTTCAGGATGAGGAATTTGTCAAGTATATAGAAAAACAGATAGACGAGTTCTTTGACATCAATACTACACAAACATCAGCATGTGTAAAGTGGGAGGCTTTCAAAGCTTTTATTAGGGGACATATTATTAGTTATACAGGATCAAAATCTAAGAAGACTCGAGAGGAGAGAGCTAAATTGGAACATAAAATAAAAAATCTTCAGGAAAAAGTGTATGCAGGAAGTGACCCAAGGTTGGAGAATGAATTACTGATTTTGAGAGCTGAATACGACAAAAAATCAGCGAATAGAGCTGCCTCGAGTCTTCTAAGATTGAAACAATCTTTTTATGAACAAGGTGAAAAATCAGGAAAATTATTAGCATGGCAGATTAAACAATTGGAAATTAAAACACCCAATTACCAGTATTATAAGTAACGGACAGGTAGTTATAGATCCTTTAGAAATTAATAGAGCCTTTAGAGATTACTATGAAAAATTATATGATACCAAAAATGAACCTGATTTAACAAAACTAAATGGGTTTTTGAACGAACTATCTATACCGTGTATTCCAAATGAAAACAAGGAGATATTGGAGTCTAAAATTAGTCAAGAAGAAGTTGGGCTAGCCATTGATAATATGAAATCAGGAAAAAGTGCAGGACCAGATGGTCTTCCAGTTGACCTTTATAAAAAATTTAAGAATAAATTAATAAAACCTTTTTTGGAAATGGTTTTAGAAGCATTTCAAAATAATAATTTACCATCATACATAAATAATGCCTTAATTATACTGCTGCCAAAACCAGGTAAGCCCTCTAATAAATGTGAAAATATGAGACCAATAAGCCTATTAAACGCCGACCTTAAGATAATCTGTAAAATTTTAGCAAGACGAATACAAGAAATTTTACCAAATATTATTAATCGAGATCAGAATGGCTTTATAAAGGGTAGACAAGGCTTCCATAATGTAAGAAGACTATTTAATATTATTTATTTTAATAAAGAAGCACCGGATACAGCTCTCCTATCATTGGACGCCGAAAAGGCCTTTGATAGAGTTGAATGGCCCTTTCTTTTTGAAGTCCTACAAAGGTTTGGACATGGAAATAATTTCATAAAATGGGTTCAAATAATATACAATAATGCTACAGCAGAAATCCTAACAAATAACAATATTTCAAAACCAATAAAAATCAATAGAGGATGTCGACAAGGCTGTCCACTTTCACCTTTACTGTTTACTATGGCAATTGAACCTTTAGCGATAGCGATACGTTTACATTCACAAATATATGGAATTAAAGTTGGACCAACAGAACATAAAATCTCCCTGTACGCCGATGATATAATTTTGTTTATGTCGAATCTAAAAAATCAATTCCAACCTTGTTGAATTTAATAAAGAATTTTGGGGAAATATCAGGATATAAAATAAATAAAACTAAATCTTCAATATTAATGCTAAATGAGACCCAGAGAAATTACCCAGCCCCTGAGGTAAATCAATTCAATGTTGTAAATCAGTTTAAATATTTAGGAATCCAAATTATGCCTAAGCTAGAATCAGTCGCCAGTGTCAACTATGAAGCCTTAATGTCAGATATCAATGAGTTAACTCAGAGATGGATGTCACTACCAATGTCGATGATCGGGAGAATCAATATACTTAAAAGTAATATTTTACCTAAAATACTTTATTTATTTCAATACATTCCCTTATCACCACCTTTAGATCTATTCTCAAGAATAAAAAAAAAAGTTAGTGGAATTTATATGGAACAACAGGAGGGCTAGATTACGTTTGTCTTTATTATATTTACCATTTGATCGTGGAGGTCTGAAATGTCCAAATTTTATGTTGTATTATTGGTCGGCACAACTGAGGTCTATGACATATTATTTTTCATCAAATGATCTCCCTCACTGGACTGAAATGGAATCATACAATTTACCTTTACCTCTTCCCATATTCATATACTCAGATTCGGCAAAAAAATTACAAAAACAAGTTAAAAATCCATTTGTAAAGCATATGATCAAAATATGGTGTGAAGCTAAAAACTATTTAAAAGAACCACAGTTATTGTCACAATTTAGTCCAATATGGGGTAATCAATATTTTAAACCAGGGAGAGCGGACGCTGTATTTAAAGTATGGAATTTAAAAGGGATACAAAAGATTCAGGATTTATATTTGCCATGTGCAGACAACAATGTCTTTTGAAGAGCTGAGGATCAAATTTAATCTCAATAGAACACATTTTTTTAAATATCTTCAACTTAGAAACTTTATTCGATCAAATCAAAATAAAGCTCTCACTCGACCTATTTATTCATCCTTGGAAAAAATGATGATGAAAGATAGTAAAAGAAAGGGTATTATTTCAGAGTTTTATAACTCATTGACACTATCTTCAAGTGAAAATTCACTGAAAAGATTAAACTACTGGAAAGAAGATCTGCAAATTGAAATTTCAGAGGAACAATGGGAATTGGCTTGTACAGAAGCTCAAACCAAATCAATAAATGCACGCCTTAAATTGATACATTTCAAATGGTTAATGCGGATGTATGTTACACCGGAGGAGTTAAATAGATATAACAAAAATATACCAGATACATGCACAAAATGCATGGAAAGTAAAGGAACCCTATTTCATTGTTTATGGGAATGTAGATTAATAAGAATGTTTTGGGAAGAGGTGAGGGTAACAATTGAAAAAATAATCTCAAAACAAATCATATTGAATCCTAAACTGTTTTTGTTGGGTCTGTACCCAGAAAAGCATAATTTTAATAAAAGTGAAAGAACATTCATAGACCTCAGTTTGCTTAATGCCAAAAAATGTATTGCACTATTATGGAAAAAGACTCATAGACCAGATGTGACTCAGTGGTTAAGACAGATGTTAACAAACCTTCCATTAGAAAGAATAACATATATACTGAAATCAAAGGAAATTGTGTTTGAGAATATATGGAGACCTTTTATTGATTATGTAAAAAATTTAAACATAACTCTTGAAGAAGAAGGTGAATGATGTGTGTGGACCTTGTAAATTCCAAACTGGTGAACATAATATGTATACTTATGTATTGGATTGTCTAGACTAAACAGAGGAGCATTGTTGAAGACTTGATTTTGTTGGTGGTTGTTGGTGTTTTTAGTGCATTTTTTTTTTTTTTGTAGTACTTTAGTGTTAGTGTTTGATTGTTTGTATCATGTTTGTTAAAAAAAAAAAAAAGGTTCAATAAAGATATTGTGGAAAAAAAATATTAGGTCTCTAACTCCCAAGTCTCTGTTAGTCCATGATCTGTTAATTGATCATCAGATTGATTTAATTTCCCTTACAGAGACTTGGTTAGGACAAGAGGATTATGTTGGTTTAAATGAATCAACTCCCTCTGGTTATTTAAACTGTCAAAATCCCAGAAGTTCTGGTCGTGGAGGAGGAGTAGCAACAATTTACCATTCCAAATTACTAGTTAATGTAAAGAAAAAAACATGTTATAATTCCTTTGAGGGCCTGGTCCTCAGTGTTGGGCACTTTAGCAATTTCAGGTTAAACCCAATTTTATTTGCCATAGTTTATCGTCTCCCATCAACCTATTCAGAATTTTTATCCGAATTTGCTGATTTCTTAGCTGATTTAGTGCTGAAATCTGATAGAATAATTATAGTAGGGGACTTTAATATACATGTGGATGTAGATAGTGACTGCCTTAATGTGGCTTTTAATTCAATATTAGACTCGATTGGGTTTTCTCAGAAAGTAGGAAATTCTACTCATTACCTCCACCATACATTGGACCTTGTTCTGACATATGGCATAGAAATAGAAAATCTTGTAGTGTCTCCTCATAACCCTGTACTGTAAGACCATTGTCTGTTAACCTTTGATTTTACTATTTCTGACTATTTGCCTCCTAAAGAAAAATATTATTCCAGTAGATGCCTCTCAGATGATGCTGTTTCCAAATTTATGCAGATTGTTTCCTCTATGCCATGTGTCAACACAACGGAAATAAGCTATAGACAGCTTGCTCCTTCTGTAATTGATAACATGGTGGATAGTGTTTCAGCTTCTCTGCATCAGGCTCTAGACTTGGTGGCCCCCTTAAAAAAGAAAAAGTCTAATCAGAGATTTTTAACTCCTTGGTTCAACACAGAAACTCGTAGCTTAAAACAGAAGACTCGTCAATTAGAAAGAAAATGGCGCTCTACTAATTTAGATGAAATCTATTTAGCTTGGAGAAATCATCTTTTAATTTATAAAAAATCTCTTAGAAAAGCTAGAACAAGTTATTACTCTGCATTAATAGAAGAGAACAAGAATAATCCCAAGTTTCTTTTCAGTACTGTAGCCAGGTTGACAAAGAGTCAGGACTCTGTCAATCCTAGCATCCCCTTAGAGCTTACTAGTCAGGACTTTATGAACTTTTTCAATAATAAAATTTCATCCATCAGAGATAAAATCATTCAGATTCTTCCCACAGTTAACTTAAATACTGCAACTACTACAACTCCTTCTATTGATGCCTGTCTTGATGAGTTTACTCCAATCGACCTTTGTGAGTTAGACAAAATAGTTTCCTCATCCAAACCTTCAACTTGTCTTTTAGACCCTATTCCTACCAGGTTATTTAAAGAAGTCTTCCCACTTATTGGGAGCTTTATTCTTCATATAATCAATTCTTCATTGACTTTAGGCCATGTACCGCAGGCTTTTAAAACGGCTGTAATTAAACCCTTACTCAAAAAGCCAACGCTAGATCCAGGAGCTTTAGCTAAC
Source organism: Pholidichthys leucotaenia (assembly GCA_020510985.1). Classification (NCBI taxonomy): domain Eukaryota; kingdom Metazoa; phylum Chordata; class Actinopteri; order Cichliformes; family Pholidichthyidae; genus Pholidichthys; species Pholidichthys leucotaenia. The sequence continues at coordinate 436,448,250 of CM035839.1, read as the reverse complement.
TATAGACCAATCTCTAATCTCCCTTTCATTTCAAAAATCTTAGAAAGAGTTGTTGCTACGCAATTATTTGACCACCTGCAGGGAAATGGTTTACTTGAAGAGTTTCAATCTGGGTTTAGAATCCATCATAGTACTGAAACAGCCTTAGCGAAGGTCACTAACGACCTCCTCATTGCATCTGATAATGGACTAGTTTCTGTACTTGTCCTTTTAGATCTTAGTGCAGCTTTTGATACTATTGATCATAATATTCTACTTGATAGATTAGAACACTATGTTGGACTTAATGGAACTTCGTTGCAGTGGTTTAGATCTTACTTATCTGATAGGTTCCAGTTTGTTCATGTAAATGATGAGTTTTCTTTCAGCTCAAAGCTTAGTCATGGAGTTCCACAGGGATCTGTGCTAGGCCCTACTCTTTTTAGTTTATATATGCTTCCGTTAGGCAACATTATTAGAAAGCACTGTATACATTTTCATTGTTATGCAGATGACACACAATTATACCTGTCAATGAAGCCAGATGATACTAATCAATTAGCCAAGTTAGAAGCCTGTCTTAAGGAAATCAAAGCTTGGATGACTTGTAATTTCCTGCTATTAAATTCAGATAAGACTGAAGTCATTCTTGTTGGTCCAAAAAACCTTAGAAATTCCTTTCCAAATCAAACTTTCAGTTTGGATGCAGTTACTCTTTCTCTTAATAGCTCTGTGAGGAACCTTGGAGTTATTTTTGATCAGGATTTGTCCTTCAATTCACATATTAAATTTGTTTCTAAGACTGCCTTCTATCATTTGCGTAATATTGCCAAGATTAGGAGCATCTTGTCTCAGAGTGATGCTGAGAAGCTGATCCACGCTTTTGTTAGCTCGAGATTAGATTATTGTAATTCTCTATTATCAGGCTGTCCTAAAACATCTTTAAAAAGTCTTCAGCTGATCCAAAATGCTGCAGCAAGAGTTTTAACAGGTACTAGAAAGAGAGATCATATCTCTCCGGTTCTGGCCTCCCTTCATTGGCTTCCCATAGAGTTTAGAATTAAGTTTAAAATCCTTCTTCTTACTTACAAAGCTCTAAACAATCAGGCTCCTTTTTATTTAAAAGATCTGATACTACCGTATCATCCTAACAGAGCACTACGCTCCCAAAATGCAGGATTACTTGTAATACCTAGAATCTCCAAAAGTACAATGGGAGGCAGAGCCTTCAGTTATCAAGCTCCTCTCCTGTGGAATCAGCTGCCAATCTGGATTCGGGAGTCAGACTCGATCTCTGTTTTTAAGAATAGGGCTAAAACCTACCTTTTTGATATAGCCTACAATTAGGGAGGGATCATGTGTTTCTGAACCCTCCCTTAGTTATGCTGCTAATAGGTTTAGTCAGCCGGGGGACCTCCAGTAATGCACTGGGCCTCACTCCTTTCCTCACTCTCTATGAAATTTTTTTTTTTTTGCTGGTCATTAACATTTGTTTGTTCTCTCCCATAGATCAGAATCAGAATCAGAATCAGAATCAGGTTTATTGCCATTGTTCATGTAGTACACAAACTAGGAATTTGTCTCGGTACAATGCTGCAACATTAAACATGATAGGATAAGAGAAATAAACTATACATGTAATAAAGTGTAGGATAAGATTAAGTGATACTGGTCAACAGTTAAAATATATATTAGCCAGCAGCAGATACTGTGGAGAACTATATAGTGCAGTCGGTAATGCAGGAAGAAAACAGTGATGATTGACATGAGTCTGGTTGAGCTGCTGCACATGGTGCACGAGAGTCAATAAGTCACTTAGTGTTCAGCAGTCTAATGGCAGAGGGGAAGAAGCTGTTCATGTGACGGGAGGTTTTAGTCTGGATGGACCAAAGTCTTCTACCAGAGGGGAGGGGGGCAAACAGTACGTGACCAGGGTGTGAGGGATCGGCTATGATCCGGCCAGCACGCCTCCGGGTCCTGGAGATGTACAGATCCTGGAGAGATGGGAGCTTGCAGCCGATCACCTTCTCAGCAGTGCGCACGACGCGCTGCAGCCTTAGTCTGTCCCTGGCAGTGGCTCCTGCGTACCACACGGTTATGGAGGTGGTGAGGATGGACTCGATGATGGCTGTGTAGAACTGCACTAACATCTTGGTGGGTAGCTTGAGCTTCCTCAGCTGCCGCAGGAAGAACATCCTCTGCTGGGCTTTTTTGATGAGTGAGCTGATGGTCAGCTCCCATTTGAGGTCCCTGGTGATGGTAGTGCCTAGGAAGCGGAAGGAATCAGCAGTGGTGATGGGAGAGCCTGAGAGGGTGAGGGGGGGGCAGAGGAGTAGTGACTTTCCTGAAGTCTACAATCATCTCCACTGTCTTCAGAGCGTTCAGCTGCAGGTTGTTATTGCTGCACCAGGACGCCAGCTGGGCCACCTCTCTCCTGTAGGCGGACTCGTCGCCGTTGGAGATGAGCCCGATGAGGGTGGTGTCGTCCGCAAACTTGATCAACTTGACAGACTGGTGGCTGGAGGTGCAGGAGTTGGTGTAAAGGGAGAAGAGTAGGGGGGAAAGTACACAGCCCTGGGGTGATCCGGTGCTGATGCTAGTATAGTCTGAGACAGTCTTTCCCAGCCGCATATGCTGCCTCCGGTCCGTCAGGAAGTCGATGATCCACCTGCAGAGGGAGTCAGGCACGTTGAGCAGGGACAGCTTGTCCCGGAGCAGAGCGGGGCGGATGGTGTTGAATGCGGAGTTGAAGTCCCCAAACAGGATCCTGGCGTAGGTTCCCGGGGAGTCCAGGTGCTGCAGGATGGAGTGGAGGGCCAGGTTGACTGCATCGTCTACAGACCTGTTGGCTCGGTAGGCAAACTGCAGCGGGTCCAGGAGAGGGGTGGTGATGGACTTGAGGTGGGACAGGACCAGGCGCTCAAAGGACTTCATGACTACAGAGGTGAGCGCTACAGGTCTGTAGTCATTAAGTCCAGTGATCCGTGGCTTCTTGGGGACAGGGATGATGGTGGAGGATTTGAGGCAGGACGGCACGTGGCATAACTTAAGGGAGGTGTTAAAAATGTCTGTGAATACAGGAGCCAGCTGTTTCGCACAGAGTCTCAGGGTGGAGGGAGACACGCCGTCTGGGCCGGGGGCCTTGCGCGGGTTCAGTCTGGAGAACTGTTTGAGCACATCCTGCTCACTGATGATAAGGGGAGGGGGGGAGGAGGGGGGGTGCCTTAAATGAAGTAGGGAATGTGGAGGCTGTGGAGCTGGAGGGAGGGGGGGAGATGGACACAGATGACGAGGTGTCAAAACGGGCATAGTGTTGGGACAGATTGAGTCCCCATCGTGCTGTTTGCTCTCTACATGTCTGTTCTTTTCTTCTTCTCTATCCCCTCACCCCCCAGCCAGTCGCAGCAGATGACTGCCCCTCCCTGAGCCTGGTTCTGCTGGAGGTTTCTTCCTGTTAAAAGGGAGTTTTTCCTCTCCACCGTCGCCAAGTGCTTGCTCACAGGGGATCGCCTGATTGCTGGGGTCTTTCTGCAACTGTGGGGGTCCCCCTACAGTTGATAGTGCTATGAGATGACTGTTGTTGTGAAATGGCGCTATATAAATAAAGTTGAATTGAATTGAATTGAATTGAATAGATGAAAAAATGATGTTTTGGTGATACGGTTGATGTGAGATTTGAAGGAGAGGGTGGGGTCCATGATAATGCCGAGGTTTCTGGCCAGGGGGGAGGGGGTGACTGAGTGACCATCGATTTGGAATGAAAAGTTCTGGGAAGAGGGTAAAAGATTTTGGTCCAAAAATGATGATTTCTGTTTTATTGCTGTTTAGCTTGAGAAAGTTGTTAGTCATCCAGGTTTTTATGTCTGTAAGGCAGTTGGTGATGGTGGAGAGAATGGCGGGGTTGATGGATTTAGAGGAGATGTACGGCTGGGTGTCGTCGGCGTAGCAGTGAAAGTGAAGACCATGTTGACGAATGATGTGACCAAGCGGAAGCATGTAGAGAGTGAAAAGGGTTGGACCGAGCACAGAGCCTTGAGGGACACCGTGTGAGACGGGGGTGGTGCGTGATTTATGATTGTTGATGGAGATGTACTGGAATCTCTCAGACAGGTAGGAGGTGAACCAAGAGAGGGCGGAGTCAGTGATGCCAATAGAAAGCAGACGACGGAGCAGGACGGAATGATTGATGGTATCGAAAGCAGCGCTGAGATCGAGAAGGAGAAGAATGGTGAGGGAGCCAGAGTCAGAGGCGAGCAGGAGGTCATTGGTGACCCTGAGGAGGGCGGTTTCAGTGCTGTGGTGAGAACGGAATCCAGATTGAAATGTTTCGTAGAGTTTGTTGGAGAGGAGGTGTTTCTTGAGTTGGGTGGCAACAGCTTTTTCCAATATTTTAGCCAGAAATGGGAGGTTGGAGATAGGTCTGAAATTGTTGGGGTCGTCAGAGTCCAGGCCAGGTTTCTTAAGGAGGGGGGTGATGGCAGCAATCTTAAGTGATGGGGGGACAATGCCAGTGGTCAGGGAGGAGTTGATGGTGTCGATGATAAGGGGGGCAAGAGGGGTGAGACAGGCTTTGATAAGGGGGGAGGGGATGGGGTCCAGGGGGCATGTAGATGATTTCATGCTGGAGAGTATTTCGGAAAGTTCATCAGTGGTTATGGGTGAGAAAAGGGAGAGCTGTTTATCTATGGGTGGAGAAAAAGTGGGTTCTGGGTCAGGGGTGATGGCTGGGAAGGAGGCAAGTTGGTTGTGAATGTTGTCAATTTTGGAATGGAAAAATGATATAAAGCTATTGCATTTTTCAGGGGTGAAGGATGATGAAATGATGTCCTGGGGTTTGAGGAGTTTGTTGATGGTGGAGAACAGAGTGCGGGGGTTGGAGGATCCAGAGTGAATGATGCTGGAGTAGTAGGCAGAGCGAGCTTCATTGAGTGAGGATTGATATAGGTGCATCAGTTCTATGTGAGCGAGGGTGTGTACAGTCAGACCAGTTTTGCAGCTCAGGCGTTCAAGCTGCCGCAGTTGTTTTTTTGAGTTTGTGAAGTTCTAAGGTGTACCATAGGGCCGAATGAATGAAAGTGACGGATTTTGTTTTCATGGGGGCCAGTTTGTTGAGGGAGGTAGACAATGTGTTGTTGTAGATGTTTACTAAGTCCGTAGGGGTTGGGTTTACAGGGAAGGTGAGGTTGGAGAGAGTGTTAGATATGCATGTGGAGAGAGAAACTGAGCAGATGGACTTAAGATTCCTGAAGGTTATTGTTCGGTCTTGTTTGGGTTGAGGGGCCGGGATGTCAATGTCCAGTGTGATGGCGAGATGATCCGAGATGGTGAGGTCAGTGCTGGAGATGTTGTGAATGTGGAGACCAGTGGAGCAAACCAGATCCAGGACATGTCCACGTCTGTGGGTAGGGAAAGTTATGTGTTGGGTGAAGTTTAGACACTTTAGTAAGTCCAGAAAATCGTTTGCGTATTTGCAGTCAGGGGAATCAATGTGGAGGTTGAAATCGCCAAGCAGTAGGACAGATGGTGAGGTTGCAGACAGTACTGTAATGAGTTCTGAAAGATCTGATAAAAAAGATGGATTTGGTTTGGGAGGGCGGTAAATAATTGCAATGAGGAGAGGTTTTGGGCCGGGGAGTTTAAAAGTCAGGTGTTCAAAAGAGGAAACAGCGGGTATGGAGAGAGGTCGGGGATTAAGGTTATGAAGATGAATAGCAGCAATGCCTCCTCCACGGCCTTCAGGGCGTGGGTTGTCCAGGTATGAATATCCAGCAGGGGTGGTTTGGTTAAGTGCGATGTAATACAGGGGTTTTTGCCAAGTTTCAGTGAGACAGAGGAGATCCAGTTTATTATCAGTGATGAATTCATTTAGAATGAGGCTTTTATTGTTAAGTGATCGTGTGTTGAAGAGGGCAAGTTTCAGGTGCTTTTGTTTTGAAAATGCGGGTGCGGAAGTCGGGATAGGGCGGAGATTGAAAGGATTCACGTTGGGGTTGTTCTGATGACGCGTCACATTGTTGTGATGATGCAACGCGGAAGTGCGGAAGCCGGTGTCCATGCAGCGATTTGACCAGAGAACGGGGATACAGTTTGTTGTGGTGAAGTGGTAACTAAACTTGCGGCGTGAACTTCGGTGGATATATCGGGGCCGGAGGAGAAGTCTGGAGCTTTTTAGTGAGGCAATGAGTTCCAAGGAGGGAGAGGTTTGGTGGTTTAGCCGGAGGAGTTGCACGGATGTGTAGCGTAGCGCCATAACTGGGGCTATGCCGGTGCTGGAGGTGGGTGATGGAGGTCCGAGTTTGTTGCAGGCGATAAAACCAATGAGTCGGCAGAGTTGCAGGATGAAGTGACAGAACGTGTCGACCATGGAAGGACGCTTCCCAGCCTCTCTGATTTCTAGCCGAGCAGCGCTAGCACCAGGCAGCAGCCAGTTAGCCGTTGACCCGCCAGCTTGTAGCGAGACACCCGGTAGCGAGCTCGGTAGCGAACTAGCTGATGGCCCAGCGATGTTAGCAGGGAGTCCCAGACAGATGACAGCCAAAGCACGGACAGGTAGCGGTCGGCCAGCCGTCAACTGGCTGGCTAACAGCCAGTTTCCCGCTAGCCCGCTTTCCCGCAGGCCAAGGCCACCAGCAAGTTGCGGGTAGATGTTCCAGAGATGGAGAGTAGAGAGGCAGATGAAGACAATCCAAACCATGACAGGACAACAGAACAGTTTGTGACCGGAGTAGCACTTGAGTCAGCCCGGTGGGTGAAGTTGACAGCCAAGATCGTCTTGCAGGTAAGCGTCCACACCACCAGTAAAATGAACAAAAAATAGTAGTATCCAGGTCCAGCAATGTAGGGAAATGAACAAACAAACAACACAGAAACTGTAAAGTTAAAAAAAAAAAAAAGAAATTACGAATGAATCACGAATGGGGAAGCGGCGAACAGAGCAGCGCCAGCGTCCTCCCTCCTCGTTAGACGTGGGAGGAGAAGATCAACCAGGCAGGGATGCTGCTTATCGCCCACCTTGTTTGCTCTGGTCATAGAGCCACTGGCTCAAGCGATACGACAAAATAAGAAATTAAAAGGTGTAACGATAAAGGGAGCGGAACACAAGATTGGGCTATTTGCAGACGATATTATAGTTTACCTTGAACAACCAGATGAATCAATAATGGAAATGATGAACTTGATAGAAAATTTTGGAAAATTATCAGGATACAAGATAAACATAACAAAAACACAAATACTGACATTCCACTATAACCCTCTAAACCAGATAACTGATAAGATCAAACTAAACTGGAAACAAAAAGAAATAAAATACCTTGGAGTGAACATACCTAAAGATCTAAGCAAAATCTATAAAGCAAACTATGATAGGTTGGAACAAGAAATAAAAAAAGATATTGATAGATGGTCAATCTTAAATATGGATCTGAATTCAAAAATTGAGACAGTCAAAATCAGCATACAACCTAGATTACTTTACCTCTTCCAGGCTCTACCAACAGAGATTCCTGGTGCCCAGTTCTCAAAGTGGGACAGGATGATATCGAGATTTGTTTGGGGAGGTAAAAAACCAAGAGTGAAATATAAAACTCTCCAGTTACCAAAAGAGAAAGGAGGCATGGGCCTACCGAGTCTAAAGGAATATTACTACTCAGCACAAATAAGATATATCACATGTTGGTGCGACGAGGGATATGAGGTAAAATGGAAAGAAATGGAAAAGGAAATTGAGGGACTCCCAGTACAAAGCATAATAGGAGATAAAGATGCATATAAGCAAATCAAACAAATAGACCCAATCACTAAATTTACTTTGGAACTGTGGTATAAAATAGTACAAAAGTATAATATAAAGGAAGACATAAAACTATTGAAATGGGTAGCATTTGACAGTCAGTTTGAACCGGCAAAACAAGATAGGGGATACAAAAATCTGGTGAACAAGGGAATCACAGCATGGGGCAATATCGGAAAAAAAGATCTCGGGAGCTTTGTAAACATCAGAAGAAAATTTAAACTAGAAAGATCGGAATTCTTCAGATATCTGCAGATGAGAGATTACTATATGAAGAAGATTAGGCATAACCTCCAAACAGATGTGAGCGAGATTATACAATTCATTTTAAGCTCATATGCAGGAAATAAAATAAGAATTATTTCAAAGCTATATCAGAAACTTATGGCAAACAATCATTCAAGTAACTATATAAAGGAGAAATGGGAGAAAGAGCTCAATTTAAACATAACAGAAGAAAGCTGGCAGGAAACATGGAAAACACAACACACATCAACAAGTTCAAGGACATGGAGGGAATTTGGATGGAAAAACCTGATTCGCTTTTTCATTACACCACAGATTCAAGGAAAATATACAAATACCCAATCTATATGCTGGAGGGGATGTGGGGCTCAAAATGCAGACCACTCACATATGTTTTGGAAATGCTGCAAAATCTCATCATTCTGGAAATCTATACATGTGACAATACAGAGGATATTAGGATATAATATACCAATGAACTGTAACTTGATGTATTTATGTGATCTTAAAAGAGACAATGTTATACAGGCTGAGGACAGATATCTAGTTAAAATCTTGTTGATTGCATGTAAAAAAACAATCACAAAAAAATGGCGATCAGAAGTTCTTCCTGACCAATAGCAATGGACTGACATTGTTGAGGACATACGTTTGATGGAAAAACTAACATATCGACAAAGATTGCAAGAAGGACAATATGAAAAAAAATGGCGGAAATGGACACACTACAAAGTGCAACAACGAGACAGAAATTGAAAGAATAACCAAAGACACTGAAAAACCAGAAGAATTAAGAGATGGAAACTAAAAACTTGATGCTCCAACATTTGTCCCCCCCCCTTTTTTTTCCTTCTTACTCTAGCCCCTTTGTTTTTTAAATGTAGACTGTGATCTGAATGCAATATATATAATGAAAAATGAATAAAAATCTAAGTTACAAAAAAAACTGCAGTAATAATGTTTAAAGTGAAGAATCTATCACTGCCCACAAATAGAGCAATAATTTAAAAGATAAGAAAATAAGAGCAGTGAATATACATATGTACACATAAATATAAATACACGGTGCGGAGCATTACAGATTTCCTTACACTTTGTATGGTGTAAGGAAATCTGTGGGTGGGCCGCTGGAGTGGTGAGTCAGGGTGCAGAAACTTGGCGGAGATCAGCGCAGACGGCGCCAATAAAATCCAGGTTGAGCTGTTGCTGTAGATTTGGCCATGGTGCGTTGGAGCGTTGAGAGGAAATAGACGATCTTTAGTCCCTCAGGCCCGTGCAGAGGCGTTGGAGCGGCGGGAGGGAATAGACGATCTGAGACGTGGCTAACTGAACTAGCAGCAGATGCTAACATTGAGCTGGAGGGTTTTCACATGATACGAGCTGACCGAACACCAGACAGTGGCAAGGCTAGGGGCGGTGGAGTGATCATGTATGTTAACAACAACAGGTGCAGACCGGGACATATCACTGTTAAACAACGACACTGCAGCAAAGACATTGAGTTGCTAGCTGTTAGCATGAGGCCTACATATCTCCCGAGAGAACACTCACACGTGATCTGCATTGTTGTTTATGCAAATCCGACGGCGAACGCTGGGACAGCACGTGACGTCATCCATTCAGTAACCAGCAGGCTGCAGACAGAACACCCAGATGCTCTTCTCCTCATCTCAGGCGATTTCAACCATGTTTCACTGTCTCCCATTCTACCCACGTTCACCCAGTATGTCACATGCCACACTAGAGACAATAAAACACTGGATTTATTCTACGCAAACACTAAGGAGGCGTACACCTCATCACAACTACCCCCACTCGGGAGATCGGATCACAACTTGGTTCATCTCCGGCCGGTGTACAAACCCCTAGTGCACAGACAACCTCCGGCCATGCACACTGTGGAGTTATGGTCTGAGGAGACAATGGACACCCTAAAGGGCTGTTTTGAAGCCACCGCCTGGAAGCAGCTCTGCGATCCACATGGTGAGGACATCGATGGCCTCATTCACACCTTCACGGGCTACCTCAGCTTCTGTGTGGACAAATCCGTTCCCACCAAGACCATACGGCGTCACTCAAACAACAAACCCTGGATCAACCCTGAGATTAAAACACTTCTGAGAGAGAAGAAGAGGATCTTCAGGTCAGGGAACAGGGAGATGCTGAAGTCCGTACAGAGGGAGCTGAGGAGAAAGATCAGAGAAGGCAAGGACAGCTTCAGGAAGAAGATGGAGGACAAGCTGCAACAGAGCGACATCAGCGGGGTCTGGAGAAACCTCAAAACCATCTCGGGGCTCCAGAATACCTCCCCCCAGGCCACAGGGGGCAGGGAGTGGGCGAACAACCTGAATCTGTTTTTCAATAGATTTGACCAACCGCCCTCCCCCCTGACTGCACAACAACCACTGCTGCCTCTAAAGAAATCAAGTCCTGCTGCCCACTCCCCACTCTACCAACACCCCCCCACTCCCAACACACAGCCCCCCATCCTGACCCTGACCAGGACCCAGGTGAGGACGGAGCTGAGGAAGATCAAGGCGAGGAAGGCGCCGGGACCGGACGGCATCAGCGCAAAGCTCCTCAAGTCCTGTGCAGACCAGCTGTGTGGGATTGTGACGTATATCTTCAACATGAGCCTGAAACTGGGGAGGGTACCACAGCTGTGGAAAACATCTTGTGTGGTACCTGTACCAAAAACTTCCCACCCCAAAGACCTGAACAGCTACAGACCGGTGGCCTTGACGTCCCACTTGATGAAGACCCTGGAGAGACTGCTCCTTGCTCACCTCCGCCCCCTGGTGGAACCAGCGATGGATCCACTCCAGTTCGCCTACCAGCATGGCATTGGGGTGGAGGATGCGGTGATCTTCCTCCTTCACCGTTCTCTGTCCCACCTGGAGAAGCCCGGGAATATGGTGAGGATCATGTTCTTTGACTTCTCCAGTGCTTTCAACACCATCCAACCGATGATCCTGAAGGACAAGCTGCTGCGCGCAGGGGTGGACCAGCACCTGTCATCATGGATCCTGGACTACCTCACGAACCGGCCTCAGTTTGTGAGAACCCGGGACTGTGTGTCCGACACGATCATCAGTAGCACGGGGGCCCCCCAGGGAACGGTGCTGGCTCCCTTCCTGTTCACTCTTTATACTGCGGACTTCTCACACAACACAACACACTGCCATCTACAGAAGTTCTCTGATGACTCTGCGATCGTTGGCCTCATCTCCAATGGAGATGAAGCTGAGTACAGAGGGCTTATCCAGGACTTCGTGGACTGGTGCCATCGGAACTGCCTCCAGATCAACGCGAGGAAAACTAAGGAGCTGGTGGTGGACTGCCGCAGGCATGGGCAGCCCCTCACAGTACCAGTAAATATACAGGGAACAGACATCGAGATGGTGACATCCTATAAGTACCTGGGTATTCATCTGAACAATAAACTAGACTGGTCACACAATACTGACGCACTCTACAAGAAGGGACAGCGCAGGCTGTTCCTGCTGAGGAGACTCAGGTCTTTTGGTGTACAAGGGGCGCTGCTGAAGTCATTCTATGACACGGTGGTGGCATCAGCCATCACTTTTGGAGTGGTCTGCTGGGGCAGTGGCATTACTGCAGCCGATAGGAAGAGACTGAACAAACTGATTAAGAAAGCTAGCTCTGTCCTGGGGCAGCGCCTTGATCCGATGGAGGAGATAGGAGAGAGAAGGACGGTGGCTAAACTGTCATCTCTGCTGGAGTCCGAGTTCCACCCTATGCAGGACATACTGAATGCACTGAGGAGCTCATTTAGCAGCAGACTACATCATCCCAGGTGCACAACCGAGAGGTTTCGTAGGTCCTTCCTACCAACGGCTGTCAGACTGTACAACCTAAGCAGGGCTGCTCGCAGAGATAGCAAAAAAGACGTAACAAACTAATAGTTTTTTGAATGCAGAAGATGCAATAGACTTACACAGTGGTCCTCTCCGGCATACAACTAGGAGCATGCCGGTCGCTATGGAGGGTGAGAGTGTGTATGGGCACATAATCATACCATGCAGGATAGCTGGGTAGACGGTTATGCTGTTTCATTCCATCTAGCGGCAATGCTCTGCACTGTGTGTGTTTATATATTTGCATATTTGTTCCGTCTAGCTGCAATGCTCCGTACTGTGGGTGTTTATATATTTATATATCTACATGTTATTCCATCTAGCTACATTGCTCCGCACTGTGTGTGTTTATATACTTGCATATTTATTCCACCTAGCTGCAATGCTCCGTACTGTGGGTGTTTATATATTTACATATTTATTCCATCTAGCTACAATGCTCTGCACTGTGTGTTCATATATTCATATATTTATTCCATCCAGCTACAATGCTCTGCACTGTGTGTCTGTGTGTGTGTGTATATATATATATTTTATAGTAATACGTACATATGTTTATTAGCTGCTCTTGCTTGCTTGTTTTTTTTTTCTTGCCTTCTGATTGTTGCTCTGAGTGTTGCTATCCCTGTGCTGTTGCAATCCTGGAATTTCCCCGTTGTGGGACTAATAAAGGCTTATCTTATCTTATCTTAAATATCCAAATGTTGTTCCAAATAAGGGAGAACCAATATCATTTCAGAGGAACATGTATATTTCAAAAACCTTCAGTGAGAACTACCACCAAGCAACACTGTGTTTCAGTGCAAGGAGTCAGGTTATGGAACGATTTTGGACCTGAATTAAAATCATGTACAACGCTTGGACAATTTAAACTAAAACTAAAGGAAGAAATACTCCAAACATATATACAAGATGACATGTAAAATCACATAAGGATTGTCATATCCAGTCTGTGTTGTGTTGTAGCTTAGTTTTTTGTCACGTTTTGTCTTAGCTTTGTTCTGAATTGTAATCGCTCTTGTTTTGTTCTTCTTTTGAATTCTTGGATGGAATATGGGTGGGCAATATAAGCTGCGGCTTCAGCCATCACCCAATTCAGATAACTTATGTTGAACTGTATAATCAGAGGAGTTATTGTCTAATTTGACCTTGTAAGATTTTTTTTCTTTCCCCTTTGTTATATTATTCTATTCCTTTCTTTTAATCTTTACTTTTAATCTATCCAAAATAAAGATTCATTCATTCAAGACTGAAATCATTACTCAAGTTTTTAAGTGGCTGCTCTTTGTACCCTTAACTCAACTAGAAATTTTTGGTTTTCTACTTTTAATTATTAATTTCAAAGCACTGCTTTTACATGAGTAGAATTTCTGGTTACTATACCCACCTGATCATATAATTTAAGTATGCATGAGTACATTACTATTATGAATGTTTCTTTCCCTTCCCTACTCTCTCAATGGAAAAGAAGAAACACTAGAATAAAAATACAAAAAATACACAGATTTTTGTCATTTATATAAACCATGACACTTAATATTCTCTAACCTGTTTGTATCCCACCATAGACAGGGAGATAAGCTGAATTAGACAGAGCTCAGAGAGGGAAAGATGAGACAGAAGAGAGGAGCCAAGGAGAGGAAAGTGTTCAGGCAAAGGAGAGAAGGATAACACCACTAAAGTCTAAACACAGGATTTCTGGGTGGGACCCCAACTGGCCCAATATTCAAGCCTCGGTTGTACAATACTTCAAATGGTAAATTCCATATGCAACATTACTGTGTAAAATTTTAAAAAGAAATATATAAAATTAACATATTCCGGTATGTTTACCCCCACCCCCCAGAAAAAATATGTTGCCACCGCACCAAGGTCTTTAATCCAGAGGAAACACTTTATTATTGATGACAACTCATTGATTTTTTTTAAAATATTGTTCTTAATACACTACTGTTCAAAAGTTTGGGGTCACTTAGAAATTTCCTTATTTTTGAAAGAAAAGCACTGTTTTTTTTCAATGAAGATAACTTTAAACTAATCAGAAATACACTATACATTGCTAATGTGGTAAATGACTATTCTAGCTGCAAATGTCTGGTTTTTGGTGCAATATCTACATAGGTGTATAGAGGCCCATTTCCAGCAACTATCACTCCAGTGTTCTAATGGTACAATGTGTTTGCTCATTGCGTCAGAAGGCTAATGGATGATTAGAAAACCCTTGTGCAATCATGTTAGGTCTGCAATGCTGTAATTGCTGCAAATGGAGGAGTCTTTGACGAAAGCAAAGTTTGAAGGAAAAAATTATTATTTCAAATACAAATCATTATTTCTAACCTTGTCAATGTCTTGACTATATTTTCTATTCATTTTACAACTCCTGGTGGTAAATAAGTGTGACTTTTCATGGAAAACACAAAATAATTGTCTGGGTGACCCCAAACTTTTGAACGGTAGTGTATATTTAAACTTCCAATATTATTTTCTATAGATCTTATTTTTACACACTCATTTGATTTTTTTTTTCTCTTTTTATAATTTTGAGAGAAAAAAATTCATAAATTTACAAGGAAACTGTTTTACTTTAGAACAGAATAAACTTAATGTCATTGTACAGTACAAGGAAATTGTGGGTGCTGCACTAGCCTGCTGAGCAATAAAGAGAGAAGGATTAGATATAGGACGGTTACAGAATACACCATTAAACATTAAACAAATCTACCTACGGGTACAAATAAAGTAACCTGAACCTGAACTGAAATAAAAACAGCCCAACAGGTGTGGTAGTGGCTTCACCAATGGAACTAGAGAGAAAAAGTTTGAGAAGGTGAAAAAAAAACAAACAGTAAATTTATGAGAAAATAGTAAAAATTTGACAAAAATTTGAGAAATGAGAAAATCCTGAAAAACTGCAGCAACTGTTGTGGTGATACAAGTATTCAATTTCCCCTTTGGGGATCAATAAGTATACAAAATCAAAAATCAAATCAAAAATTACTGTAGCTGAGTAACTAACACCATCAGGTAACGTTGCTGTTACTGTTGCTGTATAAGCAGCTTTGAACAGTTTTATCTTTTTATTCAATTCAACTTTATTTATATAGCGCCATTTCACAACAACAGTCATCTCATAGCATTTTCAACTGTAGGGGGAACCCCCACAATTGCAGAAAGACCCCAGCAATCGGGCGATCCCCTGTGAGCAGCACTTGGTGACGGTGGAGAGGAAAAACTCCCTTTTAACAGGAAGAAACCTCCAGCAGAACCAGGCTCAGGGAGGAGCAGTCATCTGCTGCGACTGGCTGGGGGGTGAGGGGACAGAGAAGATGAAAAGAACAGACATGTAAGGCACTTTTCCACTTGGAACCCAAAGGCCTCGTTCGGCCTTGGACCGAACAGTCCTGTTCAGTCCTGTAAACACGATGAAGTTTTCGTCTGTCCTAAGCGAACTTTCCACTGTTGGAAAAAATAACATAAAGCATGAATATCACATCACTTACCGTCCTGTATATCACAATATCACGGCTTCAACTGCTGAAGTTGGGTGCGTCGCGGCTGCACATTCAATTCAATTCAGGTGGCTGGGTCTAATTCCTGGTGCGTCTCCGTGTAATTTCTGGTGCGTCTGTTTGTGCGCACCACTGCAAGTTCAGTCTGCTTCCCTCTGCATTCTCTCATCAGCCGAAACGCACAGGAAACTCTGCTGGACTGCGGTGTTGGATTTCTGCTGATTTCTGTGAAGCCATTCTCTTGTTGTGGCTTATAATATCACTTGTTCGCGGGCTCACTGACGAAAAATTGCAAATGGCGACCAGCAAGCGATTCTGGAAAGTCAGTGTAACGCCCACGTAACACCCACTCTCATGACGCTATGCACAGACCAATGAATGACCAGCAGGGGCGTGACGAAACGGGGCCGGGACCCTTCGGACCTGCTTTTTACGGTGCCGAAAAAGTGAACTGTTAAACTGGAACTGTTCAGAAAAAGGGAACTGTGAGGCCTTTGGGTTCCGAGTGGGAAACCGGACACGGAGGCCGATCGGGGCCAAACAGGGCCTTTGGGTTCCTAGTGGAAAAGCGCCTGTAGAGAGCAAACAGCATGACGGGGACTCAATCTATGGGAGAGAACAAACAGATGTTAATGACCAGCAAAAAAAAAAAAAAAATTTCATTGAGAGTGAAGAAAGGAGTGAGGCCCAGTGCATTACTGGAGGTCCCCCGGCTAACTAAACCTATTAGCAGCATAACTAAGGGAGGGTTCAGAGACACATGAGCCCTCCCTAATTGTAGGCTATATCAAAAAGGAAGGTTTTAACCCTATTCTTAAAAACAGAGATCGAGTCTGACTCCCGAATCCAGATTGGCAGCTGGTTCCACAAGAGAGGAGCTTGATAAAGCTCTTCCCCCATTGCACATTTGGAGATTCTAAATATTACAAGTAACTCAGCATTTTGGGAGCGTAGTGCTCTATTAGGATAACAGGGTAGCATCAGATCTTTTGGTTCCAAGGTTGTCATAGCCAAGAGCGGCACTGGGGTTAAGCTCCCAGTGCTCATAAAATGCTCCTTATGGCGTGCGTCTCGAAAAGCCTCTGACAACTAAGTCCAACTCCTAGCCTGCCCGTGTGGTTTAGTCTCTAAGCCCGGCGGAACTGCTTTTACTAATAGGAGAAGGGGCAAGGGCGGATCTCTGGCGCCTTAAAACCAGATGCTTCGGGTAGATGGTGGCTCGTCAACCTGGGAAGGTAGCCCATCTAGGGGAAGGTAAACCCTGATTTCAAACCTCTGCTGCCTTGCGGCATACCCGGTCACGGGAAAGGCTTCGGGAGTCAACCCTGAGGAAAAATCCGGAGTCGGAGCCCCTAAGGCAGTTCTATGTTGTGCTCAACATCGTTCTGGCAGCTCCTGCAACGGCGCTGGTGCCAAACTGTAGCAGCCCTGCTGTTCCTTTGGATTCATCAGTGACGTGGAGAGGGGGGACATGCTGCATGGGCAACATCTTGTCCTCCATATCTTCCTGCCCAGGCTTGAATCCTACCAACGCCCAACGCTGGAAGGTAGAACACCGGATCACTGGAAAGGACACTCCAGCTTCGCCTTTGGCGTAGACAAAACACGGGGAATGACAGTTACCGGTTATAAGCCACTGCTCAATTGGCGTAGAGCGTGGCGCCAGGGGTTGTTCCCGACGGTGGGAGGGATCATCAGATCTCACAGGACAGCTACCGCCCGCCTCAAGCTGGGCAGCCCCCAGCCAATAAGGTGTTGTCCCGCCACAGCTTGCTTTCCTCATTGGGTGCATGGGGATAAGGAGAAATCCAAACAGCAGGCTGAGAACCTTCGCACCAGGCAAGACAATAAAACAAAAGAGACCAACTCTAAAACTGGGAACTTGGAACGTCCGCACTATGATGACAGGACTCGCTGCTAACCTCAAGGACATCAACGACACCAGGAAGACTGCCATCATCAATAATGAGCTGAAGAGACTGGGAGTGGATATCGCCACTCTCCAGGAAACACGGTTAGCTGATGCAGGCACACTGAGAGAGAAGGACTACACGTTCTACTGGCAGGGAAAGGGCAGTGACGAACACAGGGAACACGGAGTGGGCTTCGCAGTGAAGAACACTTTGCTGAAGATGGTGGAACCGGGCAGCACTGGCTCTGCACGACTCCTCACCCTCCGCCTGAACACCACTCAAGGCCCAGTCACCCTCGTCAGTGTGTATGCCCCAACACAGACAGCCACACCAGAGGCAAAAGACGAGTTCTACGAGAATCTCGCAACAACTGTCAGGATCATCCCCAACTCTGAACAACTCATTCTCCTTGGAGACTTCAATGCCAGAGTGGGTGCTGACCACGACTCCTGGCCCTCCTGTCTTGGACCTTTTGGCGTGGGCAGAATGAAAGACAACGGACAGCGGCTGCTCGAGTTCTGCACATATCACGATCTGTGCATCACAAACTCGTTCTTCAAGACCAAGCCCCAACACAAGGTTTCCTGGCAACATCCGCGCTCAAAGCACTGGCACCAGCTGGACTTGATCCTGACCAGGCGCACCTCACTGAAGAACGTGCTAATCACCCGTTCGTTCCAGAGTGCAGATTGCGACACAGACCATTCATTGGTGTGTTGCAAGGTCAAGCTGCAGCTGAAGAAATTCCATCGTGCTAGACAACCTGGAAAGGCACGGATTGACACCAGCAAGATGGCCCAACCAGAACTTGTTGAGCAGTTTGCCTCCACCTTTGAGAAGGAACTTGGTGTACCACAAGGAGGAGAATCTGCAAAGCAGAAGTGGGAAGAGCTGCGAAACACCATCCACCGCACAGCCTTGGCTACCTTTGGGAGGAAGACCTCGAAGTCACAGGACTGGTTTGATGCCAAGTTGACCGAGATGACCCCCGTCATTGAAGCCAAGCGCTCAGCACTTGCTGAGTACAAGAAGTACCCAAACGAGAAGAATCTCCAGATTCTCAGGGCTGCGAGAAGCAAAGTTCAGCAGACTGCTCGGCGCTGTGCCAACGAGTACTGGACTCAGCTCAGCCAAGACATTCAAACCGCTGCCATAACAGGGAACATCCGTGGTATGTACGATGGCATCAAGAAAGCACTTGGTCCGGCTCAGAGCAAGACGGCCCCCCTCAAATCTTCCACTGGGGAGATGATCACAGAGAAGAACAAGCAGATGGAGAGATGGGTGGAACACTACTCCGACCTCTACTCTAGACAGAACACCGTGACACCGTCAGCCCTTGATGCCATCGACTGCCTGCCATCCATGGACGAACTTGACGCCGAACCAACCATCGACGAACTCAGTAAGGCCATTGATAGCTTGGCCGCTGGCAAGGCACCCGGCAACGACGGCATACCCCCTGACCTGATCAAGCACTGCAAGACCGCCCTACTGCTGCCATTGCATGACGTCCTCTGCCAGTGCTGGAAGGAAGGTGCCGTACCACAGGACATGAGGGACGCCAAGATCATCACCCTCTACAAAAACAAAGGGGAGAGAAGCGACTGCAACAACTACAGGGGCATTTCCCTCCTCAGCGTTGTTGGCAAAGTCTACGCACGAGTTGTTCTCGTTCGTCTACAGAAGCTTGCCGAACGTGTCTACCCCGAGTCTCAGTGTGGCTTCCGCGCTGAGCGATCGACGGTAGACATGATATTCTCCATCCGCCAACTCCAGGAGAAATGCAGAGAACAGAACATGCCTCTGTACGTCGCCTTCATCGACCTCACCAAAGCGTTCGATCTGGTCAGCAGAGAGGGCCTTTTCAAGATCCTGCCAAAGATAGGATGCCCACCAAAGTTGCAAAGCCTCATCGAATCGTTTCACACCAACATGCAGGGGATAGTGCAGCACGATGGCAACGTCTCAGAGCCGTTCAACATATGCAGCGGAGTGAAACAGGGCTGTGTACTTGCGCCAACCCTCTTTGGGATTTTCTTTGCTATGCTCCTGAGGCATGCCTTCAGCACAGCAACAGAGGGAATCTACCTGCACACAAGATCTGATGGCAGGCTTTTCAACCTCGCCCGCCTGAAAGCCAGAACCAAAGTACGCGAGGCTCTAATCAGAGACATGCTGTTCGCAGACGACGCTGCAGTCGCAACCCACACACAGCAGGAGCTTCAGACCCTGATGGACCGCTTCTCCCAGGCATGCAAGGACTTCGGGCTTACCATCAGCCTGAAGAAGACTAACGTCTTGGTGCAAGGCACGGAAGCACCACCAACCATCACCATTGATGACTACAAGCTGGAGGTCGTGAATCAGTTCACGTACCTGGGGTCCACGATCAGCAACAACCTCTCCCTTGATACAGAGATCAACAAGAGGATTGGAAAATCAGCCTTCACACTCGCTCGCCTCACCACACGAGTGTGGGAGAATCCCAAACTCTCTGTCAAGACGAAGATGGCAGTGTACAACGCCTGCGTCATCAGCACACTGCTCTATGGGAGTGAGACGTGGACAACATACGCCCGGCAGGAAAAGAGACTGAACTCCTTCCACTTGCGCTGCATTCGCCACATCCTGGACATATCCTGGCAGGACAAAGTGCCCAACACAGAAGTTCTGTCCCGCGCCGGCCTTCCCTCCATGTTCACTCTACTCAGGCAGCGCAGGCTCCGCTGGCTAGGCCACGTTCACCGTATGGAGGATGGCAGAATCCCCAAAGATGTCCTCTATGGAGAACTGGCAACTGGCAGGAGAGACGTTGGCCGCCCACAGCTGCGCTTTAGAGACGTCTGCAAGAGAGACATGAAGGCCCTGGAGATCAACACAGAGCGCTGGGAGGACCATGCAACGGACCGCTCCAAATGGAGAGGCACCCTGACCGGACAGCTCAAGGCGGGTGAAGAGAGACTGACTGCTGCAGCAGATGAAAAAAGGACCCGCAGGAAGAACCGCCACAGACCCAGCAGCACGGAGACCACCCACAAGTGTGGCCTGTGTGACAGGGACTGTCATTCGCGCATCGGCCTGTTCAGCCACAGGCGGTGCTGTTCCAGCAGAGTAGACGTTTAGGATTCTCTTCCATGGTCATCATAGACCGACGGAGGCCGACGAATCAGATCTTTTAAATACAAAGGGGCCTGATTGTTTAGAGCTTTGAAAGTGAGAAGAAGGATTTTAAACTTAATTCTAAACTCTATGGGAAGCCAATGAAGGGAGGCCAGAACCGGAGAGATATGATCTCTCTTTCTAGTACCTGTTAAAACTCTTGCTGCAGCATTTCTGATCAACTGAAGACTTTTTACAGATGTTTTAGGGCAACCTGATAATAGAGAGTTGTGGCACACATATTTGAGATGCTTAGACTGCATATGTATATTGTGTTACCTCACGTCTTAGAAGGAACAATAAGTCTGGACCTCCTGGGGATAACAGCAGGAGGTGGAGGTGCCTTTAGAAATGACTCTGAAAGGACTTCCTGACCTCCAGGGGTCAGGTGGAGGAAGAAGAGACCTGGGGGAGATGTATTGTCTATGGGGGGTTGAATGACAATGTGTTTCTGTACTTTGATGTCCCGGGTATAAAAGGAGGGGAATGGAGAAGTTGGCCCTTTTTTTCTGTTTGAGAGGACGTTGGAGATGTGAGATGATTAATAAACCTGAATTGAGAAATAAATTCAGCCTCTTCATTTCACGCTCTCCACAGAGTTACAATAATCTAATCTAGAGCTAACAAAAGCGTGGATCAGTTTCTCAGCATCACTCTGCATAATATTGCCAAGATTAGGAGCATCTTGTCTCAAATGATAGAAGGCAGTCTTAGAAATAAGATAAGATAAGATAAGCCTTTATTAGTCCCACAATGGGGAAATTCCAGGATTGCAACAGCACAGGGATAGCAACACTCAGAGCAACAATCAGAAGGCAAGAAAAAAAAAACAAACAAAAAAAAAAACAAACAAAAAAAAAAACAAGCAAGCAAGAGCAGCTAATATACATATGTACATATTACTATAAAATATATATATACACACACACACACACAGACACACAGTGCAGAGCATTGTAGCTGGATGGAATAAATATATAGATATATAAATATAAACACACCCAGTGCAGAGCATTGTAGCTAGATGGAATAAATATGTAAATATATAAACACACACAGTGCAGAGCATTGTTGCTAGGTGGGATGAAACAGCATAACCGTCTATTTAGTTATCCTACATGGTATGATTATGTGCCCATACATATTCTCACCCTCCATAGCGACCGGTATGTTCCTAGTTGTATGCCGGAGAGGACCATTGTGTAAGTCTATTGCATCTTTTGCATTCAAAAAAAAAAAAAAAAAAAAAAAACTATTAGTTTGTTACGTCTTTTTGCTATCTCTGCGAGCAGCCCTGCTTAGGTTGTACAGTCTGACAGTCGTTGGTAGACGGCATATTAAATGAATTTAATATGTGAATTGAAAAACAGATCTTGATCAAAAATAACTCCAAGGTTCCTCACAGAGCTATGAAGAGAAACAGTAACCTCATCCAAACTAAGAGTTTGATTTGGAAAGGTATTTCTAAGGTTTTCTGGACCAACTAGAATGACTTCAGTCTTATCTGAATTTAATAGCAGGAAATTACAAGTCATCCAAGCTTTGATTTCCTTAAGACAGGCTTCTAACTTGGCTAATTGATTACTATCTGGCTTCATTGACAGGTACAATTGTGTGTCATCTGCATAACAATGAAAATGTATACAGTGCTTTCTAATAAGATACGATAAGCCTTTATTAGTCCCACAATGGGGACATTCCAGGATTGCAACAGCACAGGGATAGCAACACTCAGAGCAACAATCAGAAGGCAAGAAAAAAACAAGAGCAGCAAGTATACATACACTACCGTTCAAAAGTTTGGGGTCACCCAGACAATTATTTTGTGTTTTCCATGAAAAGTCACACTTATTTACCACCATGAGTTGTAAAATGAATAGAAAATATAGTCAAGACATTGACAAGGTTAGAAATAATGATTTGTATTTGAAATAATAATTTTTTCCTTCAAACTTTGCTTTTGTCAAAGAATCCTCCATTTGCAGCAATTACAGCATTGCAGACCTAACTTGATTGCACAAGGGTTTTCTAATCATCCATTAGCCTTCTGACGCAATGAGCAAACACACTGTACCATTAGAACACTGGAGTGATAGTTGCTGGAAATGGGCCTCTATACACCTATGTAGATATTGCGCCAAAAACCAGACATTTGCAGCTAGAATAGTCATTTACCACATTAGCAATGTATAGAGTGTATTTCTGATTAGTTTAAAGTTATCTTCATTGAAAAAAAGTGCTTTTCTTTCAAAAATAAGGAAATTTCTAAGTGACCCCAAACTTTTGAACGGTAGTGTATGTACATATAAATATAAATATATAGACACACGGCGTGGAGCATTGTAGCTAGATGGAATAAATATGTAAATATATAAAACACACACAGTGCGGAGCATTGCAGCATACCTGTCAAGTGATACGGTTTCGCCATATTTGAATACGAGGATTTTAGCAAATACGGGCGTATTGCCATTTCTGTACGCCAAAAAGAAAAATATACGGGAAAAAAATTATTGAGAGTGTGGAGGAACACCTCGTGTGTGACCCCCATAGCGTACAGGGCTGGCAGTGCGCTCAGCGTCCGCCTGCACTTATTTTGATCCTCCACAAGCGCACCTAAGCAGTGTTTTTGTGAGTTTCAAAATGGCTTCTTGCAGCGCGCCGTCGGCGAAGTAAACAAAGCTTGAAGAAAAGGGAAATCGAGGGACTGGACGTCACTGTTCTCCTTCACCGTCACCATTTATTTATTTATTTTAGATTGCACAATATTCCATGGCAGAATGTTGTGGGCTTTGGTTCGGACAATTGCAACACGATGGTGGGTCGAGACCTTTCCAGACTGAAGGAGAACTCTCCAAATGTTTTCAGGTATGGGCAGTATTATTCACCTTCAAATATTACCTAAATATAACAAAAAAAAATGCTTTAAAATCTTAAACATGCTTAGAGGTAGCCCAAATCCCCTATAGTGTACTGTTATTTTGTATCTTGGAACTTTGCTTTACATTCAGTTCAATTCAACTTTATTTATATAGCGCCATTTCACAACAACAGTCATCTCATAGCACTATCAAGTGTAGGGGGAACCCCCACAGTTGCAGAAAGACCCCAGCAATCAGGCGATCCCCTGTGAGCAGCACTTGGCGACGGTGGAGAGGAAAAACTCCCTTTTAACAGGAAGAAACCTCCAGCAGAATGTACATCTGAATGTATAGCATTATATTGAAAGGGCTGAATAGGATTGATATTTTCATTGTTATTATTATTAACACAATTTCAAAGAGAATTATTTCTGATACTTAACTTATGAAACAAAAATCCATTCTGCTTTTGTTTCAGCATTGGCAGCATAAATGAATGAATTTGAAATAGTTCATGTTGCAGTTGCTGTTTGTTTGGTTTTTGTTTGGGTTTTTTTGCTTCAGTTTTCTTTCATCTGCCGATAAATACAGTTTTTAAGTACTCAGTACAGGCGTGAAAGCCCCCCCAATAAGGGAAGCATGAGGTATGCCTTGACAGGTATGTTGTAGCTAGATGGAATGAAACAGCAGCATAACCATCTACTTAGTTATCCTACATGGTATGATTATGTGCCCATACATATTGTCACCCTCCGTAGCTACCTGTCTTTTCCTAGTTGTATACCGGAGGGGACCATTGTGTAAGTCTATTGTATCTTTTGCATTCAATACCATAAGGTTGTTACATCTTTTTGCTATCTCTGCGAGCAGCCCTGCTTAGGTTGTACAGTCTGACAGCCGTAGGTAGGAAGGACCTGCGAAACCTCTCGGTTGTGCACCTGGGATGATGTAGTCTGCTGCTAAATGAGCTCCTTAGTACATTCAGTGTGTCCTGCATAGGGTGGAACTCGGACTCCAGCAGAGATGACAGTTTAGCCACCATTCTTCTCTCTCCCATCTCCTCCACTGGGTCAAGGCGCTGCCCCAGAACAGAGCTAGCTTTCTTGATCAGTTTGTTCAGTCTCTTCCTATCGGCTGCTGTAATGCCACTGCCCCAGCAGACCACTCCAAAAGTGATGGCTGATGCCACCACCGTGTCATAGAATGACTTCAGCAGCGCCCCTTGTACACCAAAAGACCGGAGTCTCCTCAGTAGGAACAGCCTGCGCTGTCCCTTCTTGCAGAGTGCGTCAGTATTGTGTGACCAGTCTAGTTTATTGTTCAGATGAATACCCAGGTACTTATAGGATGTCACCATCTCGATGTCTGTTCCCTGTATATTTACTGGTGCTGTGAGGGGTTGTCCTTGCCTGTGGCAGTCCACCACCAGCTCCTTAGTTTTCCTTGCGTTGATCTGGAGGCAGTTCCGATGGCACCAGTCCACAAAGTCCTGGATAAGTCCTCTGTACTCAGCTTCATCTCCGTTGGAGATGAGGCCAACAATCGCAGAGTAGTCAGAGAACTTCTGTAGATGGCAGTGTGTTGTGTTGTGTGAGAAGTCCGCAGTATAAAGGGTGAACAGGAAGGGAGCCAAAACCCTTGCCTGGGGGGCCCCCATGCTACCAATGATCGTGTCGGACACACAGTCCCGGGTTCTCACAAACTGTGGCCGGTTAGTGAGGGAGTCCAGGATCCATGATGACAGGTGCTGGTCCACCCCTGCGCACAGCAGCTTGTCCTTCAGGATCATCGGTTGGATGGTGTTGAAAGCACTGGAGAGGTCAAAGAACATGATCCTCACCACATTCCCGGGCTTCTCCAGGTGGAACAGAGAATGGTAAAGGAGGAAGATGACCGCATCCTCCACCCCAATGCCATGCTGGTAGGCGAACTGGAGTGGATCCATCGCTGGTCCCACCAGGGGGCGGAGGTGAGCAAGGAGCAGTCTCTCCAGGGTCTTCATCATGTGGGACGTCAGGGCCACTGGTCTGTAGCTGATCTTTGGGGTGGGAAGTCTTTGGTACAGGTACCACACAAGATGTTTTCCACAGCTGTGGTACCCTCCCCAGCTTCAGGCTCAGGTTGAAGATGTAAAAAAAATTAAAAAAAAAAAATACAGTGTGGAGTGTGTAAATGAAGAGGCATATTCATTTCAGATGATTTATTACACACTCACATCTCACAAGCAAAGAACAGACTGACTGGTCACATCAAGCATTCCTCTCTCTATATCAAATCAAACTTCACAAGGTTCAAGGCACTTCCTCATACACAGCAGGACATCTACACTACACTTCATTCAACCCCCTCTCACCCACTTGGGCATTGTTCTCCCATATGTATTCATTGTCTCTGTCTAAGGTGTGAAATAACCTGAGGCCCACACCGCCCCCCCCAGCATCTTAGATAGAACAATAGAACATCAGTCCACATGCTGTTTCGGCTTCAGTCTCCTCCCATATCTGCTGTAACTGGGGTTTACTGCCTCCATGGCGCTGCTGTGCCAGTGGGAGGCTGCTGGGAGTGTGTCCGACTGCGGGTGAGCCGTGGGGGGAGGGGGATTCACTCTGTCCGTGTGGCTGCTCTGATGAATCATTCCCCTGGGGAGGTCTCCGTGGGGGTCTTCCATACCTAACCGATAATAACTAATAATGTTGCCTAACGGAAGCATATATAAACTAAAAAGAGTAGGGCCTAGCACAGATCACTGTGGAACTCCATGACTGAGCTTTGAGTTGAAGGAAAACTCATTACTGACATGAACAAACTGGAACCTATCAGATAAATAAGATCTTTTCCATCTTTTTTCTTCTTCCGGCTTTCAGAGAGAGCAGACGCATTTTCTCCTCCTCCTCTCCCTTCTCCTCCCTGAACTGATCCCAGCTTGCTGTGTCTTGTCTGCGTCGCTGTTCTTCTGGCTGAATCTTGATCCAAACGGAAAAAAATGGATTTGGTAAGCTGGGCTTTAAACGCAATTGACACCGTTTTTCTCAACTACAAAATCGGGCCCGGGGGAGCCCAACTGTCCTGCAGGCACTTCAGCTGCAGGTTATGTGAGGGACACATATAATTGGAAACTTATGTGTCTGTGTGACCTTTCGATTGAAGATGTGGAAGACATCTATCTGTTTGGCATTATGATCTCAGGATTTCTGCTGATTGGCTGTGGAGTGGTCCTGGTGTATCGAAAACTAAAGAAGATGGAAAGAGCTAATCAAAATGCTGACCCAGCGAAGCTCCTTCATCAATTTGACCAGTTGGGGAGGGCTCTGATTGCGGCTAATGGCGAACTGAACAGGAAGATTGGTTACATCTCGGAGTCGCTAAGAGCTCTCCAGAAAAGGATTTAAAGCCTGGAAATATGGAAATTATGAAGCACAGAATCGCAAGAGAGATGAAAATTCTATGCTCTGAGTGAACTGTGCCTATTAGACCTTGATTCGGCGCCCTGAAGATTACTCTCCTCCTGGATGAAGACAAAGCAGAAGAGTGTTTTGGCTTGCTTTTCCCTAACATAAACATCTGGTGTGCAGTAATCTGATCTCTCAAGGACAGCGTATGTGCCCAGTATGGGAATTACCATCGAACATGCACTGAGAGAATGAACTCTTGTGGACATGTTATCTATGCTTGGAGGACACTAAGACATAACATCTAAATGTTGCTCAGGGAGGTTTTTTTGCTGTCACCAGTAACTGATACACTGATACACACACACTGCATACAACACTACATGACTGATACTCATACATTGACACACACACACACACACACACTCTCACACTGTCTCTCTCAACTTTTGCTGCTGTTAATGTGTGATCTGTTTTTGTCTGCTAACTGTGCATTAGAGGGTTTTTTTCTATGTAATCACAATTTTGCTCATACGAGCTTTATTTTGATAACTATGTTTTTTCTCTCTGCCCAATGTGTCATTCCCCTCCCACCCCTCCCCTCTTTACCCTTCACTGTATGACAGGCGCCTTGCATGGCTGCCGCGTCATTGGGATGCGCTTATCGAGCGCGCCCAATGTCAAGTCAAATTCCTCGTATGTTTATGTTTTCATGTAAACATGCTTGGCAATAAAGTTCATTCTGATTCTGATCTAAACCACTGCAATGAAGTACCATTAAGTCCAACATAATGTTCTTATCTATCAAGTAGAATATTATGATCAGTGGTATCAAAAGCTGCACTAAGGTCTAAAAGGACAAGTACAGAAACAAGTCCATTATCAGATGCGATCAGGACAACACTAGTGACCTTCACTAAGGCTGTTTCAGTACTATGATGGATTCTAAACCCAGATTGAAACTCTTCAAATAAACCTTTTCCCTGCAGGTGGTCAAATAATTGCGTAGCAACAACTCTTTCTAAGATTTTTCAAATGAAAGGGAGATTAGAGATTGGTCTATAGTTAGCTAAAACTCCTGGATCTAGCGTTGGCTTTTTGAGTAAGGGTTTAATTACAGCAGTTTTAAAAGCCTGCAGTACATGGCCTAAAGTTAATGAAGAATTGATTATTTGAAGAATAAAGCTACCAATAAATGGGAAGACTTCTTTAAATAACCTGGTAGGAATAGGGTCTAAAAGACAAGTTGAAGGCTTGGATGAGGAAAATATTTTGTATAATTCTAAAAGGTCAATTGGAATAAACTGATCCAAACAAATATCAATAGAAGGAGTTGTAGCAGTTACTGTATTTAAGTCAACGGTGGGAAGAATCTGACTGATTTTATCTCTGATAGATGAAATGTTATTATTGAAAAAGTACATAAAGTCCTGACTAGTAAGCTCTAAGGGAATGCTAGGATTGACAGAGTCCTGACTCTTTGTCAACCTGGCTACAGTACTGAAAAGAAACCTGGGATTATTCTTGTTCTCTTCTATTAATGCAGAATAATAACTCATTCTAGCTTTTCTAAGAGATTTTTTATAAATTAAAAGATGATTTCTCCAAGCTAAATAGATTTCATCTAAATTAGTGGAGCACCATTTTCTTTCTAATTGACGAGTTTTCTGTTTTAAGCTACGAGTTTCTGTGTTGAACCAAGGAGATGGAAATCTCTGATTAGACTTTTTCTTTTTTAAAGGGGCCACCATGTCTAGAGTTTGATGCAGAGAAGCTGAAACACTATCTACCATGCTATCAATTACAGAAGGAGCAAGCTGTCTATAGCTTGTTTCCGTTGTGTTGACACATGGCATAGAGGAAACAATCTGCATAAATGTGGTAACAACATTATCTGAGAGGCATCTACTGTCGTAATAGTTTTCCTTAGGAGCCAAATAGCCAGAAATAGTAAAATCAAAGGTTAACAGACAATGGTCTGACAGTACAGGGTTATGAGGAGACACTACCAGATTTTCTATTTCTATGCCATATGTCAGAACAAAGTCCAACGTATGGTGGAGATAATGGGTAGAATTTCCTTCTTTCTGAGAAAACCCAGTTGAGTCTAATATTGAATTAAATGCCAAATTAAGGTAATCACTATCTACATCTATATGTATATTAAAGTCCCCTACTATAATTATTCTATTTGATTTCAGCACTAAATCAGCTAAGAATTCGGCAAATTTGGATTAAAAGCTCTGAGTAGGTTGATGGGGGACGATAAACTATGGCAAATAAAATTGGGTTTAACCTAAAATTGCTAAAATGCCCAATACTGAGGACCAGGCCCTCAAAGGAATTATAACATGTTTTTTTCTTTACATTAACTAGTAATTTGGAATGGTAAATTGTTGCTATTCCTCCTCCACGACCAAAACTTCTGGCATTTTGACAGTTTAAATAACCAGAGGGAGTAGATTCATTCAAACCAATATTATTCTCTTGTCCTAACCAAGTCTCTGTAAGGGAAATTAAATCAATCTGATGATCAATTAACAGATCATGGACTAACAGAGACTTGGGAGTTAGAGACCTAATATTTGACAAACCACATTTAGTTTTTAAATTATGGGGAGGAACAGAGGCCAAATCATTTAATTTCGAGGCTTCAGGTTTAATTTGTTTTACCAACTTTTTGTTTAATCACTTTGGGATGCTTATATATTATATTTTTATTTACTTTGGAGGGAGCAGACAATGATTCTCTGATGGGGAAGACAGGGGCTAAGTTGAGGGGTGGCGGATGAAGAGGAGCTGCAGAGAGGCGTGTAAGACTGCGACTCTGCTTCCTGGTCCCAACTCTGAGTTGTCAAGGTTTTGGAAATATGGATAAAAATGAGGCCAGATTGTTAGATAAATGAGAAGCACCATCCAAAGTGGGATGGACGCCGTCTCGTCTCATAAGACCAGGTTTTCCCCAAAATGAGCTCCGATTGTCTATGTAGCCCACATTGTTTGCAGGACACGACACAGACAGCCAGCGGTTGAAGGATGACAAGCGGCTAAACATGTCATCACTGGTCAGACTGGGGAGAATCACATTTATCAACTGTTCTTGTATTAGCATTAGGGATGTTAATGACTTTCAATTAATTGTCGATAAGAGTTTAGTAGACTAAATTCAATTAGTTGTCAATTAATTGATAACTCAACAGTCCTTTTAAATGGGAGCTTATTCCATGAAATATAGTGGCATTGTCGTCCAGATGGGGGCGCACATGGCCACCCACATCCACATTTCAAAAAAAAAGCAGAAGAAGGCACAAACCAGAGCGCATGCACTGTAGAGCGAAAAATCCTTGCCCTTCTGGGTTACATTGGTGAGCCACAACAAGTTCCAACGTCCAGCCATCAGATCAACGGCCTGCAGCAGAAACCTCCCCACTGCCTCCCTCCAACCTGCTGCTAGACGGGGAAGCAGAGTGGACTCAAGCTCCCACTGAGGTACCGGACAACAGAGGAGCCCAGGTGATTCTGGGTTGGTCTGGATTTCCGGGGTACTGTGATGTGGAGCAGCTCACAGCTGATTTTCCTGTTAGAACAGTCTACCAGTGCAGCACAATACATCAGAACAAGAACGCTTTTTTAAATAGAACTGAAAAAGATACATTTATGATATTGGTAATAGTTTTTAAAATAAATTAAACATCCTGACATTTGTAATTTACTGAGATGTAAGATAAGCTTTTATTAGTGCCACAACTGGGAAATTCCACAAATGTACCAGCACAGAGTACACGCCATACACTGCAACTAGGGCTGACGCGGTAACTGCAATTATGTAATACCGTGGTATAGACACGCCTACCGCGGAGGAAAACCACCAACCGCAGCTGCCACGGTGTTCACTTTTTGTGTGTGTGTGTGTGTGTGTGTGTGTGTGTGTGTGTGTGTGTGTGTGTGTGTGTGTGTGTGTGTGTGTGTGTGGCTATATCTTCTTGTTGTACCAACTGAGCCGCCGGAGTGGTGGCTCAGTTGGTAGAGCATCCGCCCCACACCCGGGAGGCAGGGGTTCAAATCCCGGCCGGGTCATGCCAAAGTACATATAAAAGTGGAACTTCCTGCCGTCCAGCTTGGTGCTCAGCAATAATGGAATGAAGGAGGGAAATCTGTGGCGGCGCCTTGCATGGCAGCGGCCCTCTGATTCTACACTTGGGGTGTGTGTGACTAACACTGTAGATAGGAAAAACACAATTTTGTTCTACTGTACATGACTGGTTGAATGACAATAAAGGGTGATTTAATTTGTTCACTTATGCGCCCCTATTGATTACTAAATAAATTGCTAAGGAGGGCAGTTAGTGGTGAAAGCGTTTGGACTCCTTGTTAAATACAGCCGTAACAGTTAGCACTGAAAGGGCACAGTGTGTTACTTCCTTCTGAACAGAGTGTGTACGCTCCTGACTGTGGATGAGCTACGAGAGCTGCTGGTTTGAATGAGATTTTTCTAGCTATGCTAGCTAGCTAGCTAGTGGACAGAGTAAAATTATCACCATTGCAGAGTAAATGAGTTAGAAAATGAAACTCAGTCACTGGGAGACAGGAGGACCGGGAACTCTTCAGCTGAATCAAATTTTGGAGTTATTTACCCACGGTAAATAACTACGGACGTTGTAGCAAGCTAGCAATTCAATTCAATTCAATTCAACTTTATTTATATAGCGCCATTTCACAACAACAGTCATCTCATAGCACTATCAACTGTAGGGAGGACCCCCACAGTTGCAGAAAGACCCCAACAATCAGGCGATCCCCTGTGAGCAAGCACTTGGCGACGGTGGAGAGGAAAAACTCCCTTTTAACAGGAAGAAACCTCCAGCAGAACCAGGCTCAGGGAGGGGCAGTCATCTGCTGCGACTGGCTGGGGGGTGAGGGGATAGAGAAGAAGAAAAGAACAGACATGTAGAGAGCAAACAGCACGATGGGGACTCAATCTATGGGAGAGAACAAACAAATGTTAATGACCAGAAAAAAAAAAAAAAAATATTTCATAGAGAGTGAGGAAAGGAGTGAGGCCCAGTGCATTACTGGAGGTCCCCCGGCTGACTAAACCTATTAGCAGCATAACTAAGGGAGGGTTCAGAAACACATGATCCCTCCCTAATTGTAGGCTATATCAAAAAGGTAGGTTTTAACCCTAATCTTAAAAACAGAGATCGAGTCTGACTCCCGAATCCAGATTGGCAGCTGATTCCACAGGAGAGGAGCTTGATAACTGAAGGCTCTGCCTCCCATTGTACTTTTGGAGATTCTAGGTATTACAAGTAAACCTGCATTTTGGGAGCGTAGTGCTCTGTTAGGATGATACGGTAGTATCAGATCTTTTAAATAAAAAGGAGCCTGATTGTTTAGAGCTTTGTAAGTAAGAAGAAGGATTTTAAACTTAATTCTAAACTCTATGGGAAGCCAATGAAGGGAGGCCAGAACCGGAGAGATATGATCTCTCTTTCTAGTACCTGTTAAAACTCTTGCTGCAGCATTTTGGATCAGCTGAAGACTTTTTAAAGATGTTTTAGGACAGCCTGATAATAAAGAATTACAATAATCTAATCTCGAGCTAACAAAAGCGTGGATCAGCTTCTCAGCATCACTCTGAGACAAGATGCTCCTAATCTTGGCAATATTACGCAAATGATAGAAGGCAGTCTTAGAAACAAATTTAATATGTGAATTGAAGGACAAATCCTGATCAGCGAAAACTCCTCTTCTATGACATTTCGGAGACTTAAGACGACATTTTCAGGTGAGTCCCCGGTCGGATTATTTTGGGAATTTCCACAGCAGGTTGAACACAGATGCAGAAGTTATAAAGGCAGCTTCGTCTGTCTACATCTCACTCAGACTCATGTCTGTCCGCGTGACACTGAGTGATAATGTAATCGTGCTGAGCAAAAAATTTGTCCGTTCGTGTTTGGTGTGAATGCACCTTTAGTTACCGCCACTGCTTTATGACAATGATTGTTTTTCTTTTTTACAGAATCAGCAGTTCATGCCTGCATAAAGAGCGGAGCTCTGCACAGTTGTACAACACGTGCATAAAGTTGAGAGGGAGCTGCAGCCACACTTGCAGCTTCCCTCATCTACCACCCAGGTTATAAACCCTGTTTAAATTATGACTAAACAGGCTCCTAAAAACATTTGCAATAATACCGCGCCATTGAGCCGTCCACCATCACCGCAGGGGAAACTCCTCTACCACGACAGCCCTAACTACAGCATTGATTAAAGTACAAAAAATGTCCGTCTGCAGTAAAAAAAACTGCAAATGGTCCAATAAATCATTGAGGAATATCATGTTCATGTTTTATTCACTATATCAAGCTTTTTGTTAACGATAGACCGTATTGTAGCGAGGAAATTCAGATTCTCAGGAAAAATGCCGCTTATCAATTAATCATTTATCGATAAGGTGAATCAATTATCAATTAATGAATTAATTGATAACTTGCATCTCTAATTAGCAGCTGCCAAAGAGGGAAAAAGCCATACATTTACATGAAAAAAGGTGCAAGTTTACATGCAAAAACAGCTAATTTATTAGGAAAAACAGTGCAAATTAAATGGGAAAAATTGTCAGATTTAAAGAGAAAAATGTCAAATTTATAATGGGAAATAAACTGAACTTTATTAGGAAGAATGTCAAATTCATGAGGGGAAATGCAGCAAATTCATCAGAAAAATGTCCAGATTTAGTGACAAAAAAGGTCAAATTTCTGAGGGGGAAAAAGTTCTCAACTGGGGGGGGGGGGTGAAGTAAGAAATTTATTGACACAAACTGTCAGATTTGAGGAAAAAAAATCACTGCAAATTTACAACAAATCTGTGCAAATTAAATGAGGAAAAGAATCAAAAATTTATAACAAAAAATGTCAAATTCAAGAAGGAAAATGCAGCAAGTTTACCAGAAAAAAAAAAGTTACATTCATGAGGGGAAAAAGTTGTGAATTTATGAGAAAAAAGTCAGAAATTTCTGTTAAACGATGTTACATGAGAATGTAATTTCCTGAACAAACGGGAATCAACTCGGTTCTCCCTGACAGGCTGGGCAATATGGCCGACAAATGACATCACCGTTTCTGTGAAATTCCATGAGAACCACGTTTCACCGTATTGCAGAATTCAGGTTTTCTTCCTGAACATTTCTGCAGAAAGGGCAGCTGCCCAGGCCAGCGAGGTTCACCGTCAGCATGCTCAGCAAAAACTAAAACGCTTCGTTCTCCAGCTTATACACAGCAGCTCACATTTAGCTGAAAATATTCTGCACTTCTGGACCAAGAATGATGTTATTCTGCATGTTACGTGCACACAGAGGCGGCCTTTTGTGCTCAGTCACTTTGCCTGCAGTACTCCTGTTGCATGGACCCGTCCTGTCGTGGACCCGTCCTGGGTCTTTTGGGTCTCATTGTGCTAAACAAATGTTTTTTTTCCCCTCTCTCTCTTAGGGTGGTTGAATAAAATCAAGACAAAGCAGCCAGGATGGAAGTCTACAGCCACTTGGAGCTGCGCCTCGTCTGACAGGAACACCACTCCAGCCATGTTGTTGACATGCGGATCATCCACACTGCTGCACCAGTTTTTTCTTTAAACATGACAGCAGTCTGAAACAGAAAGTGAAACTTCAATATTTCCACTCAGCTGGAGACTGTCTGGCTTTGGAGCAGCAGCTTCCCACCATGTTTGTTCTGCCGTTTCTATGCGGTGTGACGTCGTCATGCAGCGTCATGTCGTCATGTTGGCAGCAGACCCAAGTATCGCGATTTTCATTTTTACACCAGTATCAACATTGATCCTGGCGTTGTGAACGGTACGATACGACACACCCCTTCTACTTGAGTATTTACCCCACAGAGCAGGGCTGGCCAATCCTGTGCCGTGGAGGGCCAAGAGCCTGCAGGGTTCTCTTCAGCAGGTGTTCTCACTGATCAGCAGTCAGTGGAATCTAATGTTGAAGACCCTGGTTGGAAGTCAAGCCTGCAGGGTCTTGGCCCTCCATGGCACAGGACTGGACAGGATCTGGTCAAGTGGACCCCAGTCATCCGGTCTGTACATCTTCAATGCGGTGGTTTAGAACGCCGCGATGAGCAGCAGAGGTGGGAAAGAAACAGAGAAATCAAACAGGAGGGAGAACAACAAGATGGATTTTTAAGCACGAAGGAGAACAAGAGTTTGTGGAAAACTGTTGGACAGACTTTGCCAGTCACCAACAAGCGTCAAAGAATTTCTACATACAGATAAATCCTGGCCACTAAAAGCTGAGCGGAGGTTTTGGCTCCGTTTCTGGTCCAGGAGACGTTTCTTCTCCACCGCTGCTCCAGATCAAAGATCACACGACAGACGCCAGGACTAGAATGTTCTGGATGAGGCTCGAGGAAACGATGGATCTGGCCTGAAAAGGCACCTGGACAGGTGCACGCTGGGTCCTGGGGTGCTGCCGTGGTCCCGGGTCCGCCTGCCTCTGGACACACAGAGTAACGGAACTTCTACTCGAGTACATTTGATGAATACTCTCCCGGACCAGCTGGATGACTCAGCTCTTTTTTCTTTTTGCGGCTCTACATGTTAAAAATAATTAATTTAATGCCGTTTTATGATCATAAACGCAGTGGTGATAAATGTGGTCACGTGGTTGTTATTGTTAGCTGTTAGCCGCTAACACGCTAGCCTCCTCGGCTAACTCCCGGTAATAACGGCATCGTTACCGGTCATTACCGGACTCACCGGCCGTCCGCAGCTCCTCCGTCCTCGCGCTGAGTTCCAGCAGGTTCTGCTGCCTCTGTAGAACTCCCTCATACTCGCTCACGGTTCTCTGCAGATGTTCCCTCAGGCTGGACTCGGAGAACGTCAGCAGCTGCCGTCGGAACGTCCCCCGGAGCCGCTGCAGCATCGTTCCTCCGGTGTTCTACCGCCGTCTGCACCGGAAATGTTACACTTAAAGGTTGTAGGTACCACACAGGTTCTCTGGTTCTCCGCTAAAACCATCACTACACCGCTGCTAGCCTTGCTGCTCCTGCTACACCGGCCAGCGGAACCGGAACTACAACCCCTATGACGTCACCGCGCACAGGCCGACATGAGTGGATTTCAAGTTTTTCTCAGTTGCGCTGGAACAGAAATGAAGACAAGCCGAGTTAATTAGAAAATGTTACAGGGAAAATTGCATTTATGAGGAAAAAAATGGAGATTTATGAGAAAAAGCGTCATAAATTTATCAGAAAAAAATCCTAAATTTGTGAGAAAAAATCAAATTTATAAGGAAAAAAATCACAAATGTGTAAGATTCAAGATTCAAAGACTTTATTGTCATGTACACAGTTAAGAAACGCTACATTTACTGAGGAATGAACTTCATACTGTGCCAAGGTAGATAAATACAGATGAACACTGACTATGAAACACAGAGTGAGGAAACTCAAACTCTAAAAATATGCCATTATGCTGAACATAAACCACAAGAGATGGAGAATGATATTGATCCTGATAACCACTTTTTCAATAATATTCATAACCACTGTGAATATTACACTGAAAAGCAATTCAAAAGTCAAGTGCAATTAGATGGTAAACTGTCAATAATACACTTCAATAGCAGAAGTCTTAACAAAAACTTCTCACAGATTCAGGACTATTTAAAACAGCTAAACAGAAAATTCACAGCTATAGCAGTCTCTGAAACCTGGCTTAATGCAGACCAGGCTCCCCTGATGGCAATAGAGGGATATCAGATGTTTAACATTAACAGATCTCAAAAAAAGGGTGGTGGTGTTGCACTGTATATTGATGACCTGTACAGGTGTAAGCTTGTAAATGAAATGTCCTCAGCACTACCAGGGATTCTGGAATGTGTTACTGTTGAGATTGACCTAGACAAAACAAAAAATCTAATCATAAGCTGCATATACAGAACGCCGGGAACTTGCATTGAGACATTCAGAGATAAATTAGTCGAGCTGTACAATAATATTACTAGTAAGAAAATGGTAGCAATTTGTGGAGATTTCAATATTGATCTACTTAATCCACATCAACAAAATGTAGTTACAGAGTTCATGAACTCTATGTACAGCATGAGTCTATATCCCACAATAACACATCCCAGTAGAATCACAGTTCACTCTGCTACACTTATTGACAACCTGTTTGTTAATATTATTGATAAGAAAATAGAAAGTGGATTATTGATAAATGATATAAGCGACCACTTGCCAATCTTTGCACTTATCCATGGCCACACAGGGCCCAACCAGAAAAAATCTCAAAATCGTTCAGACACAAATCACCAAACGCAATCAGTTCTTTTAAAGAGGACTTGCTGAAGCAAGACTGGACAGAAGTCTATGTATCAGATGTAAATGAAGCCTATGACACATTTATAAACATTGTAACCACTCTTTATGAAAAAAACTGCCCATTAGTTAAAAAAAAGCTTAAACACAAATTTACTGACAAACCATGGCTAACCAAGGGACTACAAAAGGCGTGTAAAAAGAAAAATTTATTATAAAAAGTATAGTATAAAACATACAAAAATAAGTTAACATATATAATAAGATGTAGTAAAAGAGACTATTACAGTAAAGAACTGGAGAAAAACAAAGACAATATTAAAAATACATGGACAATACTCAACAGTATCCTTGGAAATAAAAGCAGAAATACCAGCTACCCAACTAACACTCCAAAAAATAATAAATCGACTCCAAATGTGAATATAGCTTCACCTGCAGATGAATTTAATAATTTTTTTGTTAACATTGGACCTAAACTGGCCCGAGAAATACCCACTACGGTGCCAACAGGTGATTCAATATGCAATAACACTGCTGTAAAAGACACCATCTTCATAAAGAACACAGACGAAAGAGAGGTCATTGAAATTGTTAAATCGTTCAAAAGTAAAACATCTACTGACTGCGATGGTATTGATATGCTACTAGTCAAAACTGTTATCGAATGCATAGTGAAACCACTGACGTATATCTGTAACCTGTCTCTCCAATCAGGTATATTTCCCAATGCAATGAAAATAGCTAAAGTAATTCCGATTTACAAGACAGGCGACAGAGGGGAACTCTCCAACTACAGACCAATTTCACTATTACCGCAATTTTCCAAGATACTTGAAAAAATATTCTATGAGAGAATTGACAACTTCATACTGAAGAATGATTTATTATGTGAGCAGCAATATGGGTTCAGACACAAAAGGACAACAGCATATGCCTTAATGGAATTTACAGAAAAAATATCAACAGCCATTGAAAATAAAGAGTATTCAGTTGGAGTATTCCTGGATCTTAAAAAAGCATTTGATACAGTAGATCACAATCTATTATTAAAGAAACTACAAAATTGTGGTATCAGAGGGGTAGCACTGTCCTGGTTAAGAAGTTACTTAAAGAATAGATATCAGTTTGTATGTGTTAACAACAAAAACACAGAGCTACTGAAGGTCACCTGTGGAGTCCCACAGGGTTCAGTTTTGGGACCATTATTATTCAATATGTATATAAACAATATATGTAAAGTTTCAGAAAAAATGGACTTAATATTGTTTGCTGATGACACTAACCTGCTATGCAGTGGAAACAATTTGGAACAACTTCTGGATACACTCGGAAAGGAATTAGGAAAGCTGAAACTGTGGTTTGATTCAAACAAATTAACGCTCAATTTAAGCAAGACAAAATTTATAGTCTTTAACAACCATCACAACTACCCAGTACCCAAACTCAGTGTAAATGGTGTAGAGATTGAAAGGGTATCCGAAACTAAATTCCTTGGAGTAATAATTGATAACAAACTGCGTTGGAAGCCACATATTAATTATATAAAAGGTAAAGTATCCAAATCAATTGCAATATTACACAGAGTGAAAAATTTGCTGAATCAACCCACACTATACACCTTGTATCATTCATTAATACTCCCATACATGACATATTGTAATGAAGTATGGGGAAATACATATAAAACAAACATATATCCACTCTTTATGCTTCAAAAGAGAGCTATTAGAATAATCAACAAAGCAGCTTACAGGGAACCAACAAACCCACTTTTTCTTAAACAAAAAACTCTCAAGTTGAAAGATCTGATCGACTTTAAAACCGCAATAATAATGTTCAAAGTGAAGAATCTATCACTGCCCGCAAATATCCAAAAGTTGTTCCAAACAAGGGAGAAACGATATCACTTCAGAGGAACATGTATATTTCAAAAGCCTACAGTGAGAACAACCACCAAGCAACACTGTGTTTCAGTGCAAGGTGTCAGATTATGGAACGATTTTGGACCTGAATTAAAATCATGTACAAAGCTTGGACAATTTAAACAAAAACTAAAGGAAGAAATACTCCAAACATATTTACAAGACGACATGTAAACTCACATAAGGATTGACATTTCCAGCCTGTGTTGTGTTGTAGCTTAGTTTTTCTTTTTTCTCTGTGACACTATGTCTTAGATTTGTTTTTGAATAGTAACCGCTTAACTTAGACTAGCTCAGTTTTCTTTTTCTCTCAGTCATATTTTGTCTTAGCCTTGTTTTAAATTGTAATCGCTCTTGTCTTGTTTTCTCCTTTTTCTCCTTTGAATTCTTGGATGGAATATGGGTGGGCAATATAAGCTGCGGCTTCAGCCATCACCCATTTCGGATAACTCAGGTGGAATTGTATAGTAGAAGGAGTCTTTGTCTAATTTGACCTTGTTGTTATATTATACAGTTTCTTTTAACCTGTAATGTACTATCCGAAAATAAATAAATTCATTCATTCATTCAGGTAACAGCTACGCCACAGGACTAATGAGGTAAGAACACCATAACAACGCTAACGAGGCTAACACACACACAACACAGGCAACCAGGACTCCTCAGCAGCCTTGATACGAAATACTAATGAGCACCAATAACACCATCCATCCATCCATCTTCTACCGCTTTTCCAGAGGTCCGGGTCGCGGAGGCAGCAGTTCCAGCAGAGAAGCCCAGACTTCCCTCTCCCCCACCACCTGCTCCAGATCTTCAGAGAGGATACCAAGGCGTTCCCAGACCAGCTGGGAGATGTAGTCTCTCCAGCAAGTCCTGGGTCTGCCCAGGGTCTCCTCCCAGTGGGACGTGCCTGAAACACCTCAAGTGGGAGGCGTCCAGGAGGCGTCCTAATCAGATGCCCATACCACCTCAACTGACTCCTTTCAATGTGGAGGAGCAGCGGTTCTACTCTGAGCCTCTCCCGGATGACTGAGCTCCTCACCCTATCTCTGAGGGTGAGTCCAGCAATCCTACGGAGAAAGCTCATTTCAGCCGCTTGTATCCACAATCTCGTTCTTTCAGTCATTACCCAAAGCTCGTGACCATAGGTGAGAGTAGGAACGTAGATAGACTGGTAAATCTACAGCTTTGCCTTAGAACTCAGCTCCCTCTTCACCACAACAGACCAGTACAACGTCTGCATCACTGCAGATGCTGTGCCGATCCGTCTGTCAATCTCTCAATTCAATTCAGTTCAATTCAGCTTTATTTATACTGCGCCACATCACAACAGAAGCCGTCTCATGGTGCCACAGTGCGGAAAAAAAAAACCCAGTCTCAGAAAAACCCAGCAATCAGACAATCCCCTGTGAGCAAGCACTTAGCGACAGTGGAGAGGAAAAACTCCCATTTGGCAGGAAGAAACTTGTAGCAGAACCAGGCTCAGGGAGGGGCAGTCATCTGCTGCGACTGGCCGGGGGTGAGGGGATAGGGAGGATGGAGAGGACAGACATAAAGAACATAACAGTAAGATGCCAAGTACATTATTTGAGGTCAACCAGCAGTATGGATCAAATAACAACAGAACAAAAGTGGGGATAAAAGACACAAAATCCCTCCTTAAACGTAAGCTATGTTAAAAAGGAAGGATTTTATCCTGTTCTTAAAAACAGAGACCGAGTCTGACTCTTGGACCCAGAGTGGTAACTGGTTCCAGAGAGAAGGGGCTTGGTAGCAGAAGGCTCTGCATCCCACTGTACTTTTGGAGATTCTGAGCACCACAAGTAAGCCAGCATTTTGGGAGCGTAATGCTCTGTTAGGATGGTAAGGTAATATCAGATCTTTTATATATAGGGGGGCCAGAT
Organism: Pholidichthys leucotaenia; assembly: GCA_020510985.1. Classification (NCBI taxonomy): domain Eukaryota; kingdom Metazoa; phylum Chordata; class Actinopteri; order Cichliformes; family Pholidichthyidae; genus Pholidichthys; species Pholidichthys leucotaenia. The sequence continues at coordinate 436,407,364 of CM035839.1, read as the reverse complement.
TGTTAAGAGCTTTGAAAGTAAGAAGAAGGATTTTAAACTTGATTCTAAATTCTGACTTCCGGGAAGATGGCGGAGAGACATAACGCTTAAACAGAGAGCTCTCCCTAGCCGGATTAAAAATCATCGGTAAATGGCCAACTCGACATAAACGGATCAATAAACTAAGGGATGAAAACACGAAGGAACCGGGCACAAGAACAAAAGCAGGGTAAAATTGAAGAATTCCTCTCCAACAACGCAGGAAAAACCGCTGAACACGAAGCCCAAAAAAACGAGGTGTCTACAGCAGAGAAAATGGAGGACACTAGACTCGACAACATGAACGCTGGCATCGCCAGTTTGGGTGAAGAGTTAAGAGAATTCAAGCGACAGCTACAGCAGGATTTAGCGGCTCTTAAGGAGGAGCTGAAAAAAGAGATGAAGGAGGAAATTATGGACCTCCGAAGAGAAATGGAGCGCAAGCTAACAGAAAACATGGAGGAGCTGCGCTCCCAGCGGGCGTGTATGACAGAAGCACAGACCTGAATATCGGAGCTGGAAGATTGGAAAAGCGAGGCAAACGAACAGCTACAGACCCTGACGACGCAAACGCAGAGGATGCAGGAGAAAATAAACGACTTGGAGAGCAGGTCCAGACGAAGCAATATGCACATCTTTGGAATTCCGGAGGGCATTGAAGGCAACTCAATGATGAAATTCATGGATCAGTTCTTAAAAAAAGAACTGGAACTGCCCGGAGAAACGGATCTGCAGATTCAACAAGCGCACAGAACACCGGCACAGAACCCAAAAACAAACTCTCCACCCAGGTCAGTTGTGGTAAACTTTGTGAAATATGACATAAAGGAAAGAATCCTGACGCAAGCATGGAAAAAAAAGATACGAATCGGCGACAAACAGATATTCTTTGACCATGACTACCCGACAGAAATTGTGCAGCAGCGGAAGAAATATGCCAACATTAAAAAAACGCTGAAAGAGAAAAAAATTAGATTCCAAACGCCGCTAACGAAAATGAGGATTCATTGGGAAGACGGCATAAGAACCTACAACACGGCCAGAGAGGCAGCGCGGGACATGATGGAGCGGGGCCTTGAGGTGAGCGTGCTGGAGGAAACGGCTGGAGCAGCGGCGACACTGAACGCATCACGACAGCCGGAGTGGAGACGAGCGAGCGGCGGAAGAAGGGGGAGAGACGTGGCGCAGCGGGCCCAGGACAAGCTACAAGGCTTTCAAGTAAAAGCCTAGATCATAACAAAGATTAAGAAAGGCACAGAAGAAATGAAGGCCAAGAAGACAAGGTAAAAGAGAAACAGACGGCTAGGAGAGGTTTAAGTGATTTTTGTTGGACATTTCTAGACTAATGACTATTTCTTGGATAGTAAATACAGGTCTAGGGAGGGCCCCTCACTCGGTGAGGACATTCCCTCCACCCACCAACAGGGACCAGTGGGCAGAAGAAAGGCCCAAAGTACGGAGGTCGAGATTTGTTATTGTGTTTTTATATAAATATGTGTTATTTTTGTTGTTAAAGGGGCTAGGAGCACAAGTTAAAAAAATGGAAAAACATGAATATGGGTAAAAATCTTAAGATAATGACATTAAACATGAATGGTCTGAACTCACCTGTTAAAAGGGAAAGAATAATAAGAAAATTCAAGAAGGAAAAAGCCGAAATTATATTTATGCAAGAGACACATTTGAGCAAGACAGAACATGAGAAACTAAAGAGATTTGGCTATAAGAACTCCTACTACAGTTCATTTAAGGGAGGAACTAAAAGGGGGGTGATGATACTAATTTCAAATAAAATACAATTTGAAAGTGAACAGGAAATCCAGGATAAAGAAGGCAGGTATGTAATAATAAAGGGAAGAATAGATGGTATGCAGATCACATTAGTGAACATCTATGCCCCACCAGAAAGTGACAAGGGTTTTTTTCAACATCTGTTTGATCTCATAGCAACACACAGTGAAGGAGTCCTAATTTGTGGAGGAGACTTAAATGCTGTCAAGGATCATGAAGTTGACACAACAAGTGTTAAGAAGACAAAAAAAACATGTAACAAAGTTCATAAGAACCTCACTGGCAGAAATGGGTATGGTAGACATATGGAGGGACCTGCACCCACTCGAAAAAGACTCTACACACTATTCAGCAGCCCATAAAGTACACTCTAGAATAGATTACTTCCTTATGAATGAAGGTGACAGACACAGGGTGAGAAATTGTTGGATTGGAGGGGCAGAAATATCAGATCATAATCCTATATACATGGAAATATATTTAAACAATAGAAAACGACAAACAACATGGAAACTTAACGTAGGACTGTTAAATGATGAGAAAATGAAAGAAAGAATAAAAATAAACATAAACGAATATATCCAAGAGAATGACAATGAAGAAGTGGACCCAACAATACTATGGGATGCACTAAAAGCCGTGTTAAGAGGAAAATTAATTGTTGAAACAGGAAAAGCAAATAAGACTAAACTGGAAGCGTATGAACAAAGATGTGAGAGACTGAGGGAATTAGAACGTAAACATCAAAGCACAAATGATCCAAAAATATATCAAAAAATTAAAGAAGAAAAAACAAAGATAAAAGAAACACAAATGGATGAAATTGAAAGGAAAAATAGATATCTAAAGCAAAAATATTATGAAACAGGGCCAAAAGCCACAAAACTGCTGGCAAAACGGTTAAGAAAACAACAAACAATGAATAATGTATACAAGATTAAAGACCCCACCACAAATAAAACCACAGTTAACCCAGAAAACATCGAAGAAATTTTCCATAATTTCTACCAAGAACTATACTCGCAACCTGAAGAAACAAATACTAAAGATATTAAAAAATTTCTATGCACATTGGACTTGCCATCAATAGGAAATCAACAAAATGAAAAACTAACAGCAGAAATAACAACACAAGAGATCAGAGATGTGATTAAGTCACTTAAAAACGGTAAATCACCAGGTAGTGATGGATACCCATCTGAGTTTTATAAACTGTTTATAGAAGAACTCACGCCACAGCTCCTAAAGTCATTTAATTGGACGTTGAACAACAACAAAATACCTCCATCATGGAACGAAGCTATCATTTCAGTTATTTTAAAGCCAGGGAAAGATAAAGAACAATGCGGAAACTATAGACCAATGTCTTTATTAAATGTGGATTATAAAATATACACAACAATTATATGTAAACGAATAAAGACATTCTTGACGGAATTGATAGAAGATGATCAAACTGGTTTCATAGAGGGACGCCAAACACATGACAATATCAGGAGAACAATACATATAATTAACCAAATACATAAAGAAAAGAAAAGCGCAGTAATAATGAGTTTAGACGCAGAAAAAGCATTTGACAGGGTTAACTGGAAATTCCTATATAGTGTACTGGAGCGCTTTGGATTTAACGAAAAATCAGTACAATGCATAAGGACGCTGTATCAAGAACCTGTGGCAAGAATCAAGATAAACGGTAGCTTAACAGACAAAGTAAATATACAAAGATCAACTAGGCAGGGATGCTGCTTATCGCCCACCTTGTTTGCTCTGTTCATAGAACCATTGGCTCAAGCGATACGACAAAATAAGAAATTAAAAGGTATAACAATAAAGGGGGCGGAACACAAGATTGGGCTATTCGCAGACGATATTATAGTTTACCTTGAACAACCAGATGAATCAATAATGGAAATGATGAACTTGATAGAAAATTTTGGAAAATTATCAGGATACAAGATAAACATAACAAAAACACAAATACTGACATTCCACTATAACCCTCTAAACCAGATAACTGATAAGATCAAACTAAACTGGAAACAAAAAGAAATAAAATACCTTGGAGTGAACATACCTAAAGACCTAAGCAAAATATATAAAGCAAACTATGATAGGTTGGAACAAGAAATAAAAAAAGATATTGATAGATGGTCAATCTTAAATATGGATCTGAAATCAAAAATTGAGACAGTCAAAATCAGCATACAACCTAGATTACTTTACCTCTTCCAGGCTCTACCAACAGAGATTCCAGATGCCCAGTTCTCAAAATGGGACAGGATGATATCGAGATTTGTTTGGGGAGGTAAAAAACCAAGAGTGAAATATAAAACCCTCCAATTACCAAAAGAGAAAGGAGGCATGGGCCTACCGAGTCTAAAGGAATATTACTACTCAGCACAAATAAGATATATCATATGTTGGTGCGACGAGGGATATGAGGCAAAATGGAAAGAAATGGAAAAGGAAATTGAGGGACTCCCAGTACAAAGCATAATAGGAGATAAAGATGCATATAAGCAAATCAAACAAATAGACCCAATCACTAAATTTACTTTGGAACTGTGGTATAAAATAGTACAAAAGTATAATATAAAGGAAGACATAAAACTATTGAAATGGGTAGCATTTGACAGTCAGTTTGAACCGGCAAAACAAGATAGGGGATACAAAAATCTGGTGAACAAGGGAATCACAGCATGGGGCAATATCGGAAAAAAAGATCTCGGGAGCTTTGTAAACATCAGGAGAAAATTTAAACTAGAAAGATCGGAATTTTTCAGATATCTGCAGATGAGAGATTATTATATGAAGAAGATTAGGCATAACCTCCAAACAGATGTGAACGAGATTATACAACTTATTTTAAGCTCATATACAGGAAACAAAATAAGAATTATTTCAAAGCTATATCAGAAACTTATGGCAAACAATCATTCAAGTAACTATATAAAGGAGAAATGGGAGAAAGAGCTCAATTTAAACATAACAGAAGAAAGCTGGCAGGAAACATGGAAAACACAACACACATCAACAAGTTCAAGGACATGGAGGGAATTTGGATGGAAAAACCTGATTCGCTTTTTCATTACACCACAGATTCAAGGAAAATATACAAATACCCAATCTTTATGCTGGAGGGGATGTGGGGCTCAAAATGCAGACCACTCACATATGTTTTGGAAATGCTACAAAATATCATCATTTTGGAAATCTATACATGTGACAATACAGAGGATATTAGGATATAATATACCAATGAACTGTAACCTGATGTACTTATGTGATCTTAAAAGAGACAATGTTATACAGGCTGAGGACAGATATCTAGTTAAAATCTTGTTGATTGCATGTAAAAAAACTATCACAAAAAAATGGCGATCAGAAGTTCTTCCTGACCAAGAACAATGGACTGACATTGTTGAGGACATACGTTTGATGGAAAAACTAACATATCGACGAAGAATGCAAGAAGGAATATGGGAGAAAAAATGGCGGAAATGGACACACTACAAAGTGCAACAACGAGGCAGAAATTGAAAGAATAACCAAAGACACTGAAAAAAACAGAAGAATTAAGAGATGGAAACTAAAAACTTGATGCTCCAACATTTGTCCCCCCCCCCTTTTTTTTCTTTCTTTTTTTTTTCTTTTTCCCTACCCTAACCCCTTTGTTTTTTAAATGTAAAATGTGATCTGAATGCATTATATATGATGAAAAATGAATAAAAATCTAAGTTACAAAAAAACTTGATTCTAAATTCTATGGGAAGCCAATGAAGGGAGGACAGAACCGGGGAGATATGATCTCTTTTTCTAGAACCAGTTAAAACTCTCGCTCCATTCTCCCCTCACTCGCGAATAAGACCCTGAGATACTTAAACTCCTCCACTTGGGGCAGGAACCTGTCCCCAACCTGTAGAGGGCAATTCACCCTTTTCCGGCTGAGGACCATGGACTCGGACTTGGAGGTGCTGATTCTCATCCCAGCTGCTTCACACTCAGTGGAAAACCGTCCCAGTAAGACCTCTAAGTCATTGCTGGATGAAACCAGCAGGACAACATCATCTGCAAACAACAGAGATAAGAGCCTGTGGTCACCAAGCATGACACCCTCCATTCCCTGGCTGCGCCTAGAAATCCTGTCCATAAAAGTTATGTACAGGATTGGTGACAAAGGGCAGCCCTGGCGGAGTCCAGCTCTCACTGGGAATGAGTCCGACCGAGTGTTGGCAATACAAACCAAACTCTCACAACAGTCGTACAGAGACCGAATAACTTGTAACAACAAGCCCGATACCCCATACTCCCGAAGAACCCCCCACAAAAAACCATGAGGGACGTGGTTGTATGCCTTCAACAAGTCCACAAAACACATGTAAACTGGTTGGGCAAACTCCCACGAACCCTCAAGGATTCTCGAGAGGGTAAAGAGCTGGTCCGATGTGCCATGGCCAGGATGAAAACCACATTGCTCCTCTTGAATCTGAGGTTCGACCAACAGCCGGACTCTCCTCTCCAGTACCTTGGCATAGACCTTCCCAGGGAGGCTGAGGAGTGTGATCCCTTTAAAGTTGAAGCACACCCTCCAGTCCCCTTTTTTGAAGAGAGGAACCACCACCCCGGTTGGCCATGCCAAAGGCACTGCCCCCAACCTCCACGCAATGTTGCACAGGCATGTCAACCATGACACCCCTACAACATCCAGGGCCTTAAGGTACTCAGGGCAAATCTCGTCCACCCCAGGGGCCCAGCCACCAAAGAGATTTTTAACCACCTTGGCGACCTCAGCCCCTGTGATACGCGAGTCGTCTCCCTCGTCCACAAGCCTTGCTTCCTCTGTGGAAGGTGTGTCAGTGGGATTGAGGAGATTCTTGAAGTTGTGGTGAACACTCAGTGGACATGTTGGACCGGTTCTGTGACTCGCATTTTAGGTCAGAACAAAGGCAGGAAGCTTAGCCTTGTTATGCAAGGCTGGAGACTGTGGGGGGTCGATTAAAGGATGCATGGGAGACAGTGGAAGTGATATCATGGAGGGAAATGCATTGTGACTGTCTTTATTATGCAAGGTGGTCTGTGGGACATGTGATCTATGAGGTGTGAAGTCCCTGATATTTAAGGACGAGAGTTACCGTTTCATTCTCTCTTTTTTTTCTGCTTTGAAATGATGGAGATGTGAATAAAGCTGACTGAGAAAGAACGCTGCCTTGTCATTTTCACATCTTCCACACTGGTGACCCTGAGACGTATCATGGAAGAAAGAAATTCCCCCGGGCCAGCCGCGTCAGGAGCCCCCAGCCAAGCGAACGCCGCTACAGTCCAGCTACCGGACTTCTGGCAGAACAATCCGTGCTCCTGGTTCAACGCAGTTGAGGCGCAGTTCAACCTCCGGGGGATATCGGTAGATGTCACAAAATTCTACCACATAGTCGCAAAGCTGGACAACAACACGGCCCAGCATGTGGAGAGCCTTATCGACCAGCCGCCTGAGAGCGACAAATACGGCACGTTGAAGGCTGCACTCATCCAGCAATTCACCCCCTCGGTGGAGGAGCGAGCAGAGAGGCTCCGAGCACTGACGGAGGGGGAAAACGACATGCCCGCGAGCCTGATGGAGAAGTTGTTGAGGTTGAAAGACTCTGACGATGATCACTTCATTTTCACCCACCTCTTCCTCAGGACTCTACCGTCAGCAGCAAGAGCGGTTCTGGCCAGTTTGCCACTGTTGGCCCTACGGGACTACCGCGCGCTGGGCCGAGAGGCGCAGCGGATTGTCAACGCCATCAAGCGGCGCGCAGCCACGGCCGCTGCAGCGGAACTCAGCGCGACGACCGCAGACGACAGGAGGCAAGAGACAGCGGTGCCAGACTCACCGACGACGGCGGCAGCAAGGGCCAGGGAGCGTGGACCGGACATCTTTTGTTTCTACCATCGCCGCTTCGCAGAGAGTGCACGCAAGTGCGTACCGCCATGCCAGTTCAGGCGTTCGGGAAATGCCAGGACCGGGGGTCGGTAGCAGCCGCAGCCCTCGGGGAAGAGAACAAGCTGCTCTACTTGTTGGACGCACGCTCCGGGAGGCAGTTCCTCCTCGACACAGGCTCCCAGTTGAGTTTCATCACTCCTTCCTACGCGGACAGACTGGCTGGTTCCGGAGGTCCCCTGGTGACAGTGGCTCACGGCTCGGAGATTAAGACCTTTGGTGAGAAGACTCTGCTTCTGTCTCTACACGGCCGTGCATATGAGTGGACTTTTGTTGTAGCAACAGTAAATTTCAATATGTTGGGGGCTGATTTTTTGTGCTCACATGGGTTGTTGGTTGATCTCGCTAACAGGCACCTGGTTAATGCACTTTCTTTTGATTCTATCCCCTGTGCAGCGCGAGTGGCCCCGCCTACAGCACAAGCCAACGTCACAGCTGCAAGCGGTAAGTTCCACACACTGCTCACTCAGTTCCCAGCACTCATGGTCCCCACATTTCAGAATCAGAATCAGAATCAGATTTATTGCCATTGTTCATGTAGTACACAAACTAGGAATTTGTCTCGGTGCAATGCTGCAACATTAAACATGATAAAATAAAAGAAATAAACTATACATGCAATAAAGTGTAGAATAAGAGTGAGTAATACTAGTCAGCAGTTAAAATATATTAGCGAGCAGCAGATAATGTGGAGAACCATATAGTGCAGTTGGTAATGCAGGAAGAAAACAGTGATGATTGACATGAGTCTGGTTGAGCTGCTGTACATAGTGCACGAGAGTCAATAAGTCACTTAGTGTTCAGCAGTCTGATGGCAGAGGGGAAGAAGCTGTTCATGTGCCGGGAGGTTTTAGTCTGGATGGACCGAAGTCTTCTACCTGAGGGGAGGGGGGCAAACAGTACGTGACCAGGGTGTGAGTGC
>CM035839.1:436118958-436263068 GCA_020510985.1 Pholidichthys leucotaenia | reverse complement strand
TGCTTCACTCAAGTAAGCCTCTCCACCTGCAGCTCTTCACGAGTGTGGAGCAAAAGTAATTATTTTCTGCTTGTATGTTCCAGGGTTGCCGGGTCTCTGTCCAGGCTGCTCAGCTCCAGTGACCAGAACACGATCCACGCACTCACTCACGCACTACACTCTCTCACTATTAAATAAAAGATTATTGTCACTATCTGCCTGTGTCAGTGTCTGTCTCCTGGGTCCTAAATCATGTCACAGACAGTCAAATGTCACTCAAAGGGACTTTGGCAGTGTGAGAGAGGACGAGCCTTATGTATCTGAGTGTGCGAAGAATCGACCGTTCTCTAGAGAGGAAGTCTCAGCCATCCTTGAGACACACAGTCTATGGGAGTCCGGTGCCAGGGTGCGAGCTGTCAATGTCCTCCAGCAGCTCCCACAGCTAGTTCCCCCTGATGAAGACCCCCTGCCTGTGTTCACTGAGAGAGAACTACGTGAAGGACAGTTGAGTGATCCTGTCCTCTCCAGAGTGCTGTACTTTGTGGAACGTGGCCGACGGCCGTCCAGGAGAGAGAAGTGCAAGGAGCCTGTCATGGTAATCAGATACCTGAAGCACTGGGAGAAACTGACTACTTGCAATGGTATCCTCTACCGGGTGTCTAAAGACCAGCTGTCTGGGAAAAAGAGATTCCAGTTCGTCGTCCCTGACTCATTCAGATCTGAGGTCCTGAAGGGCATCCATGATATGGCTGGTCATCAGGGGCAGTTCAGGAGCCTGAGCCTGGCTCGCCAAAGATTCTTCTGGCCCCATATAGACCGGGATGTGAAGGAGTATGTCCACCAGTGTCCAAGGTGTGTCATCGGTAAGACCGCTGATCCGGAAGGAAGGGCGCCTCTCGAGAGTATAAAGACCTCTACACCTCTGGAAATTGTTTGTATAGACTTCTGGACTGCAGAGGACTCTAACAACAAGTCTGTAGACATACTGGTGGTTACAGACCACTTCACCAGACTAGCACAGGCCTTTCCGTGTAGAGATTAGTCAGCCAAGCAAGTGGCAAAGCAATTCTGGGAAAAGTACTTCTGCATTTTTGGATTTCCCGAGAGAATCCACTCAGACCAGGGTGCTTCATTCGAGAGTCAGCTGATCAGTGAGATGTTGAAGGTTGCCGGTGTAAGAAAGTCCCGGACTACACCGTACCACCCAATGGGCAATGGTAGCATGGAGCGCTTCAATAGAACACTGGGTAACATGATTCGTACCCTCTCACCTGATGCTAAACGAAACTGGCCCTGACATCTCCAGACTCTAACGTTCATGTATAACTGTACAGTGCATGAGACCACAGGCTGCCCCCCTTCTACCTCATGTATGGTAAGGTTCCACGCCTGCCTGTTGACATCCTTTTCAAGAACATCCTAAAAGATCCTGAAATCAGTAGTTATGACCACTATGTAGTGTCCCTGACAAAGGACCTTCAAGAGGCCATGGCTATTGCTCAAGAACATGTCAACAAGGAGCAGAGTCGTCAGGCTGAGTTTTACAACCGTCGAGCAAAAGGGAAATTGATTGCTGTGGGCGACAGAGTCTTGGTGTCTAACAGGCGAGAGAGAGGGAAACGAAAGACAGCTGACAGATGGGAATCCACAATTTACACTGTTGTAGATGCCAACACCTCCACTCACACTTACCGGATCCAGAATCCTGAGACGGGACAGGAGAGGGTCGTCCATCGTAATTTGTTGATGCTGGTCAACTACCTGCCAGTAGACGACACAGGTGTACTGGCTGACCCAGTTTCATCTTTGTCTTCTGCTCAGCTGTCAGACCAAAGTGACGAGAGTCATGGTTCCTTACCTGATAGTGTGAGTGAAAATTGTGTGGATCTGTGTTCTAGCCCGGAATCTCAGGGAACAAAGATGGGACACAAGCAAGGCGAGAGTGCGGTGCGTGACTCAGTTGCTGTACCGGAGTCTATGGACCCTGTGGAGAGGACTATTGAATGGATTGCTCAGTCACCATTCCTTGAACCATCCCAGGTGGAGTCGTCTGATGTTGTGTGCAGAAGACCTGGCCTCTCTGTCTCTCAGAGTGACCCGGAGAAGTCTGTGAGAGACTGTCCGAGTGGCCTGTCCATTGCCTCTGATTTCAGTCCCGTGACTAACACTAACTCTAGTGGAGATGTTAGTCACATGGGTGGACAGACTGTCATAACACAGACTGACAACACTAGTCACACACAGAGTGCTGTCACGGTAGCTTCTGTTACACAGCCTGAAAATCCCAGTGTATCTACACGGTTGAGGTCTAGGTTTGGATGCATTATAAAGCCAGTTGATAGACTGATTCAGACCATGTCCAGTCAAGAGATTACTCGCACACACCCATCCATGCAGGCCGTTTGTAGGTCAGTGTTACAAATTTTTCATGATTAGAAGTTTCTTTTACACACACGGTATATGTCAGCATGTGACATGGATAGTCATATAGTGAAAGTTTTTATTTTCTTGTTTTCCTAGTGGCTTTTGGTACACAGTGTAGATGGCTTGTGTGGGGTGTAGACGGCATCCTACTTCCAGAAGTTGGAAGTGAGTTTGGCGCCACTCTCTTTCCACTTCATCCTTTAGGGGATACTTTTAAAGTTGGAGTATGTGTAACCATGTCATGTTTTCTTTTGACTTGCGGTGATCACAGTGCGTTGCACATCTGTAATTTTGGGCGAAATTCAGTGGGGGTGGGTGTAACAGAGTCAGAATTTAGCCTTTTTGAATTTCTTTAAAATAGATGTGCTTTTCATTTTTACATAGTTTTTGGAGCCTCCTGGTGGTTTTATTTCGCAGCTGCATAGATAGTTTTCTTTGCACACGGCACTTACCCCAGCAGAGGAAAAGATTTTCATTGCTGGAGGTAAGTGCAATGTAATAGAGCTGTTGCTATATTTATACTTTAAATGTTGTTAAGCCATGCATACAAAGGTTTATATCTTGTAGAGTGGTCATGAGCATTACTACCATGTATTTACGAAGTTTCAGATTATTCTAAGTAAAAATAGTAACTTTATCGTTGAGTGAATGTGTGACCACGTTGAATGAACAGCTAGTCAGTTATTGCTAGCGCAGCATTCTTCTGTATGGTTTGCTGTCATTTCATTTTGTTAAGATATTAATTTTCTTTTACTCTCCGTGTGCAGATCGTGACATATGCAGCTGCAGACTGTTTATTGTGTGCTTTTTCTGATACTTGACCAGGTAGGCTTTGTTTTATATGGTTTTGATACTGTTAATACAATTAAGCAGAGAAAAAGATTTTCATTGCTGGAGATCGTGACATATGCAGCTGCAGACTGTTTATTGTGTGCTTTTTCTGATACTTGACCAGAATAAAGACAGCGTGAGCAACAAGTCCCTGCCTGTGTACTTCCTGCACCAACACGAGCACGCAGAAAACCACCCACGTTACATATAGGGATATACTTTCTACTCAGATTCAGCCAAATGCAGCAAAGTTGATTGGACGGCGCTTCACCAATGATCCAAAACATACTGCAAAAGCAACCCAGGAGTTTTTTAAAGCAACGAAGTGGAATATTCTGCAATGGCTGAGTCAATCACCAGATCTCAACCCAATCGAGCATGCATTTCACTTGCTCAAGACAAAACTTAAGGCAGAAAGACCCACAAACAAGCAACAACTGAAGACAGCTGCAGTAAAGGGCTGGCAAAGCATCACAAAGGAGGAAACCCAGCGTTTGGTGATGTCCATGGGTTCCAGACTTCAGGCAGTCATTGCCTGCAAAGGATTCTCAACAAAATATTGAAAAGTAACATTTTACTTAGGGTTATGTTTATTTGTCCAATTACTTTTGAGCCCCTGAAATGAGGAGCGTTTGTATAAAAATAGCTACAATTCCTACATGTTTAATCATATATTTTTGTTCAACCCCTTGAATTAGACTTAAAGTCTGCACTTCAATTCCATTGTAGAAGTTTCGTTTCAAATCCAATGTGGTGGCATGCAGAGCCCAAATCATGAAGATTGTGTCACTGTCCAAATATTTCTGGGCCTAACTGTAGTATGAATATGTACCCATACATATTGTCACCCTCCATAGCGACTGATATTGTCCTAGTTGTATACTGGAGGGGACCATTTGTGTAAGTCTGTTGCGTCTTTTGCATTCAATACTATTAGGTCGTCACATTTTTTTGCTATCTCTGCGAGCAGCCCTGCTTAGGTTATAGAGTCTGACAGCCGTAGGAAGGAAGGACCTGTGAAACCTCTTGGTTGTGCACCTAGGATGATGTAGTCTGCTGCTAAATGAGCTTCTCAGTGCGTTCAGTATGTCCTGCATAGGGTGGGACTCGGACTCCAGCAGAGATGACAGTTTAGCCACCATCCTTCTCTCTCCTATCTCCTCCACCGGGTCAAGGCGTTTCCCCAGGACAGAGCTAGCTTTCTTGATTAGTTTGTTCAGTCTCTTCCTATCGGCTGCTGTAATGCCACTGCCCCAGCAGACCACTTCAAAAGTGATGGCTGATGCCACCACCGTGTCGTAGAATGTCTTCAGCAGTGCCCCTTGTACACCAAAAGGCCTGAGTCTCCTCAGTAGGAACAGTCTGCGCTGTCCCTTCTTGTAGAGTGCGTCAGTATTGTGTGACCAGTCTAGTTTATTGTTCAGATGAACACCCAGGTACTTTCAGGATGTCACCATCTCAATGTCTGTTCCTTGTATGTTTACTGGTGCTGTGAGGGGTTGTCCTTGCCTGCGGCAGTCCACCACCAGCTCCTTAGTTTTCCTCGCGTTGATCTGGAGGCAGTTCCAATGGCACCAGTCCACGAAGTCCTGGATAAGTCCTCTGTACTCAGATTCATCTCCGTTGGAGATGAGGCCGACGATCGCAGAGTCGTCAGAGAACTTTTGTAGATGGCAGTGTGTTGTGTTGTGTGAGAAGTCCGCAGTATAAAGGGTGAACAGGAAGGGAGCCAAAACCGTTCCCTGGGGAGCCCCCGTGCTACCGATGATTGTGTTGGACACACAATCCCGGGTTCTCATAAACTGTGGCCGGTTAGTGAGGTAGTCCAGGATCCATGATGACAGGTACACCATGATGACAGTTCCACCCCTGCGCACTGCAGCTTGTCCCTCAGGATCATTGGTTGGATGGTGTTGAAAGCACTGGAGAAATCAAAGAACATGATCCTCACCGCGTTCCCAGGCTTCTCCAGGTGGGACAGAGAACGGTGAAGGAGTAAGATCACTGCATCCTCCACCCCGATACCATGCTGGTAGGCGAACTGGAGTGGATCCATCGCTGGTCCCACCAGGGGGCGGAGGTGAGCAAGGAGCAGTCTCTCCAGGGTCTTCATCATGTGAGACGTCAGGGCCACCGGTCTGTAGCTGTTCACGTCTCTGGGGTGGGAAGTCTTTGGTACAGGTACCACACAAGATGTTTTCCACAACTGTGGTACCCTCCCCAGCTTCAGGCTCAGGTTGAAGATGTGCTCCACGATCCCACACAGCTGGTCTGTGCAGGACTTGAGGAGCTTCGCGCTGATGCCGTCCGGTCCCGAGGCCTTCCTCGCCTTGATTTTCCTCAGCTCCGTCCTCACCTGGGTCTTAGTGAGGGTCAGGTTGGGGGCTGTGTGCTGGGAGTGGGGGGGGGGGTGTTGGTGGAGTGGGGTGTGGACAGCAGGTCTCGATGACTTTAGAGGCAGCAGTGGTTGTTGTGCAGTCGCAGGGGAGGGCGGATGGTCAAACCTATTAAAAAACAGGTTCAGATTGTTTGCCCACTCCCTACCCCCCGTGGCCTGGGAGGAGGTATTCTGGAGCCCAGAGATGGTTTTAAGGTTTCTCCAGACCCCGCTGATGTCGCTTTGTTGCAGCTTGTCCTCCATCTTCTTCCTGAAGCTGTCCTTGCCTTCTCTGATCTTCCTCCTCAGCTCCCTCTGTACGGACTTCAGCATCTCCCTGTTCCCCGACCTGAAGATCCTCTTCTTCTCTCTCAGAAGTGTTTTTATCTCAGGGTTGACCCAGGGTTTGTTGTTCAAGCAACACCGTATGGTCTTGGTGGGTACGGTGTTGTCCACACAGAAGTTGATGTAGTCCGTGATGGTGTGAGTGACGCCATCAATGTCCTCACCATGTGGATCACAGAGCTGCTCCCAGGCAGTGGTTTCAAAACAGTCCTTTAGAGTGTCCATTGCCTCCTCAGACCATAACTTCACTGTGCGGATGACCGGAGGTTGTCTGTGAACTAGGGGCTTGTACACTGGCAGGAGATGAACCAAGTTGTGATCCGATCTCCCGAGTGGGGGGAGTGGTGATGAGGTGTACGCCTCCTTAGTATTTGCATAGAATAAGTCCAGTGTTTTATTGTTTCTAGTGTGGCATGTGACATACTGGGTGAATGTGGGCAGAATGGGGGACAGTGAAATATGGTTGAAATCCCCTGAGATGAAGAGAAGAGCATCTTGGTGTTCTGTCAGCAGCCTGCCCGTTACTGAGTGAATGACGTCACGCGCTGTCCCCGCGTTTGCCATCGGATTTGCATAAATAACAATGCAGATCATGTAGGAGTATTCCCTCGGGAGATAGGCAGGCCGCATGCTAACAGCTAGCAGCTCAATGTCTTTGCTACAGTGCTGTTCCTTAACCATGATATGTCCCGGTCTGCACCAGTTGTTATTGACATACATTATCACTCCTCCGCCTCTTGCTTTCCCACTGTATGGTGTCCGGTCTGCCCGTATTGCGTGGAAACCATCCAGTTCGATGTTAGCATCTGTTGCTAGTTCTGTTAGCCACGTCTTGGTAAACAACATCAAACTACTCTCTCTGAAGATGCTCTCGTAGCGGGAGATAGCCGCTAGCTCATCTGTTTTATTGAGTAGCGATCGAACATTCCCCATAATAACGGATGGGAGGACAGGTCTGTACCTTATATTCCTCGCCCGCCGTGTTACTCCAGCTCGACATCCACACTGTTTCCGTCTTATTTCTCCCGGTATGTCGAGTTTTTGCGTTAGCATCGTGAGCCGGTTAAGTGCTAACAGCTGGTCTCTATTGTACTGCCTCCTGCAAGAAACAGTGGCTCCATCCGCTGGCTCAGGAGACATTTGGGCGATCTATGTGTCTGTGATGGATTAGGTGTCGCTGAATCAGAAAGATTAGCAAGAGAGCCAGATAGTAAATAGAAATAGGAAGAAACTGATCTGCTGTTGCAAAAAGGCAGCCTACTCGTGTGGCGCGGAAAGTAGTTAGCCAAATAAGGTAAAGGTAAAATACCTTGGTGAAGGATGAGGCAAGATGACTGGATGAACACAGCCCTATTGATGATGAAGAACAGTGGTAACACAATACTGACGCACTCTACAAGAAGGGACAGCGCAGGCTGTTCCTACTGAGGAGACTCAGGTCTTTTGTTGTACAAGGGGCGCTGCTGAAGACATTCTATGACACGGTGGTGGCATCAGCCATCACTTTTGGAGTGGTCTGCTGGGGCAGTGGCATTACTGCAGCTGATAGGAAGAGACTGAACAAACTGATCAAGAAAGCTAGCTCTGTCCTGGGGCAGCGCCTTGATCCGGTGGAGGAGATAGGAGAGAGAAGGACGGTGGCTAAACTGTCATCTCTGCTGGAGTCCAAGTTCCACCCTATGCAGGACATACTGAATGCACTGAGGAGCTCATTTAGCAGCAGACTACATCATCCCAGGTGCACAACTGAGAGGTTTCGCAGGTCCTTCCTACCAACGGCTGTCAGACTGTACAACGTAAGCAGGGCTGCTCGCAGAGATAGCAAAAAGATGTAACAACCTAATAGTTTTTTTGAATGCAAAAGATGCAATAGACTTACACAATGGTCCCCTCCGGCATACAACTAGGAAAATACCGGTCGCTATGGAGGGTGAGAATATGTATGGGCACATAATCATACCATGTAGGATAACTAAGTAGACGGTTATGCTGTTTCATCCCATCCAGCTACAATGCTCTGCACTGTGTGTCTGTGTGTATATATATATATATATATATATATATATATATATATATATATATATATATATATATATATATATTTATAGTAATATGTACATATGTATATTAGCTGCTCTTGCTTGCTTGCTTTTTTTTCTTGCCTTCTGATTGTTGCTCTGAGTGTTGCTATCCCTGTGTTGTTGCAATCCTGGAATTTCTCCATTGTGGGACTAATAAAGGCTTATCTTATCTTATCTTAACATGGCAGGCACCTGGCAGAGGGCACGGTTAGAGGTTGCAGCATGGATGCCCTCTGCCTTATATAAGGTGGTGCGGTGACTTGACGGCAAGTGCACGTCACTACACCACACTTCACAGTAATGTGCCATTTTAATATATAATAGTCTCCTCCCCCCATTAGAAAAGTCCAAAACCACACACACAATTGAAACCCCCTGTTACGTATGGCTCTGCGAGCCATAAATGAGAGCCAAGGGCTGACCAGTGAGTTTGCATTGTTTATTGGCAATAAGGAACAGGAACAAAAGGAGTGAGTGGAGAACATCAAGTTCCTCGGAGTGCAGATCTCGCAGGACCTGACCTGGAGCAAGAATTCCTTGGGGATCAGGAAGTGGGCCCAGCAGAGACTGCACTTCTTGAGGAAACTCAAACAGGCCTCTCTCCCCATCTGCATCCTCAGGACCTTCTACAGAGGTGTGGTGGAGAGTGTTCTGACGTACTGCATTGCTACATGGTACTCCAGCTGCAGTATGTCAGACAAAAAAGCCCTGCAGAGGATAGTCAAGGGGGCGGAGGGGGTAATTGGAGTCTCCCTCCCCTCTGTGCAAGAACTTTTTCAGAACCGTTGTAGGAGCAGGGCACTGAACATTGTCAAGGACCGTTCTCACCCTCTGCATAAACACTTTGAACTTCTTCCATCTGGTAAACGATTCCGGAGCATCAGAGGCAGAACCACCAGACTGATCAACAGCTTCCTTCCACAAGCTGTTAGGATACTGAACAGTTGACCCGGAATCTCTCATACACACTACTGCACCTACGGACATTTTGTATATTTTTCAATAATAAAATTTCATCCATCAGAGATAAAATCAATCAGATTCTTCCCACAGTTAACTTAAATACTGTAACTACTACAACTCCTTCTATTGATGTCTGTCTTGATGAGTTTACTCCAATCGACCTTTGTGAGTTAGACAAAATAGTTTCCTCATCCAAACCTTCAACTTGTCTTTTAGACCCTATTCCTACCAGGTTATTTAAAGAAGTCTTCCCACTTATTGGTAGCTTTATTCTTCATATAATCAATTCTTCATTAATTTTAGGCCATGTACCGCAGGCTTTTAAAACGGCTGTAATTAAACCCTTACTCAAAAAGCCAACGCTAGATCCAGGAGCTTTAGCTAACTATAGACCAATCTCTAATCTCCCTTTCATTTCAAAAATCTTAGAAAGAGTTGTTGCTATGCAATTATTTAACCACCTGCAGGGAAATGGTTTATTTGAGGAGTTTCAATCTGGGTTTAGAATCCATCATAGCACTGAAACAGCCTTAGCGAAGGTCACTAACGACCTCCTCATTGCATCTGATAATGGACTAGTTTCTGTACTTGTCCTTTTAGATCTTAGTGCAGCTTTTGATACTATTGATCATAATATTCTACTTGATAGATTAGAACACTATGTTGGACTTAATGGAACTTCGTTGCAGTGGTTTAGATCTTATTTATCTGATAGGGTCCAGTTTGTTCATGTAAATGATGAGTTTTCTCTCAGCTCAAAGCTTAGTCATGGAGTTCCACAGGGATCTGTGCTTGGCCCTACTCTTTTTAGTTTATATATGCTTCCGTTAGGCAACATTATTAGAAAGCACTGTATACATTTTCACTGTTATGCAGATGACACACAATTATACCTGTCAATGAAGCCAGATGATACTAATCAATTAGCCAAGTTAGAAGCCTGTCTTAAGGAAATCAAAGTTTGGATGACTTGTAATTTCCTGCTATTAAATTCAGATAAGACTGAAGTCATTCTTGTTGGTCCAAAAAACCTTAGAAATTCCTTTCCAAATCAAACTTTCAGTTTGGATGCAGTTACTCTTTCTCTTAATAGCTCTGTGAGGAACCTTGGAGTTATTTTTGATCAGGATTTGTCCTTCAATTCACATATTAAATTTGTTTCTAAGACTGCCTTCTATCATTTGCGTAATATTGCCAAGATTAGGAGCATCTTGTCTCAGAGTGATGCTGAGAAGCTGATCCACGCTTTTGTTAGCTCGAGATTAGATTATTGTAATTCTTTATTATCAGGTTGTCCTAAAACATCTTTAAAAAGTCTTCAGCTGATCCAAAATGCTGCAGCAAGAGTTTTAACAGGTACTAGAAAGAGAGATCATATCTCTCCGGTTCTGGCCTCCCTTCATTGGCTTCCCATAGAGTTTAGAATTAAGTTTAAAATCCTTCTTCTTACTTACAAAGCTCTAAACAATCAGGCTCCTTTTTATTTAAAAGATCTGATACTACCGTATCATCCTAACAGAGCACTACGCTCCCAAAATGCAGGTTTACTTGTAATACCTAGAATCTCCAAAAGTACAATGGGAGGCAGAGCCTTCAGTTATCAAGCTCCTCTCCTGTGGAATCAGCTGCCAATCTGGATTCGGGAGTCAGACTCGATCTCTGTTTTTAAGAATAGGGCTAAAACCTACCTTTTTGATATAGCCTACAATTAGGGAGGGATCATGTGTTTTCTGAACCCTCCCTTAGTTATGCTGCTAATAGGTTTAGTCAGCCGGGGGACCTCCAGTAATGCACTGGGCCTCACTCCTTTCCTCACTCTCTATGAAATATTTTTTTTTTTTGCTGGTCATTAACATTTGTTTGTTCTCTCCCATAGATTGAGTCCCCATCGTGCTGTTTGCTCTCTACATGTCTGTTCTTTTCTTCTTCTCTATCCCCTCACCCCCCAGCCAGTCGCAGCAGATGACTGCCCCTCCCTGAGCCTGGTTCTGCTGGAGGTTTCTTCCTGTTAAAAGGGAGTTTTTCCTCTCCACCGTCGCCAAGTGCTTGCTCACAGGGGATCGCCTGATTGCTGGGGTCTTTCTGCAACTGTGGGGGTCCCCCCTACAGTTGATAGTGCTATGAGATGACTGTTGTTGTGAAATGGCGCTATATAAATAAAGTTGAATTGAATTGAATTGAATTGAATATTATTTGTATATTATAGTTAGTTAGTTTTTTTCCCAAGTATGTCTCAGGGATGTGTGAATGGATGGGGGGGTGGGGGGGGGGGGTGAAGCTATGTGGGAGTGTGTCTTAAATCATGCTGCTTCTATTTATATGGATGCCGAGAGAAACGCAATTTCATCTTGCCTGCACTACAGTTGTATGTACAGCAATATGACAATAAAGTTTGATTTGATTTGATTTGAACAGGGCCTCGTGGGGCCAAAACACAAACGATCAAACAATGGTATACACTTACAACGATGCTGAATGACGAAAGGGTGGCTGGCGCCGGACAAAGGGGTTCCAGCCTTACCCACGCCGGAGAAGAGCGTGGATAATAGAGCGAGGTCACAGCCCCGAGTGATCAGGGCTGCTCCCTTTTATAATGGTTGACAGCGCCTCAGCTGATGAGAGGTAATTGGGCTCCAGCCGTCCCATAGAGCTTGACAGCTGGGAACCAGCTGAGACGCTGTCACAATAAGAGCTGGGCTGAGGAGGAATATGGCCTGAGCGCCGGTAAAAACGGCGGATGTGACTCCCCCCCAAAATTTGGGACCTGAATCACGTGCTAAAATAATGAAAAACAACGTACTGAAATGGCCGAACACATTCATACAAAGCAACCTGTTGTGTGGCGTGTGTGTGGCCCGTGAGGCTTGCCGTACCCGTCCTGGGTGTGATGTCAGGCGGGCACTTCCAGTGTATATTGTTCTGTGTTCCTCCTAATAAAGGTTCAGTTCACTGCATGGCATAACTCTGACTCCGACCATCATTTCCATACATAATACAACCTAAAATAGGGCTGATAGGTGGACTACCGTACAGCCCACATGGCACAGTGGATTATTCTGCCACCCTTACTAAACTAAAGATAAACACATAAAATAAAACTACTCCATATCATATACACTACCGTTCAAAAGTTTGGGGTCACCCAGACAATTATTTTGTGTTTTCCATGAAAAGTCACACTTATTTACCACCATGAGTTGTAAAATGAATAGAAAATATAGTCAAGACATTGACAAGGTTAGAAATAATGATTTGTATTTGAAATAATAATTTTTCCAGATACTCAACCTGCTCAAAGGAAGGTCGGTTTTATAGCTTCTCTAACCAGCTACACTGTTTTCAGCTGTGCTAACATGATTGCACAAGGGTTTTCTAATCATCCATTAGCCTTTTGAAGCAATGAGCAAACACATTGTACCATTAGAACACTGGAGTGATAGTTGCTGGAAGTGGGCCTCTATACACCTATGTAGATATTGCACCAAAAACCAGACATTTTTTTTTTTTTTTTGTTACTTATTTGTACCCGTAGGTAGACTTGGTTTGCAGTCTGGTGACAAGCCACTGGCTGCTGGTCGCTGCGTGTGCGAGCGCCCTAAACCTACATGTTTTTGGTGTGCGGGAGAAAACCGGAGAAATCCCGGAGTAAACCCGCGCAACACGGGGAGAACATGCAAACTCCACACAGCTCACTGTTGGTCGGGGGCTGGGATCGAACCCACGATCTCATGATCCCCGCGATCCCCCGGCCGAAGGTAAAACTGTGCTGCCACAGTGCTAAACCACTGCGCCACCGTGCAGCCATGACATTTGCAGCTAGAATAGTCATTTACCACATTAGCAATGTATATTAGATATTAGAGTGTATTTCTGATTAGTTTAAAGTTATCTTCATTGAAAAAACAGTGCTTTTCTTTCAAAAATAAGGACATTTCTAAGTGACCCCAAACTTTTGAACGGTAGTGTATCTATCAAAACACAAGAACTATAAACTCTTTAATATTTACAGCACTGTTCCTTGGGCAGAAGTAGAACAGACAAGGGGGGATCCAGGGCAGCCCCTCAATAAGCTCACCCCTGGAAGCAGCAGACCTCTGGGACAATGGCTGATCTTCCGACGATGGAGCCCTGCTTCTTCACCACCAACACTGACTCCCATCCAGCCTCATCATCTGGACCCTCTTCCCGGACATGTTGAAGATGATTGGCATGCCTCGCAGAGCCAGGGGACAACCTGAAGTATGCTGCGCCCAGCTTCGCCACAATGTGCAGACATCTTTGATGTTTAGCTGGCTGTCATCTGGCCCATCTTCACCATGGAATTCTTCCCCCCAACCTGGACCAAATCCAAAACCCTCTGTGGGGCCCGGCTCGGCCTGATGTGGTGCTGCTGAGCATGCGGTTCCTCCGTGCTTGTTGGTCTGGCCCTGACCTCTTCTAAGACCATCGTAGCTGCAGACCCTCCATCCCTCTGCGACCAAGCTCCGGAGGCATCTGGGGCTAGCACATTGGAGTTAATCACCGGCGCAGGAGCCTCGCTGCCCCACTTGGTACCCCCCTCAACCATATCCCAAGTGCCAGCACTGAGACCCTCCTGTGCCAAACCTGAGTGAAGCTGGTCCTGCTTGACCGCCGTGGTGTCCATTAGCTCTTCATCCCACACAGTGTCCTCATTGACCATCAGAACCGAAGGCTTCCATTGGCCACACCCCGACCACTCATTCCTGGCGTTGTCTTTTATGGCAAAACCTAGTCCATAAAACAAATCACAGCCCATGATGTTATCACCTTGCGCTGTCACATGGAACGTGAAGTCAACCATCTTCGCAGACTTGTACCGGACCGTTATCTCCAAAGTCCTAACCGTGCACAACCTGCCACCTCCATAACCATACAATGGTGCCGGGCTACCTTTAATCCTGTAGTGGGGGAAAAACTTCCTCACCATGGCCCAATTCAGCAACGACCCCTCTGCTCCCATGTTGAGCAGCAGCAGCACTTCCACACTGTCCAATTCCACTGTGCAGAACATGTACCCGTTTGTGCTAGGGATCACCGTATGGATGGTCGTCGGGGGTGAGCGGAGTGATTTCTTCTGTGGGCAGTGGATACATGGCACACTCTAGCACAACGGTTCAAGCGTCCACATCTGCTACAACATTTTTTTCCCTAGCTGGGCAGTTCTGAGCCTTATTGTGGTGCGTTACAGACCCACAACCCTTGCACAGGTGTTTTCCCGGGACAGACCTTCTGCTGGCAGCATTGGTTTCCGTTGTATTGTCGTTCAAGCGATCCTCGCTATCTGGGTCCACAACATTTGCCCCAGCGGGTGTCTCCGGCGGCCGCTGTGATTGGCACCAGGTTAGGTCTGAAGCTAGCTTGTCTGCGGCCTCCAACTGGAGAGCTAGCTTGACAGTTCTGGCTAATGTTAAGTCATTGGGCACCGTAAGTATCCTAGCCTGCAATGCGGCACTGCACATGTGCTCCGCAAGCTGGTCACGTACCATTTCATCTTCCAACATCCCTAAGCGACACTTGCTAGCTAGCTGCCTCAAGTTGGCGACAAACTGATGAATAGGCTCACCTATCCACTGATGTCGCTGCCAAAAAGGAATCCTCCGGACAGTCACACTGTCCGGGTTGTGAAGATGGTTTGCTAGCAGCTCCACAATGTCTTCAAAAGAGTCCGAAACTCCAAATGTGTGCAGGACTCGCTGGCCCTCAATACCCAGGTTGTGAACAAGAAGCACACGTGCTCTTAACTTGTCGAGCTTACCGAGGTCCAGCGCAGTGATGTAGGTCTGGAAAACCTCAAACCACATGGGCCAAGGACATGGTGGTTCACCTGGCAGCTCGAGAAAGGGGCGAAGTGGTGTGATACACGCCTCCATGAGTTCATCCTCGATCACCAATTGTTATGTATGGTAAAATGCCCTCTGCCTTTTATAGGGCGGTGTGGTGATGTGACGGGAAGTGCACGTCACTACAGCGCACTTCACAATATGGTGCCATTTTAATACATAATGGGGGCATCCCTGTTGAACCCCACATGTTGTGTAGAGAGTATGGTGAGAGTGTGTGGCCCTTAGGGCTTGCCATACCTGTCCTGGGTGTGACATCAGGCCTGCTATGGCCAGACTGTGTATAGTTGTGTGTGTTCAATAAAGGAGAGTTCGCTGCATGGCATCAGACCGACTCCGACCATCATTACAGACATAACACCACACTTCAGAGAGAATCTGGGCATGTGCCATAGGGAAGTTTAATAGACCTATTTCCACCATTATATAAAGTTCTAACACTTTTGTTGAAAAAGATACCAATGCCTGATTAATTTAAAGCAGTCAAGACAAATTCCTGTTCTATGGAATCAAATGCTTTGTAGAAGTTCCAATCCAGAGTAAGGCTGTCGGCTGTTACAAGTTCAGAGTAATCCAGAATGTCTAAAACTAATCTGACATTGTTGGTTTTGCATAAAGCCTGACTGGCATTCATCAGTGTTAGGAGTGAATATAGACTGAAGTCTGTTGGCTAAAATATGCACTAAGATTTTATTATCACTATTGTAACGTTGGGGCTGTGTTAAGGGGGCGGGGATTCTCCCAGCATGCTTTGGCAGCGGAGGATTCAAAGGCTGTTATCATTGGTGTGTTCTGAAGTGTTATTGCTGTGTCATTATAACTGCGTTATAATGACACAGCAGTGTTACAAGAAAAGTCAGAGCAGTGACTGATCATGCGTTTGTGTCACCCTCAGGGAGACGGGGGTCTGTGTGAATGACCTCCCCTCCTGTCTGTGTTGAGGGGGTGTGTTTAAATAAAGCCTGTTTCATCACAGTCATCTCTCCTTCCTTGTGTGAACCCTCAGAGCAGATGGAAGCCAGGATCAGAGCAGAGATCCAGCAGCTGGAGCGATTCATCGCTCAGCTGGGAATGGACGACAGAGATGATACATCGACCCCCAGAGTTGCTCGCCGGGATGAATGGAGCTACGGACTCGACGGGACAAGCGTACCCCGCCTTCTGCCTTTCTCAAGGCAGGGCGGGCTGAGCAGAGCAGATCAGCCCTGCTCCCCACCCTTTTCAGGGCGGGACGGGCCAGCGATTCCACTGCGACCAGGGGCGGTGATCAACCGAGAGGTGATCGTCCCACCCATCCGGCAGCGGGCCAAGGTTCCCTGCTTTAACAGTGAAACCCTGCTGGACGAGTACCTGGTCCAGGTCCAGCTGGCTGCTGCGCTGAATGGCTGACCACCCGAAGAGACCGCCGTGCAGGTCATGCTGGCCCTGGAGGGAAGGGCTCTCCACACGCTGTCCGATCTCCGGCCCGAGGAACGCCGCAGCTGGCCAGCGCTACAAGGATCACTGACGCTGAGCACGCAGAGGAACAGCTGGCCAACCGCCGGCAAGGCAGCCGGGAGAGCCTGAGAGCCTACGCAGGCTCCCAGGATCTGGAGCTCTGGAGGCTCTGGAGCTCCCAGGCTCTGGAGCTGGGCCGGGTTCTCCACCCGGCCCAGCTCAAGAGCCACATCTGGATTAACGCCGCGAGCAGCTAGGAGACGGCTGTGGCAGAAGTGGAGCGGGTGGAACCACTAATGGATTGTACAGCTGATGCATCGGCACCAAGACAGAGAGCCTTCCAGGCCATGACTGAGAGCGAGGAGGAGGAGCTGCAGCAGACCATGGCGGCATGCCCACGGAAAAGATGGCCACAGCGGAATGAGGAAGGGTGCTTCCACCATGGGGAGCCAGGACACATCGCGCGGTGCTTCCTGGCACCCACCCCACGACAAACCGGCCCCTCGCCAACGTTAAGCTAGAGCAAGGTGGCATGGACGGGGACCCGCCGCCTCCCACAGATATTTTCCCCCAATGAGCTGTCACCGCGTGTGGGCCGAATTGGACACTCACCAGGGATGTACCTACAGTGCAGCCTGGACAACACGCCAATCCGGGCCCTGATCGACACCGGTTCTGCCATCTTCCTGGTCCGACCCGGTGTGCTGCCAGGCATGGACGAGACAGACCGCAGGGGTGGGAACCCACCGGATGCTGTGTCATCACAGCTACCGGTGAACGCGCCAGACTGGGAGGGTGGAGAGTTCTTGTGGTGGGGGTGGCCGGCCAGAACACAAACCGGCCGTTCTGGCTGGCTGACATCCAAGACCCCTGCATTATTGAACTCGATCTGCTTGCAGCATGGAGAGTAAAAATTGACACCGCCAGATCGTCCCTCCCGCTGGGAGCTCGGACCATCACGCTCTGCAGCGGGACCCAGCGGAGGAACCCGGAGGCCTGCGTGATCGAGTGACTGCCAGGATGGGCCGAACGGGGCGGGTCACCATAAGTACTGAACCCAACGGCGCCATCAGCACGAGCAGAGGGAGCACAATCACAGATAGAGACAGCAAGGGGGAGGGCCACAGCGAAGCGGGTCAACGTGTCAACAGAAACCGCCATCAGAGCTGCAGCAGACTGGAATCAGGACAGAGATGCCAACTGCGGGAGCTGCTGGAATGCTACATGGACGTCTTCACTGCGAAGGATGAGGAATGCACCCGACCCAGCTTGGTGCAGCACAGGATTGACACCGGTGAGACCAGGCCGATCCGGCTCCGTCCCCACCGTCTGCCTTTTTCAAGGCGGGCGGCAGCAGTACAAAAAGTATGAGAAATGCTGGAGGCAGACATTATTGAGCCGTCCAGCAGCCCCTGGGCGGCGCCGGTTGTTCTGGTTAGGAAAAAGGATGGTTTGTGATGGTTCTGTGTGGATTACCAGTACCTGAATGATGTCACCAACAAGGATTCCTACCCCCTGCCCCGCATCAATGACGCGCTGGACCACATCGCTGGCTCCAGCTGGTTCAGCTCCCTGGACCTCCACAGCAGCTAATGGCAGGTAGAGCTGTCACCTGAGGCCAGAAAACAGCCTTCTCCATCGAGCAGGGACTGTACCAGTTCAAGGTGATGCCGTTTGGGCTTTGCAACGCCCCGGCCACCTTTGAAGGTCTGATGGAGCGAGTGTTGGCTCACGTGCCCCAGAGCCACTGCATTGTTTACCTGGATGACCTGCTGGTTCACGCAGCTGATTTTGACAGCGCCCTGTCCAATCTCCGGGAAGTATTGGACGCCATCCGATAGGCCGGGCTGTGGCTACACCTGCGGAAATACCACCTATTTCGGCGGGAGACCACCTTCCTGGGCCATGGTGTCAATGCAGTGGGAGTCGCCACCAATCCAGAGAAAGTGGCAGCGGTGAAAAACTGGCCAGTGCCGCGGGATGTGGGAGAGCTGCAGAGTTTTCTTGGACTGACCTCCTATTATAGGAGATTTGTGAAAGACTTCGCCACCATTGCCAGCCCGCTGCATCAGCTGACACAGAAGGGCTGTGCGTTTCAGTGGAGTGAGAACTGTGCTGCTGCTTTTTCCCGGCTTCACTCAGCGCTCATCAGAGCCCCCATCCTGCAGTATCCCGACCCGAACCGCCCTTTCATCGTGGACACGGACACCAGCAACCAGGGCATCGGGGCGGTGTTATACCAGGAGGGAGAAAACGGAGAGCAGGCAGTCGCTTTTTTCAGCCGCACTCTCAGCAGAGCCGAGAGGAATTACTGCGTTACTCACAGAGAGCTGCTGGCTGTCATCCAGGGACTTCGCCATTTTCACCCGTATGTGTACGGGGGAGGTTCCAGCTCAGGACGGATCACGCTTCCCTGACCTGGCTGCTGAACTTTAAAGAGCCGGATGGACAGTTGGTGAGATGGCTGGAGGCACTGCAGGATTATGATTTTCTGATTGTGCATCGAGCAGGACGCCTCCATGCCAACGCTGACGCGTTGTCTCGGCGCCCCTGTGCAGCGGAGGACTGTCGCCACTGCCACTTGTGACTGACCATGTGAAACTTTACTGAACTCTGATTGGTGGATGGAACTGTGTGACATCACTTTGCACTGCCCCCTTCATGATACTCAAAGACGATTGGATGAAGTAAACGATCAGCGTGAATGTGATTGGTGAGTTGGAACCTGTAAAAACTGTATGAGCTGGCAGTTCCAGTAGAACCGGTTCTACCACAGAGCCTGAGGCTCAGGCTTTGATTGGTTCACAGGTGGAACCGCAGGTTTGTTCACTTTCACCGTCATCATGTTCTTGTGTGAAAAAAGAGACTGTCTGCACTCCAACAGAACCAGAGAACCAAGAGGACACAGAACCAGGTAATTGTGAGTTAAAGCTGACACAGATGTTTGTAGTCATTCTCCTGGTTGTTCCACCTGTGGATAAAAAAATAGATTCTACATCTGTTTGATAGAAGAACCCACGTTCCACTGTTTCTGTTTGTTAACTGACAAGATTCAGAGGGTTAAAGAACAGCTGGAACTTGTTTTCAGGTTCTAGGTGATTTGTAGATGTTGATCAGAGGGGAGACATGAGAACAGTTCTGGTTTCTTTATTGTCCATGAAAGCTACAGTTAAAGGTTCTAATCTTTCAATGATTGCATTCTTTTTAGATGTTTATTATGTTGTTTTTAATCAACCTTTTTGGGTGCTTAACGTTCTCCCTTTTAAAACTGTGGTTTTAGTTGTGTTTAGACTTATTTATTCTTGCACTGTTTTTGTACAAAGCCCTTCCCATTTTTGTTCCCTAGTATGTCTTGAGTGTTTCCACACTCAGGGCTCTTTGGTCCTGGAGGTTTAAGGGTGCTTTCTGTTGTGTTGTTATGGGGACATATTATTGTGTGACACGGGTGGTGGCTCCACCTTTCCAGTTTTGCTGCCACCCGGAGTATAAGAGAACTGTGAGGAAGAGGGGTGGTCTCTTTGGCCTCCTCTCAGCCTGACAGCAGCACCTATATTGTGAGAGTGAGTCAACACTGAAGTCGTGTTCAGTTCAACGCTCAGTCTCGTCCTTGTGATTGGTGAGTTTTAACCTGCAAAAACTCTCTATGAGCTGGCACTTCCAGTAGAACCGGTTCCATAGCAGAACCTGAGGCTCAGGCTCTGATTGGTCCACAGGTGGAACCGCAGGTTTGTTCACTTTCACCATCATCACCTTCTTGTGTGAGAAAACAGATTGTCAGCACTCCAGCAGAATCAGAGAACCAAGAGGACACAGAACCAGGGGATTGTGAGTTAAAGCTGACACAGATGTTTGTAGTCATTCTCCTGCTGTTCCACCTGTGGATAAAAAACAGATTCTATATCTGCTTGATGGAAGAACCCACGTTCCACTGTTTCTGTTTGTTAACTGACAAGATTCAGAGGGTTAAAGAACAGCTGGAACTTGTTTTCAGGTTCTAGGTGATTTGTAGATGTTGATCAGAGGGGAGACATGAGAACAGTTCTGGTTTCTTTATTGTCCATGAAAGCTACAGTTAAAGGTTCTGACCTTTTGATGATTGTATTGTCATGCGGTGGCCCTCGCGAGCCACCATAAGACGCCACAGAGTCACCAGTGAGTTTTCAATGAGTTTTATTACGGTGAAAAGGTGATAACACAAGCTGCTGAGATAATGACAAGAGTCTTCACATAACAGGAGGCATAGGGCTTTACAGCTCACTATAGGTCCAGAGCAGGAGACGGTCACACACAGACAGGCTTGGTAATGATAACACACAGGCTGCTAAGGCAGGGACTTACAGATCAATCACGCCGGGAGGAATAAGGCTAATACAGCACACTTACTGGTACCGGGGAACGACGGTCAAGCCCAAAGCAGACGAGGTGTGAAAATAGTCCAGGCATCCGCAACGTGACGGTGGGTGAACAAGTAAGTGCACAGAAAAGTGAACAGGTTAGTGACCAGACACTGCTGCGTCCTACCGACGCCAGTGCTGGGCTTAAATGGGCGAAGCACTAATGACGATAATGACACTCAGCTGACCGGCCGTTGACAGGCGGAAGCCCCACCGAGCACTTTCACAATAAGAGCCCGGAGAGGCAAGAATACCGCCCGCAGCTGTCAAGGCCGGCAGCGAGACATAGCTTAGCCCGAGCGCGATCAGAACCGACGCTCGGGTCATAACAAGGAGAAAGATCAGAGAAGGCAAGGACAACTTCAGGAAGAAGATGGAGGACAAGCTGCAACAGAGCGACATCAGCGGGGTCTGGAGAAACCTCAAAACCATCTCTGGGCTCCAGAATACCTCCCCCCAGGCCACGGGGGGCAGGGAGTGGGCGAACAACCTGAATCTGTTTTTCAATAGGTTTGACCAACCGCCCTCCCCCCTGACTGCACAGCAACCACTGCTGCCTCTAAAGAAATCAAGTCCTGCTGCCCACTCCCCACTCCACCAACACCCCCCCACTCCCAACACACAGCCCCCCATCCTGACCCTGACCAGGACCCAGGTGAGGACGGAGCTGAGGAAGATCAAGGCAAGGAAGGCGTCGGGACTGGACGGCATCAGCACAAAGCTCCTCAAGTCCTGTGCAGACCAGCTGTGTGGGATTGTGACGTACATCTTTAACCTGAGCCTGAAGCTGGGGAGGGTACCACAGCTGTGGAAAACATCTTGTGTGGTACCTGTACCAAAAACTTCCCACCCCAAAGAGCTGAACAGCTACAGACCGGTGGCCTTGACGTCCCACTTGATGAAGACCCTGGAGAGACTGCTCCTTGCTCACCTCCGCCCCCTGGTGGAACCAGCGATGGATCCACTCCAGTTCGCCTACCAGCATGGCATTGGGGTGGAGGATGCAGTGATCTTCCCCCTTCACCGTTCTCTGTCCCACCTGAAGAAGCCCGGGAATGCGGTGAGGATATACCCTTTGTTGGCAATGACAGAGGTCAAACATTTTCTGTAAGACTTCACAAGGTTTTCACACACTGTTGCTGGTATTTTGGCCCATTCCTCCGTGCAGATCTCCTCTAGAGCAGTGATGTTTTAGGGCTGTCGCTGGGCAACACGGACTTTCAACTCCCTCCAAAGATTTTCTATGGGGTTGAGATCTGGAGACTGGCTAGGCCACTCCAGGACCTTGATATGCTTCTTACGAAGCCACTCCTTCGTTGCCCGGGCGATGTGTTTGGGATCATTGTCATGCTGAAAGACCCAGCCACGTTTCATCTTCAATGCCCTTGCTGATGGAAGGAGGTTTTCACTCAAAATCTCACGATACATGGCCCCATTCATTCTTTCCTTTACACGGATCAGTCGTCCTGGTCCCTTTGCAGAAAAACAGCCCCAAAGCATGATGTTTCCACCCCCATGCTTCACAGTAGGTATGGTGTTCTTTCTCCTCCAAACATGACAAGTTGAGTTTTTACCAAAAAGTTCTATTTTGGTTTCATCTGACCATACGACATTCCCCCAATCCTCTTCTGGATCATCCAAATGCTCTCTAGCAAACTTCAGATGGGCCTGGACATGTACTGGCTTAAGCAGGGGGACACGCCTGGTACTGCAGGATTTGAGTCCCTGGCAGCGTAGTGTGTTCCTGATGGTAGCCTTTGTTACTTTGGTCCCAGCTCTCTGCAGGTCATTCACTAGGTCCCCATGTGTGGTTCTGGGATTTTTGCTCACCGTTCTCATGATCATTTTGACCCCACGGGGTGAGATCTTGCGTGGAGCCCCAGATGGAGGGAGATTATCAGTGGTCTTGTATGTCTTCCATTTTCTAATAATTGCTCCCACAGTTGATTTCTTCACACCAAGCTGCTTACCTATTGCAGATTCAGTCTTCCCAGCCTGGTGCAGGTCTACAATTTTGTTTCTGGTGTCCTTTGACAGCTCTTTGGTCTTGGCCATAGAGGAGTTTAGAGTCTGACTGTTTCAGGTTGTGGACAGGTGTCTTTTATACTGATAACAAGTTCAAACAGGTGCCATTAATACAGGTAACGAGTGGAGGACAGAGGAGCCTCTTAAAGAAGAAGTTAAAGGTCTGTGAGAGCCAGAAATCTTGCTTGTTTGTAGGTGACCAAATACTTATTTTCCACCATAATTTGCAAATAAATTCTTTAAAAATCCTTCAATGTGATTTTCTGGATTTTTTTTCCCCTCATTTTGTCTCTCATAGTTGAGGTATACCTATGATGAAAATTGGAGACCTCTCATCTTTTTAAGTGGGAGAACTTTCACAATTGTTGGCTGACTAAATACTTTTTTGCCCCACTGTATATATATATGTATATATATATATATATATTCTTTTTTAATTCCCCCTTCTCTCTACTTCTCTTTCATCTGTGCATGTCTGAAGTGAGTTTCGATCTAAAAACATCTGTTTTTACCAGCATTTAAGTCAACGTTTGCCAAAGGAGCTTAACTTAGGGTGATTTAGGCAAACTCTGTATAACTTAGCCCAGCGCTCAGGAACTTTTACAAACTGAGCACAACTTTCACCAAACATCACCAAATTTTCAGCATGCTGAAAATTCTCAATGAATACAACTTTCCCCAGCGTTTGCCAACAAACACCAACTATCATTAACTTTTGTCAACTTTTGCCAGCAGAGCCAGATGTTTGCCAAAACGTCAGCGAAAGTTAGTCCAAACGTTGTAGTGTGAATCAACCTAAAAAAGCAGGTCCAGGATGGCAGGAAGCCTTCAGAAATGTTGATCTTTATATGAGCATTGCGTGACACTGATGTCAGCTGACTTGCGCTGAGTATTCTTAGCTTAAGTTAACCTAAGTTTGCAACTGCTACACATGCGCTAGCCTAAGTTGGCAAAAGTTTGACAACGCTGGGAAATGCAAGCAAAAGTTTGTAAAAGTAATTTCACAGACGTTGTGAACGCTGTGTTGTGTTGTTGCTTAGTTTTTTTTTGTTTTGTTTTTTTTTGTCACATTTTGTCTTAGCTTTGTTCCGAATTGTAATCGCTCTTGTTTTGTATTTCTTTTGAATTCTTGGATGGAATATGGGTGGGCAATATAAGCTGCGGCTTCAGCCATCACCCATTTCGGATAACTTTTGTTGAATTGTATAATCAGAGGAGTTATTGTCTAATTTGACCTTGTTGGATTTTCTTTCCCCCTTTTGCTATATTATTCAGTTCCTTTTAACCTGTACTATCCGAAATAAAGATTCATTCATTCATTCATTCAACGTTTGGACTGATTTCCCTGTGTTTTCAAAACGTCAGTAAAAGTCAGTCCAAACATTATAGTGTGAATCCAGCCTAACATGTGATTGCCTACATAGAGGCTACACCTCTGTATTCCACTTTCAAACACAGCCTACATTTGGGCCTGGAAAGCCTGGCTTGGCTACCTGATTCAGACAGGAAGACTTTTTCTACGGGCATGCAGTAGTAACCAATTAATTAATAAACTAATAAATTAGTAGCAGTAAAATAATAACCAATGAACTAAACTAATTAATAACCAGTGGATTAAACTAGTAGGTAATGAATTAAACTTATTAATAACCAACGAATTAAACTAATTAATAAATAATGAAAGTGAAAGTGCCTTTTATTATCATTCTATTCTTAAGAAACAATGCAACGAAATTAAGCTGCTGCTCCCTAAAAAAGACATTGACAATTCATTCATACATTTAGCGTCCTCATGATTACAACAGTAACTAATGCCTAAAACAATGATACCATCCATCCATCCATCTTCTACCGCTTTTCCGGAGGTCCGGGTCGCGGAGGCAGCAGTTCAAGCAGAGAAGCCCAGACTTCCCTCTCCCCAGCCACCTGCTCCAGCTCTTCAGAGGGGATACCAAGGCGTTCCCAGACTAGCTGGGAGACATAGTCTCTCCACCGAGTCCTGGGTCTGCCCCGGGGTCTCCTCCCAGTGGGACGTGCCTGAAACACCTCAAGTGGGAGGCGTCCAGGAGGCATCCTAATCAGATGCCCATACCACCTCAACTGACTCCTTTCAATGTGGAGGAGCAGCGGTTCTACTCTGAGCCTCTCCCGGATGACTGAGCTCCTCACCCTATCTCTGAGGGTGAGTCCAGCAATCCTACGGAGAAAGCTCATTTCAGCCGCTTGTATCCGCGATCTCGTTCTTTCGGTCATTACCCAAAGCTCGTGACCATAGGTGAGAGTAGGAACGTAGATTGACTGGTAAATCGACAGCTTTGCCTTAGAACTAAGCTCCCTCTTCACCACAACAGACTGGTACAACGTCCGCATCACTGCAGATGCTGCTCCAATCCGTCTGTCGATCTCTCGCTCCATTTTCCCCTCACTCGTGAACAAGACCCCAAGATACTTAAACTCCTCCACTTGGGGCAGGAGCCTGTCCCCAACCCGGAGAGGACAATCCACCTTTTTCCGGCTGAGGACCATGGACTCGGACTTGGAGGTGCTGATTCTCATCCCAGCCGCTTCACACTCAGCGGCAAACCGTCCCAGCAAGAGCTGTAGGTCATTGCTGGATGAAGCCAACAGGACAACATCATCTGCAAACAACAGAGATGAGATCCTGTGGTCACCAAGCATGACACCCTCCATTCCCTGGCTGCGCCTAGAAATCCTGTCCATAAAAATTATGAACAGGACCGGTGACAAAGGGCAGCCCTGGCGGAGTCCAACTCTCACTGGGAATGACTCCGACCGAGTGTTGGCAATGCGAACTAAACTCTCACAACGGTCGTACAGAGACCGAATAGCTCGTAACAACAAGCCCGATACCCCATACTCCCGAAGCACCCCCCACAAAAATCCACGAGGGACGCGGTCAAATGCCTTCTCCAAGTCCACAAAACACATGTAAACTGGTTGGGCAAACTCCCACGAACCCTCAAGAATTCTCGAGAGGGTAAAGAGCTGGTCCGATGTGCCACGGCCAGGACGAAAACCACATTGCTCCTCCTGAATCCGAGGTTCGACCAACGGCCGGACTCTCCTCTCCAGTACCTTGGCATAGACCTTCCCAGGGAGGCTGAGGAGTGTGATCCCTCTAAAGTTGGAGCACACCCTCCGGTCCCCTTTTTTGAAGAGAGGAACCACCACCCCGGTTTGCCATGCCAAAGGCACTGCCCCCGACCTCCACGCAATGTTGCAGAGGCGTGTCAACCATGACAACCCAACAACATCCAGGGCCTTGAGGTACTCGGGGCGAATCTCGTCCACCCCCGGGGCCCGGCCACCAAGGAGATTTTTAACCACCTTGGCGACCTCAGCCCCTGTGATAGGCGAGTCATCCCCCTCGTCCCCAAACCCTGCTTCCTCTGTGGAAGGCGTATCAGTGGGATTGAGGAGATCCTCGAAGTATTCCTTCCACCGCCCGACGATATCCCCAGTTGAAGTCAACAGTGTCCCATCCGCACCATACACAGTGTGGACGGGGAGCTGCTTTCCCCTCCTGAGCCGCCGAACAGTTTGCCAGAATCTCTTTGAAGCCGACCGAAAGTCTTGTTCCATGGCCTCACCGAACTCCTCCCATACCCGGGTTTTTGCTTCAGCAACCACCCGAGCTGCACTCCGCTTGGCCTGCCGGTACACCTCAGCTGCTTCGGGAGTCCCACAAGCCAACCAAGCTTGATAGGACTCCTTCTTCAGCTTAATGGCCCCCCTCACCACTGGTGTCCACCACTTGGTTCGGGGGTTGCCACCACGAGATGCACCGACCACCTTGCGGCCGCAGCTCTAGGCTGCCGCTTCAACAACAGAGGTGGAGAACATGGCCCATTCAGACTCCATGTCTCCAGACTCCCTCGGAATGTGGTTGAAGTTCTTCCGGAGGTGGGAGTTGAAGACCTCCCGGACAGGGGCCTCAGCCAGACGCTCCCAGCACACCCTCACTATACGTTTGGGTCTACCAGGTCTGAATGGCTTCCTCCCCTGCCATCGGATCCAACTCACCACCAGGTGGTGATCAGTTGACAGCTCTGCACCTCTCTTTACTCGGGTGTCCAAGACATACGGTCGCAGGTCTGATGATACGATAACAAAATCGATCATCGACCTGCGGCCTAGGGTGTCCTGGTGCCAGGTGCACATATGGACACCCTTATGCTTGAACATGGTGTTCGTTATAGACAGACTGTGGTTAGCACAGAAGTCCAATAACTGAACACCACTCGGGTTCAGATCGGGCAGGCCGTTCCTCCCAATCACCCCCCTCCAGGTTTCACTGTCGTTGCCCACGTGCGCATTGAAGTCCCCCAGTAGGACAATGGAGTCTCCAGGAGGAGCACCCTCCAGCACCCCAGTCACAGACTCCAAAAAGGGTGATGGTCAGGACCCGTTTCCCAACCCGAAGGCGCAGGGAAGCAACCCTTTCGTCCACCGGGGAAAACTCCAATATAGAGGCAGCAAGGTGGGGCGATACAAGAATACCTACCCCTGCTCGTCGCCTCTCGCCCGGGGCAACTCCAGAAAAGGCCAAGCTCCAGCCCCTCTCCAGGAGACTGGTTCCGGAACCGGAGCTGTGTGTTGAGGTGAGGCCGACTATATCTAGCCGGTATCGCTCAATCTCGTACACCAGCTCAGGCTCCTTCCCCACCAGAGAGGTGACATTCCACGTACCAAAAGCCAGTTTAGAAAGCTTGGGATCAGTCCGCCAAGGTCTCCGCCTTTGACTGCCACCTAATCCACATAGCACCGGACTTCCATGATCCCTCCTGCAGGTGGTGAACCTACTGGAGGGCGGACCCATGTAACTCCTTCGGGCTGAGCCCGGCCGGGTCCCATGGGTGGAAACCCGGCCACCAGACGCTAGCCTTCGAGCCCCTCCCCCAGGCCTGGCTCCAGGGTGGGGCCCCGGTAACCCCATACCGGGCGGGGTACACTGAATCCTTGATATACAATTTATCATGAGAGTCTGTTGGATCGTTCTTCGTCTGGCCCTTCACCCAGGACCAGTTTGTCTTGGGAGACCCTATCAGAGGCAAATTGCCCCGGACAACATAGCTCCTGGGATCACTGGGGCACGCAAACCCCCCCACCACGATAAGGCGACGATCCATGAGGGGGACCCTTTTTGGGTCCCCTAACAATGATACCTGAAAGAAAATAAAAAATATACATAAGATATGCCTTTATTAGTCCCACAATGGAGAAATTCCAGGATTGCAACAGCACAGGGATAGCAACACTCAGAGCAACAATCAGAAGGCAAGAAAAAACAAGAACATCTACTAAACATATGTACATATTACTATAAATATATATATCTATAGACACACAGTGCGGAGCGTTATGGTTGGTGAATGTGCAGCAGAAAGTCTAAGCTCTCTCTCTGCGGATGCGGCGGGCCAGCTGGAAGTCTTTGGGCATGATGGTGACCCTCTTAGCAAAGAACAGACCCACCAGGTGGGCCTCGCTGGCCTCCTGCAGAGCCATGACGGCGAAGCTCAGGAAGCGCAGGTCGGTCTTGAAGTCCTGAGCGATCTCCCTCACCAGGCGCTGGATGGGCAGCTTACGGATGAGCAGCTCTGTGGATTTCTGGTAGCGACGGATCTCTCTCAGAGCCACAGGCCTGTGACGGTGAGGCTTCTTCACTCCGCCGGTGGCCGGAGCGCTTTTCTGAGCAGCCTTGGTGGCTAGCTGCTTCCTGGGGGGCTTTTTCCTCTAGTAGGTTTTACGGGCGGTCTGCTTGGTTCTTGCCATCACTCTTTATTATTCTGTCTTATATTTCTTGCACACTGCCTAAACTCCAGCCCAGCACCCGCGTCGTTTTCGCTACAGCTCCCGGTATGTCGAGTTTCCCATTAGCACCAGGCGGCGGCCGAGTGCTAGCTAGCACTAGCTCCTCCCTGCTGTAACGTCTCCCGCTGTAAACAGTGGCTCCGTCCGCCGACTCGGGAGACCCCTGGGGCGATCTGTGAACATAGCAATAAATAAGAGTGTACTGGGCAGTGAATAAAATAAAACCATCCTGTGTGGGGAGCCTTGAATAACGAAACTGAATTGCATTTAATTCAAGTTTATTTCAAGCATCCATTCCCACAGTCTGCTCTCATTCTTGAGCAGAGAAAAAAGAGGAGGACACACACCAAAGTCCTCACCTTTAAACATTCTCAAATCAAAGCATCTCCCTCGCAGGGGAGGGCACTCTCACATCAAAGAATCTCCCTTTATTCACCTACATCAACCTTTTATTTACATAACTCCCCCCTCTCTCCTCTCGATCCTCAGAGGTCAGGAAGCCTTCTGTTCACACCTGTGTTCGAGCCTCAGAGGTCAGGAAGTCTTCTGTCCACACCAATGTCTTCTCTCTCTGTCCTCCACAGGCTCCGGTTCTCCTTCATCGTGAGGTTAAATCAAATATGCCTGTGTCCCACATATACACATACCACTAGCTAAATCACATCTTATGTCCAACATGTACATGCACAACTACACAGCCATATAACCCCCCCCAAACGATGAAGAAAGGACTATTCCCTAAAATTCAATAACACATTACTGACTACTGTATAATCAATACCAACATTCAGTCTGTGCGCCGCCTGGGCTTCAACCGTCTGCCGAATCTGCTGTGAGTTGGCCCCGCCTTGCCTGCGGCGCCTTCCTGCTTCGGCTCTGTTGATTGAGGAAGAGAGTGATTATGTGCCCCTTGCGGGGGCCTGCCTCGTTGAGGAGCCACTGCGACCGGCACAGACCCATCCTTCATGACAAAAGCAGGTTTTAGTCTGTCAATACTGACTGTCTCTTTTCTGTCTCCAAAATCAAGCACAAATTGCTTATCACCTGCCTCCAGCACTCGAAATGGCCCTTCGTAAGGAGGTTTGAGCGTTGCTTTTAGGGCTTCGCACCTGACAAAAACGAAATCGGCATTTTTCAAAGCCTTGGGGACGAAAACTCGTGGAAAAGCGTGATGAACCAGACCCGGAAGCGTGTCTGCTCCCGTGCGAACTAACGGTCCAAGAGCAGAGAGAGGTGGGGGCTCCGGGTGCTCTGGTAAAAACTCGCCTGGCAGCCTAAGAGTTTGTGCGAATACCAGCTCCGCTGGGGAGGCGTCTAAATCCTCTTTTGGCGCAGAATGCTACCCTAATAAAACCCATGGCAGTTTATTTACCCAATCTGCATCCGTGAGCGACGCTCTGAGTGCTGCCTTCAAAGACCTATGAAAACGCTCGCATAAACCATTAGCCTGAGGGTGGTAAGCCGTAGTGCGGTGAATTTTGGCTCCTAAGCCATTGGCCATCGCTGACCACAGCTCAGAGATGAATTGAGGTCCTCTATCGGACGTAATGTCCGACGGAACCCCGAAGCACGCCACCCAAGCCGTTAAAAAAACGCGAGCCACCTCCGCGGCTGTGGTCGTCGCAAGTGGGACCACTTCCGGCCAACGTGTGGTTCAGTCCACCATTGTCAAAAGATGCGTGAACCCCTGCGATGCCGGTAGGGGGCCCACAAGGTCGACGTGTATATGGTCGAACCTTCTGGCTGGAATGCAAAACGGTTCTAACGGGGCTCTTGTGTGCTTGTGAATTTTGGCCCGTTGACAGGAAATGCAGGCTTTTGCCCATTCCTTCACGTGCTTGCGTAGGCCCGGCCAAACAAACTTTTCCGCCACCATTTTCACCGACGCGCGCACCCCCGGGTGCGCCAGTGAGTGGACCGAGTCAAAAACACGGCGGCGCCACGTGGCCGGAACCACCGGACGCGGGCGCCCCGTCGACACGTCGCAGATCAGGGGGGGCATACCGGTTTGTAAACACTTGCTCTCCAGCCTTAACCCTGTTGGTCCAGACTGGAGCGCGCACACGTCTGCGTCCGCCCCCTGGTCCGCTGCCATGGCTGCGTAATCTATACCCACGTGCACCGGGGCTGCGCGCGCCACCGTGCCGCTCTCCTGCGGCGCGGTCACGGTGGCCCGTTCTGCCTCTGCGCGTGGTGGAGTCGTGAATGCGCGCGAGAGACAGTCTGTTACAACATTGAATTTGCCCGCAACGTGCCTAATGTCAGTGGTAAATTCCGAGATCGCGGCCAGCTGCCTCTGCTGCCTGCCTGACCACGGGTCTGAAATTTTGGCCATGGCGTATGTGAGCGGCTTGTGGTCCACATAAGCGGTGAAGCACCGTCCTTCCAGCCAGAACTGGAAATGACGAACAGCCAAATGCAGCGCCAACAGTTCTCTGTCGAACGTGCTGTATTTTCGCTCAGCCGCGCTTAAGGATTTGCTAAAGAAAGCCAAAGGCTGCCAAACTCCGGCGACCTGTTGCTCAATAACGGCCCCTATGGCTAAATCTGAAGCGTCTGTCGTCAGCGCGATATGTGCTGCCGGGTCTGGGTGGGCCAGGAGCGCAGCGTCAGCCAAGGCTTTTTTAACCTCGAAAAAAAAGGAGGACACACACCAAAGTCCTCACCTTTAAACATTCTCAAATCAAAGCATCTCCCTCGCAGGGGAGGGCACTCTCACATCAAAGAATCTCCCTTTATTCACCTACATCAACCTTTTATTTACATAACTCCCCCCCTCTCTCCTCTCGATCCTCAGAGGTCAGGAAGTCTTCTGTCCACACCAATGTCTTCTCTCTCTGTCCTCCACAGGCTCCGGTTCTCCTTCATCGTGAGGTTAAATCAAATATGCCTGTGTCCCACATATACACGTACCACTAGCTAAATCACATCTTATGTCCAACATGTACATGCACCACTACACAGCCATATCCTGTACACAAGGTTATTAACTATAAAATGACCTGAAAATGACAACAAGTCTGTATGTATTACAAGAGTCCAATGAACTATTGAATGAAACTAATTAATGAATAATGAATAATAATAATGAATTAAACTAATTGAGCTCTTGGGTTTTTTAATGTCATTAAATATCAGATCTCAGTATAAGAAAGGAATAAAAAATTTAGAACATCTTATTCAAGGTGGAAATTTTATCCAATTCAAGGAACTAGTGTCACTGTATGACATCAGTGATAGAAAGTTTCTTGAGTACCAACAGCTTAAATCCATAATAAAAGCAAGATTCAATCTCTATCAGACAGATTAGGAGGTACCAGTTAAAGAGTTTCTAAATCTCCATTCCCCTAAATTGATATTGAAACTACACGGACTGTTAAAACTGGATGAGTCAGTATCT
Source organism: Pholidichthys leucotaenia (assembly GCA_020510985.1). Lineage (NCBI taxonomy): Eukaryota > Metazoa > Chordata > Actinopteri > Cichliformes > Pholidichthyidae > Pholidichthys > Pholidichthys leucotaenia. The sequence goes on along the minus strand of CM035839.1, from coordinate 436,231,119 downwards.
CTTCCAAAATCAAAATGGGAGACAGACCAATCAACTACTAAAGGTGAAAGCGTCTGGACACAAATATGTGTAAAGACTTTTAAGATGACTAAAAACTCTAATTTACAAGTCATACAGTACAAAGTTCTACACAGAACTCATTACACAGGACAAAGAATGTTCAAAATAGGCCTGAGTCACATAGATATCTGCTGCTACTGCACCAGCAACATCCCAGATAGTTATATGCATGCTGTGTGGTCCTGTGCACCAGTCCAAAAGTTCTGGCAGAAGATATGTGAAGACTTGAAGACTCTAGTGGTAGAGCATCTGCCCCCCAGCCGGGAGGTCGTGGTTTCAAGTCCCAGCCGGGTCATTCCAGAGACCATATAAAAAAATGGTACTTCCCGCCTTCTAGCTTGGTACTCAGCATAATAGAATGGGGAAAGGAAAAGTTGTTTGTTTTGGTGCCTTGCATGGCAGCAGCCCCTCTGATTCTAGATGGGATTAACATTGTAGATAGGAGAAACATAATTTCCTTCTACTGTACATGATTGGCTGTATGGACTGAATGACAATAAAGTTGGCTTCTTCTTCTACTTATCGGCATGGCTTAGGTATCATCTCACATCCTCTCCCACACTTTGCTTACTTGATGATTTAATTGAAATGAATATAGAGGTAAGGATGCCACAAATGGTTCTCACTGCCTCATGCGTCACAAAGAAAACTACAGTGATCCCTCACTTATCGCGGTTAATGGGGTCCAGAACCGACCGCGAAAAGTGAAAAACCACGAAGTAGCGTCACCACCCCCCATTTTTTACATACATTTTTTTTGTGTATATATAATATCAATAAGTGTATATTAACCCTATAAATGCATGTTATCATTAGAACATTAAAGAATAATTTGAAACATGTAAATAAAATATTAATAATATAAATAATATACATAAAATAATGTATAAATAATATAAATAATACGTACGTTCATTCTCTCACTCTCTCTCTCGACGGGAAGGCGTAGAGGCAGCAACGACGTCTCGGCCAATCAGCTTGCGAGATTCCTGAGCCGAGCCAACACGAGAACAATCTCTTAGGGGGGGTGGGATGCTGGCCAGCGAATCAGAGAGGTGGATTCTGAGTTGTGCCGGCTCTCCGTGTAGTCTCCCTGCCTTCTGCTAGCGCCCGGGCAACTTTTTTCTCAATTTTGAATTTTTGATGAATATTTTTGAAAAATCCACGATGCACTGAGGGCGCGAAAGGTGAGGCGCGAAGTAGCGAGGGATCACTGTATTCTCATGAATTGGAAATCAAGACATAATTTATGCATGACTCACTGTAATAACCTACTATCAGATTATATTAGCCTGGAGAGAATGTCTGTGTCCTCTCAAAACCAACTGGCTGAATTCAGTTCTCTCTGGTCCCCATTTATTAATTCTATAACCTGAGGGGTGGTGGGCGGTAGTTCGTTCTTCTTGGTGTCTCTGGTGGCTGGCTGCGCCCTGACCACAAGGGGTTTCTGTGACCCACTGGGGCTGGTGTCTGGGGAGCCTGTTCTGGGGTGGCTGTGTGTCTGGCCGGGCCGGGGGGGGCGGGGTTGGTGGGGGGAGGAGTTCGTTGGGGAGGGCGTGGCCCTGGGCCACCTGGCCTTGCCTCCTGGGTGGAGCTGGGTCTGGCCCTGGACCCCTGGTGCTGGGGGGGGCATTCCCCCTATGGGTCAGGGTCAGGCCATCCCTGGTGCGTCCCTACGTGGAGGGGTAGTCCCCTCCCCGGGGCCCTGGTGGCGCTCCAGGGGCTGGTACTTGCATCCCGGGGGGGGGGGGGCATTCTCCTGGGCCTGTGGGTGTGTGTGTGTGTGTGTGTGTGTGCGTACAAGTGTAAGTGTGTGTGCAGGTGTGCATGAGTGTGGGTGTGTGTAGGTTCATGTGTGTGTGTGTGGGTTCTTGCATGTGTGTGTGTGTTGTGTGTGGGCATGTGGGGTTATGTGTGGGTGTAGGTGGGGATGTGTGATAGTGAGTGTGTGTTTGTGCACATGAGGGTGGGTGCGGGTACCTGTGGCTGGATGTGAGGGGATGGAGGATTTGTGTGTGGGCAGGGGGACCTCGTTGGGTGGTGGGGGTGGGGCGGACTATCTGGTGGCCTAGGGGTTGGTGGTTTGGGGCCTACTTTTCCCGGCCATCCTGCCGTTGTATCTCGGGGTGGGGCACTTTGCCACATTGCCTCCGGTGTCCTTGGTGCCAGGTGTGTGTGACGCTCAGGGGTGACCAGGGCGGCCGTTGGCATGGGTTGACAGCCGTGTTGCTGTCAGTTTGTTCCCGGGTGGTTGTGGCCGTGGGGCGGCCTGCCACTGTCAGTGTGTGTCTGGGGTGGGTGGTTGGTGGGTTTGCAGTGGGGACTCTGGGGCATCACTTGGCATGTGGGGTGCCACATGGATCCAGCCCATTGTTCATTATTGTTAGTATTGTTGTTGTGTGTGTTCGTGTGTGGATGTGGGTGTGGCTGCTCCATCATGCTTGTGGTTCTGGGGGCACCGGAGTGTGACGCTGGTGGGTCCTGGGCTGCTCGGCCTGGCGGTCCTTGCTCTGTGTTGGGATCTAGGGGCAGTGGGTGGCCTCTTGAACCAGTTTGCGAGCTGGTCTCTGGGAAGGGGGCGCTCCCTTTTGGACCACCTCCCTCCCAGTTCTACTGCTCCTCCGTCTCCCCCTGATTCTGGGTGGAAAATACATCTTCTTGGATGCACTTAGGGTTTTGGGGTGGGGGTGAGCTGAATTGTGTCAGTAAAGGGGATACCTCTGTCTGCTGCACTGTGGGGCCGCCCTCACCTCAATTTTAATTGCACAAAAGACACTGAGGGCTTTTTTGGTTTACTGGTTTGCCGCTGAGTGTGAAACGGCTGGGATGAGAATCAGCACCTCCAAGTCTGAGTCCATGGTCCTCAGCTGGAAAAAGGTGGATTGTCCTCTCTGGGTTGGGGACAGGCTCCTGCCCCAAGTGGAGGAATTTAAGTATCTTGGGGTCTTATTCACGAGTGAGAGGAAAATGGAGCGAGAGATTGACAGACGGATCGGAGCAGCATCTGCAGTGATGCGGACGTTGTACCGGTCTGTGGTGGTGAAGAGGGAGCTGAGTTCTAAGGCAAAGCTGTCAATTTACTAGTCAATGTGCGTTCCTACTCTCACCTATTGCCACGAGCTTTGGGTAATGACCGAAAGAACAAGATCGCAGATACAAGCGGCTGAAATGAGCTTTCTCCGTAGGATTGCTGGACTCACCCTCAGAGATAGGGTGAGGAGCTCAGTCATCCGGGAGAGGCTCAGAGTAGAACCGCTGCTCCTCCACATTGAAAGGAGTCAGTTGAGGTGGTATGGGCATCTGATTAGGACGCCTCCTGGACGCCTCCCACTTGAGGTGTTTCGGCCATGTCCCACTGGGAGGAGACCCCGGGGCAGACCCAGGACTCGGTGGAGAGACTATGTCTCCCAGCTGGTCTGGGAACGCCTTGGTATCCTCTCTGAAGAGCTGGAGCAGGGGGCTGGGGAGAGGGAAGTCTGGGCTTCTCTGCTTGAACTGCTGCCTCCGCGACCCGGACCTCTGGAAAAGCGGGAGAAGATGGATGGATGGATGGACACTGAGGGCTTGGAGGGATGGGAGCCCCACTAGCAGTGGCTAGTGGTGCTCCAACCACCATTCCCCCAATTTTAATTGCACTATGGTAGTTCACACACCTGCACACAATCACATCACACAACTAACACACACCCATCATGATTCGTGCATGGGAGGGGGGTCTTCCCCCACCCCTATTTCCCTCCTTCTGCCGGAGCCCTGTGGCCCGTTATGTTGTCAAAATCCCTGGGTGCTGCTGAATGAATAGGGGCAAGGAAGGGAGTGAGAGGGTGATTGAATAAGAGAGTAAGGGAGAGTGAGGGAGTGATGAGAGGAGATGGTGGTGGTGGGTTAGTTTTGTGTGGTGCTTTGCATGTCAGGTGGCATCTCGGAGCGCCTGCGGTGGTCCACTGATTAGTTACACAGGTGGGCGTTGGGGGTGGTGGTCTCTTTCTGTTTCTTCCTCAGCCACCCTGGGGTGGGTCGGCGGGGGTGTGGCTGCCGGCCTGCGCCGGCAGTCTCTCTGGCTGCTGCCGTACGCTGGTGTACGTTCAAGCTTGCTGCATCTGCACCGTGGCTGCCCTAAGTAATAAGGGTGAATAAGTGTGGGTGAGTGTGTGGGGTAAAGCACAAGTGGATGTGAGTAAGTCGGAGCATGAGTGAGAGTGTCTGTATAAGTGAACGTGAGTGAGTGCTGGTGATTCTGAGGGGGAGTGGGAGTGAAATTGAGTGGGTGCAGGAGGGAGAGAGTGGGATGGAGTGGGGGAGAGGGCAAGCGAGAGTGAGTGAATGGATGTGGGTGCAAGTGGGTGCGTATGAGAGCATGAGGGTGTAAGTGTGTGGGAATGAGTGTGTGTGCTGGATGGGAAGTGCTGGATTGAGAGGGTTGCGCCTCTTGGTTGCGTGGGCTCCTATAGGGGGACCAGGCCCCCAGGGGGGTCCTGTGCCTTGCTGCTGCCTTCTTTGGCCATGGGTGTCCCTGTGGTGTACGGCGGTGGTGCTGGGGTGGGGACGGGCCCGCTGTGGGGTGTCTGGCGGGCCACGCCGGGGGCACGGGCCAGTCTCCAGCCCAGGGGATAGGGGCACTGGCCTTCCAGTGCCTGGGGCTCGGGGGCTGGCGTTGGCCCTGTTTGGGGGGCGGGGGTTGGCCGGTCCAGGGGCGTGGGCCTGCTGCACTAGCTGCTTGGCGGCCCGGCCTCTCTCAGCTGGCCGTCCCTCCTGGGGCGAATGCCTTGCTGTCCCAGGGCTTGTTGGCCTCGGGACATTTGTACTCTGTGGTGGTTGGTGGCATTGTCCTGCTCGCTCTTAGTTTCTTGGGGGGGTGGGGGTTGCCACCATCGTTGGTCCCTGACAATCCACTCACATGCACACACTTATTTTGCACACGCTCTCATACACATACACACGTATGCACACACACACACACACACACACACACACACACACACACACACACACACACACACACACACATGTTTCTCCCTTAGCAGGTGCAGATACCAGACTCATGTTGAGACCTCTTCAGTGGAAGAAGCAGTATTTTCTGTATGTTTCAGTTGTTAGTTTTTTGTCTTCTTTGTTTGTTTCTCTCTCTTTTCATTCCCCCTCCCCACCCCCACCTTTCCCCACCCCCCACCACGTCAAATCCTTCATGGATAAAACAATTTAAATAAAGTATTAAAAGTTACTCTCACCCAAAGATGCTTGGATAGGCTCCAGCACCCCCACAACCCGAAAAGGATTAAGCAGAAGAAGATGAATGAATGAATTAAAAGTTACTACAAGGGGAGTTTATAACAATATGCAGTACATATATATGTACTGTTTAAAGCTCCTTTTGGCAAAGTAAATCTGTTTGGCACAATAAGGAAAGCAGATTTCTGTTCTGCACACCTAGCTGCCTGACAGGACAAGAAGAGAAAAAACATCAGATCTCGTGATGGAAGACATATTTCCACATTAGTGGAGAAAGTGTTATCTTATTTTGAAGCTCTGACCTGGGTTCCTGTCCATTTCTTCTGGTCCACTCAACAGTTGAGCATGATAGCAGTTCTCTGAACTTTAGAACCATTCTCTGAAATGCCTCAGCTGTTGTACAGTCAAAGGTTCAGGATAGAAGAGGTTCCTCCATCTAATGTTGATTTTTGTTTTTTTACAGTAAAGATGTCCAACCACAGGAACGCTGAGGAGGAAACAGGAGGAGGAGGAGGAGGAGGAGGAGGAGGAGGGTGGTCCTCCTTAGCTCTTGCAGTAGGAGCTGTTGGTGCTGTTGGTGCTGTTCTCTGTAAGTACCAAAGACAAGAATCAGTACCAGTGCTATGATAAAGGAACATCTCTGATGTTCTCCTTCCTTTCCCCCAACCATAATTCAGTTGGGGTCTGGAAGAAGAAAAGAGAGAGCGAGGTGGGCATCCAGAAGAACCGTGTCTTAATATCGGACTTCGAGAAGACCAGAGAGATGGAAGTCATGATCCAGAAGAACCAGGCTTCAATATTGGACCTTGAGAAGAAGACCAGAGAGTTGGACGCCACGGTCAAGGAGAACCAGGTCTCAAAATTTGACTTCGAGAAGAAGATCCAGAAGAACGAGGAATCAATATCAAACCTTAAGAAGCAGATCAGAGAGTGTTGTATCTCTTGACTGTTTTTTGTAATAAACTGAGTTTCAGTCAGATTTGGTTCTGTTTTCTCATTATGTTATCACATAATTACCTTTGGTTCTGTCCTCATATACACAGGTACCATTCTAAGGTAGTTTTAATTAACTTTCTGATGGAACATATGGACTGTTCAGTCACTGTGGTTACTAGTCAACTGCTAACCTAGAACTTCATTTCCCATGATGCAGTGCTTGTCAACTGGCCTGTAAAGCATTTACCCAATGGGTTCCACTCAAATTCTCTTAGTCTCCAGTATATCTGGTTATAATAGAGATAACTGTGGTTTTTAGACTTTATTTTCCTCAGACCGACGTAGGAGACCATTGTCCCAAACTGGAGAGAACAAAGACCCAAAATTAAGAAAAAAATGTTTGAAATATGAATAAAACACGTGGTACTTCTGGTGGCGTGGACAGCTGCTGACCCTGAGGGTCTGGTCTTTTGGTAGTAAGTCGTCCTGTTAACTCTGTTGTTGTTTGAATGTTCTCCCTTCTTATGTTGTGTAATATAAGAACAGACTCACACTCGCTGGATTCAGTGGTGGAAGTGAAAGCTGGTGTTAAGCTTCATCATCTATCACATACTCAAGGAATCTTTGTGATAATGCTGTCTGTGAACTTTAAACCCATATCACCTGTCCCTCAATAACAAACCTGTAGCAGGAAAAGGAAGAAAAGAGGTTCCGGGGAGGAGATTGTAACAAACTGAGAAGACGAGGAGGCGAACACCCTTTCCTCATTATAACTCTGTCAGATCATCAAGTGTTTCAAGGAGAATTTTCGTATCAGTAACCAGATGGACTTCATGGAGACATGGCTTCACGAGAACAATGCTGGAGTTGACGTGGGAGGACTTACAGTCATACGAGCAGACTGGTGACATCTGACAGATCCATCAATTCAATTCAACTTTATTTATATAGCACCACTTCACAACAGCAATCATCTCATAGCACTTTCAACTGTTGGGGAAACCCCCACAATTGCAGAAAGACCCCAGCAATCAGGCGATCTCCTGTGAGCAAGCGCTTGGCGTTGGAGGAGAGGAAAAACTCCTTTTTAACAGGAAGAAACCTCCAGCAGAACCAAGCTCAGGGAGGGGCAGTCATCTGCTGCGACTGGCTGGGGTGAGGGGATAGAGAAGATAAAAAGAACAGACATGTAGAGAGCAAACAGCACGATGGGGACTCAATCTATGGGAGAGAACAAGCAGATGTTAATGACCAGAAAAAAAAAAAAAAATTCATTGAGAGTGAAGAAAGGAATGAAGCCCTGGCTGTCTAAACCTAATAGCAGCATAACTAAGGGAGGGTTCAGAAACACATGATCCCTCCCTAATTATAGGCTATATCAAAAAGGTAGGTTTTAACCCTATTCTTAAAAACAGAGATCAAGTCTGACTCCCGAGTCCAGATTGGTAGCTGGTTCCACAAGAGAGGAGCTTGATAACTGAAGGCTCTGCCCCTCATTGTACTTTTAGAGATTCTAGGTGTTACAAGTAATCCAGCATTTTGGGAGCGTAGTGCTCTGTTAGGATAATAGGGTAATATCAGATCTTTTAAATAAAAAGAGGCCTAATTGTTTAGAGCTTTAAAAGTGAGAAGAAGGATTTTAAACTTAATTCTAAACTCTATGGGAAGCCAATGAAGGGAGCCCAGAACCGGAGATGTATGTTCTCTATTTTTAGTACCTGTTAAAACTCTTGCAGCAGCATTGTGGCTCAACTGAAGACTTTTTAGAGATGTTTTAGGACAGCCTGATAATAAAGAGTTACAATAATCTAATCTCAAGCTAACAAAAGCGTGGATCAGTTTCTCAGCATCACTCTGAGACAAGATGCTCCTAATCTTGGCAATATTACACAAATGATAGAAGGCAGTCTTAGAAACAAATTTAATATGTGAATTGAAAAACAGATCTTGATCAAAAATAATTCCAAGGTTCCTCACAGAGCTATTAAGAGAAAGAGTAACCACATCCAAACTAAAAGTTTGATTTGGAAAGGTATTTCTAAGGTTTTTTGGACCAACAAGAATGACTTCAGTCTCCTCTGAATTTAATTGCAGGAAATTACAAGTCATCCAAGCTTTGATTTCCTTAAGACAGGCTTCGAACTTGGCTAATTGATTACTATCATGTGGCTTTATTGACAGGTATAATTGTGTGTCATCTGCATAACAATGAAAATGTATACAGTGCTTCCTAATAATGTTGCCTAATGGAAGCATATATAAACTAAAAAGAGTAGGGCCTAGCACAGATCCCTGTGGAACTCCATGACTGAGCTTTGAGTTGAAAGAAAACTCATTATTGACATGAACAAACTGGAACCTCTCAAATAAATAAGATCTAAACCACTGCAACAAAGTTCCAACATAGTGCTCTAATCTCTCCAGAATATTATGATCGATAGTATCAAAAGCTGCACTAAGGTCTAAAAGGACAAGTATAGAAACAAGTCCATTATCAGATGCGATGAGGAGGTCATTAGTGACCTTCACTAAAGCTGTTTCAGTACTATGATGGATTCTAAACCCTGATTGAAACTTTTCAAATAAACCATTTCCCTGCAAGTGGTCAAATAATTGCGTAGCAACAACTCTTTCTAAGATTTTTGAAATGAAAGGGAAATTAGAGATTGGTCTATAGTTAGCTAAAACTCCTGGATCCAGGGTTGGCTTTTGAGTAAGGGTTTAATTACAGCCGTTTTAAAAGCCTGCGGTACATGGCCTAAAGTTAATGAAAAGTTGATTATTTGAAGAATAAAGCGACCAATAACTGGGAAGACTTCTTTAAATAACCTGGTAGGAATAGGGTCTAAAAGACAAGTTGAAGGCTTGGAGGAGGAAACTATTTTGTCTAACTCTAAAAGGTCAATTGGAGTAAACTGATCCACACAGATGTCAGTTGAAGGAGTTGTAGTAGTTACTGAATTTAAGTTAACGGTGGGAAGAATCTGACTGATTTTGTCTCTGATAGATGAAATTTTATTATTGGAAAAAGTTCATAAAGTCCTGACTAGTAAGCTCTAAGGGAATGCTAGGATTGACAGAGTCCTGACTCTTTGTCAGCCTAGCTAGAGTACTAAAAAGAAACCTGGAATTACTCTTCTTCTCTTCTATTAATGCAGAGTAATAACTTGTTCTAGCTTTTCTCAGAGATTTTTTATAAATTAAAAGATGATTTCTCCAAGCTAAATAGATTTCATCTAAGTTAGTGGAGTGTGGAGTGTGTAAAAAATGAGGCGGATTTGGCTCAGACGATTTATTACACATCTCACACAAGAAGCATAGACAGAATGAGATCTTAGCACAGACTCTTCTCTTAAATAGCAAGGCATTCCTCTAGAAGCTTCTAACACACAAAAGGTCACATTGCATTCACTTCCTTAATCCTTTACCATTCCTCTAGAAGTTTTTAACACACAAAAGGTCACACTGCATTCACTTCATTCATCCTTCACACCTCCCTGTTATCTCACCAGGGAACCTCTGCTCTTGTTCTTGTCTAATAACTCCGTTTGGTTTATTCGAGTTTTTACGCATGCCATTCAGACTTAAAGGGGCTGATCAGACGTTCCAACGCATGATGGATGCGGTGCTTCACGATCTCCCTTTCGTGTTCGTCTACCTGGACGATATTTTAGTAGCCTGCGCGTCCGAAGACGAACACGAAAAACACCTGGCCACAGTTTTCCGAAGGTTGGGAGATCACAGGTTAATAATCAGCCCAGTGAAGTGTCAGTTCGGGGTGGCGCAGATCGATTTTTTAGGACACCGCGTCTCCCCCGAAGGAGCAGTTCCGCTTCCTGACAAAGTGCACGCTGTGGCAGATTTTCCCCTGCCGCAGACAGTCAGTGCGTTGCAGGAGTTTTTGGGAATGGTGAATTTTTATAACTGTTTTCTCCCCCGCGCGGCGCAACTCATGCAGCCGCTGTATGCCGCGCTCAAAAAAAAGAAACCCGCGGATAAGGTCGAGTGGTCCCCGGAGTGGGACCACTCGACTCGGGAGGTGAAAGCTTTCACCTCCCGACCACCACTCGGGAGGTGAAAGCAGCCTTGGCAAAGGCTGCGTTGTTGGCACACCCAGACCCAACGGCCCGCATAGCGCTCACCACTGATGCGTCAGAGGTGGCCATAGGGGCGGTCGTGGAGCAACATGTAGCCGGGGTTTGACAGCCCCTCGCCTTTTTCAGCAGGACCTTGCGCGATAGCGAACGTAAATACAGCGCTTTCGACAGGGAGCTGCTCGGTCTCCATTTGGCCATCCGCCACTTTCAGTTCTGGTTGGAAGGACGCAGTTTCACCGCGTTCATTGATCACAAACCGCTAACATTCGCGATGGCCAAGGTCTCTGAATCGTGGTCAGGCCGGCAGCAGAGACAGCTGGCCGCCATATCAGAGTTTACCACTGATATTCAGCATGTGGCGGGCAAACTCAATATAGTGGCAGATTGCCTCTCGTGCGCCATGGCGGCCCCAGTCAGCGTAGGGTTAGATTATGCAGCCATGGCCGCGGAGCAGGTTAATGACGCGGACGTGCGCGTGCTCCAGTCTGGACCAACAGGGTTAAGGCTGGAGAGCAGGGTGCTGCAAGACGGTATGCCCCCCCTAATCTGCGATGTCTCCACTGGACGGCCACGTCCAGTAGTACCGGCCGCGTGGCGCTGCCGCGTTTTTGACTCGGTTCATTCTTTGGCGCACCCTGGAGTGCGCGTGTCAGTCAAAATGGTGGGAGAGAAATTTGTGTGGCCGAGCCTCCGCAAACAGGTCAAAGAGTGGGCAGCAGCCTGCACAGCGTGTCAATGAGCCAAAGTACACAGGCACACGAGGGCTCCTTTGGAACAGTTTCACATTCTGGCCAAGAGGTTCGATCACGTTCATGTGGACCTCGTTGGACCCCTCCCGCTGTCACAGGGGTGCACACATCTTCTGACAATGGTGGACCGCACCATGCGCTGGCCTGAAGTGGTCCCACTGGCATCAATCACGGCCGAGGAAGTGGCACGCGCATTTTTAACAGCTTGGGTGGCGCCCTTCGGCGTTCCGTCAGACATTACGTCCAACAGAGGCCCTCAATTTGTTTCCGAGCTTTGGTCGACAATGGCCCGCAGCCTGGGTGTCACAATTCCCCTCACAACCGCGTACAATCTGCAGGCTAACGGGTTATGCGAACGTTTTCATAGGTCATTGAAAGCGGCTCTCAGAGCATCACTGACGGATACAAATTGGGTTGACAAGTTACCATGGGTGTTATTGGGGTTGCGTTCTGCACCTAAAGAGGATCTAGAAGCCTCCCCAGCGGAGCTCATGTTTGCGCAGCCACTCCGGCTGCCTGGGGAGTTTCCTCCAGATAACCCTGTGCCAAACGCCTCACCGTCTCAGCTGTTGCAGAGTAACATAGAATCAAGCATGCTGCCCGGCCCCGCACACCACAGTTTTCCGCGCGTTTTTGTGCCTAAAACTTTGAAGAACGCAGAGTTTGTTTTTGTTAGACACGATGCGCATCGAACCCCGCTGCGACCGCCTTATGACGGACCATTCAGAGTGCTGGAAACAGGGGACAAGCAGTTTTTGCTAGATTTGGGGGGTAGGAAAGAGAAAATTGGCATAAACAGACTTAAACCCGCTTTTGTGGTGGCAGATGAGGAAGTGCTGTTGGCAAAGGCCCCGCAGCGAGGTAGACCACCACCGAGGGTTTCACACAGTAATGTTTCCCAAAGTAATGTTTCCCCAGAACACCCGCAGAGACTGACAAAGGGTTTCCGCCCCCAGACGGCAAACCCCCAGCGTGACAGCGCCACAGAGACGGTGAACCCCAGCTACAGCAGATTCGGCAGGAGGCTGAAGCCTATCCAGCATGTGGACTGATGTGTATTGATGCTATCATGGCATGCATGTGGTTATCTTCTTGTTGTTCTGTTTTTCTAAAATGCTGGGGGGGGGGGGGCTTGTGTGGTGAACACACATGGGACCTGTTGGACCGGTTTTGGACTCACATTTTAGGTCAGAACAAAGGCAGGAAACTTAGCCTTGGTATGCAAGACTGGAGACTGTGGGGGGTCAATTAAGGGATTAAGGAAAGGACGCATGGGAGACAGTGGAAGTGATATCATGGAGAGAAATGCATTGTGACTGTCTTTATTATGCAAGGTGGTCTGTGTGACATGTGATCTATGAGGTGTGAAGTCCCTGATATTTAAGGACGAGAGTTTACTGTTTCGCTCTCTTTTCTCTGCTTTGAAATGATGGAGATGTGAATAAAGCTGACTCTGAGAAAGAACTCTGCCTCGTCATTTTCACATCTTCCACAGGTTTGTTATTAAAGGCGGAAGAAAAGTTCACAAATAAAAGCCTGGCGTGTGTCCCATTAAAATCCAGATGTTTAAAAAGCATGTTAAACAGAGTGACAGTGGCATCTTCCACTCCTCTGTGAGGCCTATAGGCAAACTGCAGAGGATCCAATGTATGCTCAGTCTGCTTTAAGACCTCACATCTGACCAGTTTTTCAAAAATTTTCATTAAAATTGAAGTCAAAGCAACTGGTCTAAAGTCATTTACCGTTTTAAACAACAATTCAGCAAACCATTAAGACTGCTTTCTTCCATCTACATAATATTTCTAAAATTAGGTCCATCCTGTCTCATAAAGATGCAGAGAAACTTGTCCATGCCTTTATCACCTCTATGCTAGACTATTGTAATTCACTTTTATCAGGTTGTCCTAGTAAGTCCATAAAGTTTCTCCAACTCATTCAGAATCCAGCTGCACGTATCCTGACGAGAACAGGGAGAAAAGATCACATTGGCCTAGAAATCACTCCCCCTTCCTCCTGTGGGATCCTCAGATCACAACTGTGTACATTTGCTGCCCACATATAAAACTGCTCTCAGAAGAGGCAAGGTGGAGACGAGAGACATTGATGTGTGGACAGAAGATTCAGTGCACAGCCTCCAGGAATGCTTTGACTGTACAGACTGGGAGATGTTCACACTGTCCTGCGGGGATGATTTGGACTCTTTGGTGGACGTCACATGCTATTACATGGCTTTCTGTAAAAATAAGATTGTTCCACGTAAACGTGTCAAAATATATCCCAACATCAAACCATGGGTTACAAAATCAGTTAAATCCTGCTTACAGAGGAAAGCACTTGCCTTTAAACAGGGGTCTGTTTCTGAGCTACAGGTTGCCACAAAGGAGCTGAAGGCCGAAATTTTAAGAGCAAAACAGAATTATAAATCAGAGTTGGAAAGGAAGATGGCAACAAAGAAACTTGGTTCAGCCTGGGCCAGTATGAAAACTATTGCAGGCCTTCAGAGCACAGAGCGCAGTAATCGTGTGTTTTTAGATGGTTTTAATTCAGACACAGAGCTGGCTAATACTCTTAATTGTTTTTATGGTCGTTTTGACTCCTTTGATTTTAGCACAGAAACCCAAGATTTGAAACAGAAACTCAAAGACAATCAGCACTTTAATATTGAGGTGCAGGATATTAAAAGGGAGTTCTGCGCTGTAAAAGTGAACAAAAGTCAGGGCCCTGATAATATATGTGGGCGCCTGGTAAAGTCCTGTGCACATGAACTGAGTCCTATATTTCATTACATTTTCAATAAGTCCTTACAGACACAACGTGTGCCTAAGATCTGGAAAGAAGCTGTGATTGTTCCTGTTCCAAAATCCAGCTGTCCTAAAACGGTAAACGACTTTAGACCAGTTGCTTTGACTTCAATTTTAATGAAAATTTTTGAAAAACTGGTCAGATGTGAGGTCCTAAAGCAGACTGAGCATGCATCGGATCCTCTGCAGCTTGCCTATAGGCCTCACAGAGGAGTGGAGGACGCCACTGTCACTCTGTTTAACATGCTTTTTAAACATCTGGATTTTAATGGGACACGCCAGAGTTTTATTTGTGGACTTTTCCTCTGCCTTTAATACAATCCAACCTCATATCTTAGTTGAAAGGCTCCTGCAGCAATTTGACTTGAGCAATAATCTGGTGGGCTGGATTCTGGATTTCTTAACCAACAGGACACAGAGAGTAAGGGTCAATGGTTCATTGTCTGACCTAAAGTGCTCTTCTACTGGCTCTCCTCAGGGGTGTGTGTTGTCACCACTACTCTTCATCCTGTACACAAACATGTGTCGGAGCAGACATGACAACAGACACATTATAAAGTATGCTGATGACTCAGTTATTGTCAGTCTCCTCCAGGATGGTGAGAGTGGCCACGGCCCAGTAGTTGATGACTTTGTTCACTGGTGTGAGGATTCCTACCTGCAGCTGAATACGACAAAAACTAAAGACATGATTATTGACTTTAGGAGGAAAACTCCCAGGCACAAAGTCACCGTACTAAAAGGTCAGACCACCGAATGTGTACAATCCTACAAATATCTTGGGACGATTATTGATAGTAATTTAAACTTTGAAGAGAACTGTGAAAGGGTGTGCAAAAAGGGTCAGCAACATTTGCATTGCTTGAGAAAACTTGCACGCTTCCAAGTTGACCAAACCATAATGACAATGTTTTATCGGGCTTTTATTGAATCTGTTTTATCCTTTTCTTTAGTGTCATGGTTTGGTCAGATAAAACTGAAACAGAGGAAATCCTTGGATCAGGTAGTTAGATGGTCCAGTCGTTTACTTGGTGAGCCACAGCTGAGCCTGACATCCCTGTACACCAGACAAGTACAGAGGATGGCTCGTCGTTGGCCTCCGTCGGTCTATGATGACCATGGAAGAGAATCCTAAACGTCTACTCTGCTGGAACAGCACCGCCTGTGGCTGAACAGGCCGATGCGCGAATGACAGTCCCTGTCACACAGGTCACACTTGTGGGTGGTCTCCGTGCTGCTGGGTCTGTGGCGGTTCTTCCTGCGGGTCCTTTTTTCATCTGCTGCAGCAGTCAGTCTCTCTTCACCCGCCTTGAGCTGTCTGGTCAGGGTGCCTCTCCATTTGGAGCGGTCCATTGCAAGGTCCTCCCAGCGCTCTGTGTTGATATCCAGGGCCTTCATGTCTCTCTTGCAGACGTCTCTAAAGCGCAGCTGTGGGCGGCCAACGTCTCTCCTGCCAGTTGCCAGTTCTCCATAGAGGACGTCTTTGGGGATTCTGCCATCCTCCATACGATGAACGTGGCCTAGCCAGCGGAGCCTGCGCTGCCTGAGTAGAGTGAACATGGAGGGAAGGCCGGCGCGGGACAGAACTTCTGTGTTGGGCACTTTGTCCTGCCAGGATATGTCCAGGATGTGGCGAATGCAGCGCAAGTGGAAGGAGTTCAGTCTCTTTTCCTGCCGGGCGTATGTTGTCCACGTCTCACTCCCATAGAGCAGTGTGCTGATGACGCAGGCGTTGTACACTGCCATCTTCGTCTTGACAGAGAGTTTGGGATTCTCCCACACTCGTGTGGTGAGGCGAGCGAGTGTGAAGGCTGATTTTCCAATCCTCTTGTTGATCTCTGTATCAAGGGAGAGGTTGTTGCTGATCGTGGACCCCAGGTACGTGAACTGATTCACGACCTCCAGCTTGTAGTCATCAATGGTGATGGTTGGTGGTGCTTCCGTGCCTTGCGCCAAGACGTTAGTCTTCTTCAGGCTGATGGTAAGCCCGAAGTCCTTGCATGCCTGGGAGAAGCGGTCCATCAGGGTCTGAAGCTCCTGCTGTGTGTGGGTTGTGACTGCAGCGTCGTCTGCGAACAGCATGTCTCTGATTAGAGCCTCGCGTACTTTGGTTCTGGCTTTCAGGCGGGCGAGGTTGAAAAGCCTGCCGTCAGATCTTGTGTGCAGGTAGATTCCCTCTGTTGCTGTGCTGAAGGCATGCCTCAGGAGCATAGCAAAGAAAATCCCAAAGAGGGTTGGCGCAAGTACACAGCCCTGTTTCACTCCGCTGCGTATGTTGAATGGCTCTGAGACGTTGCCATCGTGCTGCACTATCCCCTGCA
Source organism: Pholidichthys leucotaenia (assembly GCA_020510985.1). Classification (NCBI taxonomy): domain Eukaryota; kingdom Metazoa; phylum Chordata; class Actinopteri; order Cichliformes; family Pholidichthyidae; genus Pholidichthys; species Pholidichthys leucotaenia. The sequence continues at coordinate 436,214,926 of CM035839.1, read as the reverse complement.
TGTTGGTGTGAAACGATTCGATGAGGCTTTGCAACTTTGGTGGGCATCCTATCTTTGGCAGGATCTTGAAAAGGCCCTCTCTGCTGACCAGATCGAACGCTTTGGTGAGGTCGATGAAGGCGACGTACAGAGGCATGTTCTTTCTCTGCATTTCTCCTGGAGTTGGCGGATGGAGAATATCATGTCTACCATCGATCGCTCAGCGCGGAAGCCACACTGAGACTCGGGGTAGACACGTTCGGCAAGCTTCTGTAGACGAACGAGAACAACTCGTGCGTAGACTTTGCCAACAACGCTGAGGAGGGAAATGCCCCTGTAGTTGTTGCAGTCGCTTCTCTCCCCTTTGTTTTTGTAGAGGGTGATGATCTTGGCATCCCTCATGTCCTGTGGTACGGCACCTTCCTTCCAGCACTGGCAGAGGACGTCATGCAATGGCAGCAGTAGGGCGGTCTTGCAGTGCTTGATCAGGTCAGGAGGTATGCCGTCGTTGCCGGGTGCCTTGCCAGCGGCCAAGCTATCAATGGCCTTACTGAGTTCGTCGATGGTTGGCTCGGCGTCAAGTTCGTCCATGGATGGCAGGCAGTCGATGGCATCAAGGGCTGACGGTGTCACAGTGTTCTGTCTGGAGTAGAGGTCGGAGTAGTGTTCCACGCATCTCTCCATCTGCTTGTTCTTCTCTGTGATCATCTCCCCAGTGGAAGATTTGAGGGGGGCCGTCTTGCTCTGAGCCGGACCAAGTGCTTTCTTGATGCCATCGTACATACCACGGATGTTCCCTGTTATGGCAGCAGTTTGAATGTCTTGGCTGAGCTGAGTCCAGTACTCATTGGCACAGCGCCGAACAGTCTGCTGAACTTTGCTTCCCTGAGAATCTGGAGATTCTTCTCGTTTGGGTACTTCTTGTACTCAGCAAGTGCTGAGCGCTTGGCTTCAATGACGGGGGTCATCTCGGTCAACTTGGCATCAAACCAGTCCTGTGACTTCGAGGTCTTCCTCCCAAAGGTAGCCAAGGCTGTGCGGTAGATGGTGTTTCGCAGCTCTTCCCACTTCTGCTTTGCAGATTCTCCTCCTTGTGGTACACCAAGTTCCTTCTCAAAGGTGGAGGCAAACTGCTCAACAAGTTCTGGTTGGGCCATCTTGCTGGTGTCAATCCGTGCCTTTCCAGGTTGTCTAGCACGATGGAATTTCTTCAGCTGCAGCTTGACCTTGCAACACACCAATGAATGGTCTGTGTCGCAATCTGCACTCTGGAATGAACGGGTGATTAGCACGTTCTTCAGTGAGGTGCGCCTGGTCAGGATCAAGTCTAGCTGGTGCCAGTGCTTTGAGCGCGGATGTTGCCAGGAAACCTTGTGTTGGGGCCTGGTCTTGAAGAACGAGTTTGTGATGCACAGATCGTGATATGTGCAGAACTCGAGCAGCCGCTGTCCGTTGTCGTTCATTCTGCCCACGCCAAAAGGTCCAAGACAGGAGGGCCAGGAGTCGTGGTCAGCACCCACTCTGGCATTGAAGTCTCCAAGGAGAATGAGTTGTTCAGAGTTGGGGATGATCCTGACAGTTGTTGCGAGATTCTCGTAGAACTCGTCTTTTGCCTCTGGTGTGGCTGTCTGTGTTGGGGCATACACACTGACGAGAGTGACTGGGCCTTCAGTGGTGTTCAGGCGGAGGGTGAGGAGTCGTGCAGAGCCAGTGTTTCCCGGTTCCACCATCTTCAGCAAAGTGTTCTTCACTGCGAAGCCCACTCCGTGTTCCCTGTGTTCGTCACTGCCCTTTCCCTGCCAGTAGAACGTGTAGTCCTTCTCTCTCAGTGTGCCTGCATCAGCTAACCGTGTTTCCTGGAGAGTGGCGATATCCACTCCCAGTCTCTTCAGCTCCTTATTGATGATGGCAGTCTTCCTGGTGTCGTTGATGTCCTTGAGGTTAGCAGTGAGTCCTGTCATCATAGTGCGGACGTTCCAAGTTCCCAGTTTTAGAGTTGGTTTCTTTTGTTTTATTGTCTTGCCTGGTGCGAAGGTTCTCAGCCTGCTGTTTGGATTTCTCCTTATCCCCATGCACCCAATGAGGAAAGCAAGCTGTGGCGGGACAACACCTTATTGGCTGGGGGCTGCCCAGCTTGAGGCGGGCGGTAGCTGTCCAGTGAGATCTGATGATCCCTCCCACCGTCGGGAACAACCCCTGGCGCCACACTCTACGCCAATTGAGCAGTGGCTTATAACCGGTAACTGTCATTCCCCGTGTTTTGTCTACGCCAAAGGCGAAGCTGGAGTGTCCTCTCCAGTGATCCGGTATTCTACCTTCCAGCGTTGGGCGTTGGTAGGATTCAAGCCTGGGCAGGAAGATATGGAGGACAAGATGTTGCCCATGCAGCATGTCCCCCCTCTCCACGTCACTGATGAATCCAAAGGAACAGCAGGGCTACTACAGTTTGGCACCAGCGCCGTTGCAGGTGCTGCCAGAACGATGTTGAGCACAACATAGAACTGCCTTAGGGGCTCTGACTCCGGATTTTTCCTCAGGGTTGACTCCCGAAGCCTTTCCCGTGACCGGGTATGCCGCAAGGCAGCAGAGGTTTGAAATCAGGGTTTACCTTCCCCTAGATGGGCTACCTTCCCAGGTTGACGAGCCACCATCTACCCGAAGCATCTGGTTTTAAGGCGCCAGAGATCCGCCCTCGCCCCTTCTCCTATTAGTAAAAGCAGTTCCGCCGGGCTTAGAGACTAAACCACACGAGCAGGCTAGGAGTTGGACTTAGTTGTCAGAGGCTTTTCGAGACGCACGCCATAAGGAGCATTTTATGAGCACTGGGAGCTTAACCCCAGTGCCGCTCCTGGCTATGACAACCTTGGAACCAGAGGATGGCTACCTCCATTTTAAATGATGACTCCCACCCTTTGCACTGCCACTTTCAGCTTCTTCCCTCAAGACGGAGGTTTGCTGTCCCAAAAAGTAGAACCCAGCGCTACAAAAACAGCTTTGTCCCTGCTGCTGTCAAAGAGTTGAACAAGCTGTAAAAATATATTGCACATAATTTAGGTACCTATTTATTAACTCCATTTCATATTTACTTATTTTTGTAGGATGTCACTTGGGTTTTAAATATTTTATTGGGTTTTAGACCTTTGAGTTTTTTAACCTCTTTGACTAGTCTTTAACTTTTTAATATGACCCTTCTCTCTTACCTCTGGTTTTTCTCTCATCTCTTTGTCATTTTATACCCTGATTGATGGAGCCTTGAGTATTTTTATCATGTTTATAGTCAGCTTTATGTGTGCTTGTGTTTGTGTCTATGTTGAATGTAATTTGTGGTTTGTAAATATGGATGTCACCAGACTGCAAAACAAATCTACCTACGGGTACAAATAAAGTAACCTGAACCTGAACCTGAACATTACCCCAGTTTTAGCTTCTTTACATTGGCTCCCAATAAAATATAGAATAGAATTCAAGATATTACTCCTAACTTATAAAGCCCTTAATGGTATGGCTCCTTCTTACCCCCAAGAACTCATAGTTCCCTATTATCCAACCAGAGCTCTGTGCTCCCAAAAATCCAAACTACTGGTGGTTGCCAAGGTCTCCAGAAGTAGATTGGGAGGTAGAGCTTTCAGTTATCAAGCTCCCCTCCTGTGGAACCATCTTCCCAGTTCAGTTCGGGAGGCAGACACTCTCTCTTTATTCAAGAGTAAGTTGTAATCCTTTCCCTTTGATAAAGCCTATAGTGAAAAATGTTGCCGCTGCCAGCCCTTCACTAACATGTGGAGCCTAACCCGGCTTGATGCTGGAAGTTCTGGCTGTGAATGTTAATGTTGAATTGTTTTTGTTACGTTTGTTCTGGATGTAGCTACTGCCAGGCCTCCTACTTTTTACCTCTTTTTCAATCCAGCCAGTCGAGGTGGATGGCTGTCCTCTATGAGCTATGGCTCCGCTCGAGGTTTCTGCCCCTTAAAGGAAAGTTTTTCCTCACCTGTGTCACTGCAGTGCTTGCTCTTAGGGGTCTCTGCTGGATTCTATAAATTTGAGAGTGTGGCCTAAACCAACTGTTTTTTGCAAAGTGAATTGAGATGGCCTGTGTTGTGATTTGGCGCTATATAAATAAAATTGAATTGAATTGAAGTGAACGCGCGTTGGAACTGTGGCGCGCACCAAACAAGTGAAGTCTGGTCCCCCTGAAAATGGGGGTTTCGGTTCTCTTGCAAATGAAGTCTGGTGCGTCCGCTTGAAATGTGAATCCAAACAGAGCATCCAGCAGACCAAAGGGTGGAAGTGCAACTCGGTGTCTGTGTAACCATAGCAACACATAGTCTGAGAAGAGGAGGTGGTGTTTACTGTAGTACATTTTGGGTAGAAAATAACAATAAAGACAACCACGCAAATCCGAGAAATCCTTTTACCTGAGAAAGCCGAGGAGAAAAGGTAAAAAATGTCTCGTTTATGGAGAACAAACTACCCGGCTGAAGGGAACGAATTTCCTTTTTCAGTCCTGGCCAGTCGATGAGCCTGATTTTTCTTCACTGAGATGTTTTCTTCCTGGTTAGTAGTGGTTTCGGCTACAGCGCCCCAAACGAGCAGTTGTTGTAACTGCGTGACGTTGTCCAGGCAGTCTGGTCTGCTGCAGTGGGAATGCTAACCAAACCAAACGAAAGTGTGAAAATTCTCAGCATCCCCTGCTAAGTTGAACTGAGACCCCCGGACTATCCTGATCTGAATGCAGCCTTAGAGAGGGTTCCACCAAGAACTGCATCTACTTTATTTTTATTTTATTTGTTTATTTGTCAGGGACAGTGCAATAAACATCAACAAAAAAGAAAATCTGATGTGTTGCACAGAGAGTGTATAGCATTAAGCTAGTTTGCAACTCTTGTCCCTGGATGGGCTTTAGAGAAAAGAAACAGAGAAAAAGAGAAAAAAATGAAGAAAAAACAAAATGAAAACAGTATAAACATTATCCACATACATCAATGCAAACAAAATTATAAATACACAATATAAAAATATCAGAACATTCTGTCTTCCACCCGTTTGGGCAGATCACCATAATTCTCCTTTATGCACCGTTCCTGCTTATTTCAGCAAGACAATGCCAAGCCACGCTTTGCTTGTGTTACAACAGCGCTCTTAGTAGGGATGAGCCGACACCACTTTTTAAGTCCCATACCGATACTGTGACTTTAAGCATCAGCCGATACTGATCCAAACCTGATACCGTCTCTCTTATTTAAAAGAACAAAAGTACAGAACATACTTTATTAATGACTGGTTACATTTTGTACACATTAAAACAGAAATCTAAAGTTAAAGAATAAATTCCAAATGTGACTCAGTTCAGCAACGCTGCTGCGTTTTTTATTTTAAACTTTGTAACACTGGCAGCATTTCACTGGTCTGCACCATGTAAACATGCATTCTGAAGTTTTAAGTGCAAGTTTATACAAATCATTGAAGCTAAATATGTCACAAATGGCCCTTTCAAGGGCAAACATGACACCAAACGCAGGCTGTGAGTTTGCAAATTTAATAATAAGAAAACAGAATAAAACTGAACACAAAAACACTACATTCACAAAACAGGGCAAGAATAACAGAGAAAAGAGCACAGAGAATGAGGCGCATAGAAACGCCGGACAAGATACCAAAACATGATCAGGATTACAGTCAGATACTCACGTCTTAAAACAGAGAAGGGAGAGACGCAAAATTTGCATCTGGACATTGAGAAGGATGCTGTGAGGAGTGAACCCAGCAGTGCCCTTTTAATAGGCAACCAAGAATAACTACACATACTGAGCAGGTGTGGGTAACATGAGCGCTGAGTAATTAGAACAAACCACTGATGGGTCTGGCAGCCGGCGAAACAGAGTTGACACCCTGAAGTAAACACAGACAGCTCTCACACTGAAAGAAACAATAAGAACAGATGACTAAGAAAGTTAAAGAACAGGAGAACAAAAAGGTAACTGACAATAATTCTACAACAGACCAAAATACACAAGGAGAAAATAACCACCCAGACAAGAAGGAATACAAAACCCAAGAAGTACTCATAAAACATTACTAATGAAAACTGAGGTTACAAAGGAAGAACTGGAAATAAAAACAAATATAAACAGGAAAATAAACTGGAATAAAGGATAATACAGAAATATATCTAATGACCACACGAAGAAAAAAATGCAGGAAACTAATCACAATAACAGAAGGACAAACTAAGATAACCAAATAGACCAAACCATCTCTCTCTGGCATCCTCGTCTTGAAGAGGCGATGGTTAGTGGGTCAAGTGTTGGATACACACATAGTGAAATATTTCAAGCCTTTATTTCTTGAAATTTTGATGATTATGGCTTACAGATAATGAAAACCCCAAATTCAGTGTCTCAGAAAATTTGAATATTGTGAAAAAGTTCAATATTGGAAACTCACACCTTAATCAGCTAATTAACTCAAAACCCCTGCAAATGTTTCCTGAGCCTTTAAATGGTCTCTCAGTCTTGGTCAGTGGGCTACACAATCGTGAGGAAGACTGCTGACTTGACAGATGTCCAGAAGACAGTCATCGGCACCCTCCACAAGGAGGATAAGCCACAAAAGGTCATTGCTAAAGAAGCTGGTTGTTCACAGAGTGCTGTATCCAAGCATATTCGTAGAAAGTTGAGTGGAAGGAAAAACTGTGGTAGGAAAAGGTGCGCCATCAAAAGGGATAACCGCAGCCTTGAGAGGATTGTCAAGCAAAATCCATTCAAGAATTTGGGGGAGCTTCACAAGGAGTGGACTGAGGCTGGAGTCAGTGCATCAAGAGCCACTACACACAGACGACTCCTAGACATGGGCTACAAATGTCGCATTCCTCGTGTAAAGCCACTCCTGAACCAGAGACAATGCCAGAAGCATCTTACCTGGGCTGTGGAGAAAAAGAACTAGACCATTGCTCAGCGGTCCAAAGTCCTCTTTTCAAATGAAAGTAAATTTTGCATGTCATTTGGGAATCATGGTCCCAGAGTCTGGAGGAAGAATGGAGAGGCACAGAATCCAAGTTGCTTGAAGTCCAGTGTCAAGTTTCCACAGTCAGTGATGATTTGGGCTGCCATGTCATCTGCTGGTGTTGGTCCACTGAGTTTTCTGAAGTCCACAGTCAACACAGCCATCTACCAAGAAATTTTAGAGCATTTCATGCTTTTTTCTGCTGACAAGCTTTATGGACATGCTGATTTCATTTTCCAGCAGGACTTGGCACCTGCCCACACTGCCAAAGGTACCAAAAGCGATCGAAAAGCCATCTTGGATCGAAAAGGTTCGATCCAAGATGGCGCCCACAGCGGTCGACATGGTGCTTCGCTGCGCTCTTTGTTTGTTTTTGTTTGTCAATTGTGTGTCTGCTTGCACTTATACCCGTGAAGAACTTTTAAATATCAGGACTTTCACCCCCACGGACCTCCTCCCAGTTTTTCTAGCCCCTGCCGCCGATCTGGTTTATTGTTTGGCTCGGAAAGTGAGACGGCGGAAGAGAGGAAGACGAGCGGGCGCTCTCGTGCGACTTCGCAGGAGAGGCTCGCGAACGGCGCTGCCTGGCATATTTCTGTCCAATACCAACTCTCTCTCTAACAAGGTGGATGAACTGAGACTGCTGATGCGTTTTAAGGACCTCGCCTCCTCAGCTGTCCTCTGCTTTACTGAGACCTGGCTCCGGGAAAATATACCGGACAGCGCGCTGCGCCTCGACGGCTTCCAGCTCTTCCGTGCTGATCGTGACACAGAGCTTTCCGGCAAGACCACAGGAGGCGGAGTCTGCTTCTACATCAACTGCATCTGGTGCTCTGATGTAACGGTAATTTCCAAACACTGTTCTCCTGCCTTGGAATTTCTTGTTATCAATTGCAAGCCCTTCTATTCCCCGCGGGAGTTTGCTTCTTTCATAATGATCGCTGTGTACGCCCCTCCCGACGCGGACACGTGCGAAGCTCAGCGCGTGCTCGCGGATCACATTCAACACACAGAGCGGAGTTTTCCAGACTCGCTGATTATTGTGGCTGGCGACTTTAATCAGTGCAATCTGAGCCACGATCTCCCCCGCTACAAACAGTTTATTAAATGCCCCACCAGAGGATTAAACACACTGGATCACTGTTACACCACAGTGAAAGACGCATATCGCGCTGTCCCTCGAGCTGCGCTGGGATTATCTGATCACGTGATGGTTCACCTCATTCCCACATACAGACAGAGATTGAAGCTCACTAAACCTGTTGTGAGCACTACGAAGATACGGACCAGTGATGCTGATGAGAAGCTGGAAACGTGCATGGAAATATCTGACTGGGGCATGCTTAAAGGAGCCACGCATGATCTGGATGAGTACACGGACACTGTGAACTCATATATCCACTTTTGTGAAGAGAACATTCTTCCATCACGCACCAGGGTGAGTTACTCTAATGACAAACCCTGGTTCACAGCTAAGCTCAGACAGATCAGGAAGGAGAAGGAAGCAGCGCTGAAAAGTGGAGACAGGGACTGCTACAGGGAGGTTAAATACCGGTTTAACAGAGAGCTGAAGAGAGCTAAATCTGTGTACTCAGAGAGACTCCAGCAGCAGTTCACTGCTAATGATTCGGCTTCCGTGTGGAGAGGACTGAGGCAAATCACCAACTATCGACCTAAGGCTCCTAAAGGTCAGGATGACAAAGCCCTTTGTCAGAGACTGTCCCAACACTATGCCCGTTTTGACACCTCGTCATCTGTGTCCAACTCCCCCCCTCCCTCCAGCTCCACAGCCTCCACATTCCCTACTTCATTTAAGGCACCCCCCCCTCCTCCCCCCCTCCCCTTATCATCAGTGAGCAGGATGTGCTCAAACAGTTCTCCAGACTGAACCCGCGCAAGGCCCCCGGCCCAGACGGCGTGTCTCCCTCCACCCTGAGACTCTGTGCGAAACAGCTGGCTCCTGTATTCACAGACATTTTTAACACCTCCCTTAAGTTATGCCACGTGCCATCCTGCCTCAAATCCTCCACCATCATCCCTGTCCCCAAGAAGCCACGGATCACTGGACTTAATGACTACAGACCTGTAGCGCTCACCTCTGTAGTCATGAAGTCCTTTGAGCGCCTGGTCCTGTCCCACCTCAAGTCCATCACCACCCCTCTCCTGGACCCGCTGCAGTTTGCCTACCGAGCCAACAGGTCTGTAGACGATGCAGTCAACCTGGCCCTCCACTCCATCCTGCAGCACCTGGACTCCCCGGGAACCTACGCCAGGATCCTGTTTGTGGACTTCAGCTCCGCATTCAACACCATCCGCCCCGCTCTGCTCCGGGACAAGCTGTCCCTGCTCAACGTGCCTGACTCCCTCTGCAGGTGGATCATCGACTTCCTGACAGACCGGAGGCAGCATGTGCGGCTGGGAAAGACTGTCTCAGACTATACTAGCATCAGCACCGGATCACCCCAGGGCTGTGTACTTTCCCCCCTACTCTTCTCCCTTTACACCAACTCCTGCACCTCCAGCCACCAGTCTGTCAAGTTGATCAAGTTTGCGGACGACACCACCCTCATCGGGCTCATCTCCAACGGCGACGAGTCCGCCTACAGGAGAGAGGTGGCCCAGCTGGCGTCCTGGTGCAGCAATAACAACCTGCAGCTGAACGCTCTGAAGACAGTGGAGATGATTGTAGACTTCAGGAAAGTCACTACTCCTCTGCCCCCCCTCACCCTCTCAGGCTCTCCCATCACCACTGCTGATTCCTTCCGCTTCCTAGGCACTACTATCACCAGGGACCTCAAATGGGAGCTGACCATCAGCTCACTCATCAAAAAAGCCCAGCAGAGGATGTTCTTCCTGCGGCAGCTGAGGAAGCTCAAGCTACCCACCAAGATGTTAGTGCAGTTCTACACAGCCATCATCGAGTCCATCCTCACCACCTCCATAACCGTGTGGTACGCAGGAGCCACTGCCAGGGACAGACTAAGGCTGCAGCGCGTCGTGCGCACTGCTGAGAAGGTGATCGGCTGCAAGCTCCCATCTCTCCAGGATCTGTACATCTCCAGGACCCGGAGGCGTGCTGGCCGGATCATAGCCGATCCCTCACACCCTGGTCACGTACTGTTTGCCCCCCTCCCCTCTGGTAGAAGACTTCGGTCCATCCAGACTAAAACCTCCCGTCACATGAACAGCTTCTTCCCCTCTGCCATTAGACTGCTGAACACTAAGTGACTCTCGTGCACCATGTACAGCAGCTCAACCAGACTCATGTCAATCATCACTGTTTTCTTCCTGCATTACCGACTGCACTATATAGTTCTCCACAGTATCTGCTGCTGGCTAATATATATTTTAACTGTTGACCAGTATCACTTAATCTTATCCTACACTTTATTACATGTATAGTTTATTTCTCTTATCTTATCATGTTTAATGTTGCAGCATTGTACCGAGACAAATTCCTAGTTTGTGTACTACATGAACAATGGCAATAAACCTGATTCTGATTCTGATTCTGATTCTGATTCAGCTGGTTCAATGACCATGGTGTTACTGTGCTTGATTGGCCAGCAAACTCTCCTGACCTAAACCCCACAGAGAATCTATGGAGGATTGTCAAGAGGAAGATGAGAGACACCAGACCAACAATGCAGATGAGCTGAAGGTCACTATCAAAGCAACCTGGGCTTCCATTACACCTGAGCAGTGCCACAGGCTGATCGTCTCCATGCCATGCCGCATTGATGCAGTAATCCATGCAAAAGGAGGCCCAACCAAGTACTGAGTGCATAGAAATGAACATACTTTTCAGAAACCTGACATTTCTGTTTAAAATATCCTTTTTCTAATTGGTCCTACGTAACATTTTAATTTTCTGAGACACTGAGTTTTGGGTTTTCATTATCTGTAAGCCATAATCATCAAAATTTCAAGAAATAAAGGTTTGAAATATTTCATTCTATGTGTAATGAATCTATATAATATATGGGTTTCATTTTCTGAAATGAGTGACAAAAAATATTGAACTTTTTCATGTTGTTCTAATTTTTTGAGCTGTACCTGTATATGCCCGATGCAAAATGCACTGGTTTATATTAATATATAAAACTCTCCTTGGTCTCTCTCCCCCTACTTGAATCAGCTGTTGCACACGTCATCCTCTGTATACAACACCTGTTCTGCAAATTTAATTTGGTTCATCATCATCATGATCATAGCAGTCTGTCGGGGGCGACAATGACTGTTTCATTTAGGTCTCATGCAGACAGTCCCAAAAACTAAAAGGTAAACAGGTTTGTCATCTTTTCAGTCTGGTGCAGCCAGAGACTGGAATGGCCTACAAAAAACACTCAAGCTGGATGCGTTCATCTCTAAAACAGCTTTTAAAACTATGATTACCAACCATGTTAAGGAAGAATGCTGTTGTCAGTTGAACTGCTAGACATAACATGATAAGGTTCAACAACCAACCTGTCCTCTTTGGTTGCTTTTATGTATATATTTTAGCTATGTCTATGTTACAGTGGGGAAAAAAAATATTTAGTCAGCCACCAGTTGTGCAAGTTCTCCCACTTAAAAGATGAGAGAGGTCTCCAATTTTCATCATAGGTATACCTCAACTATGAGAGACAAAATGGGGGAAAAAAAATCCAGAAAATCACATTGAAGGATTTTTAATGAATTAATCGTTAAATTCCTCAGTAAAATAAGTATTTGGTCAAAAACATTCTCGTGATCATTTTGACCTCACGGGGTGAGATCTTGTTTGGAGCCCCAGATCGAGGGATATTATCAGTGGTCTTGTACGTCTTCCATTTTCTACTATATAGGGTGAATTGCCTATAAAATATTTGTCATAAGGTACAGGAATTATTTATTTTATTTAATAGTGGGTGTGAAAGGGGGCGGAGTTAAACCGTCACTTCTACACCCGCTAAATTAAATAAAAGCACTCGTAAAAGGGGCACCAGTCCTAACGGACAATAATATTAACTTTAATTTTAATTAATTTTGTACCTTAAATTACTTAATGAATCAGTCTCAAAGTTTCAGTGAGTTTTTGTCCTGCCGTGATTAGGAAACCTGTATATGCGAAAGGAAAACGCTTCAACTGCTCTCAATTACCCTTTTATTAAACTCATTCAGTTTACATGGCATAGCGTTCAAATGATGAATAAACAGATTCAGATGATAACAGCATAATATATCACATCAACTGATATTGGGTTCCTGAACATAAACTCCAGCGTTACACCTCTGCAGAACCAAGGAGGAACAGACTTATGTTTCAACGGTAAATGAGGCTGGAATGTTTTAACAAAACAACGCAATTTTATGGGGAAAATTCATAAGCTAATTATCTAAAAAAAATGAATTCTGAATTAATCTACAAAAATTTAAGGGCAGTTACTTAAAATGACTAAGAGTTTTCCTTCAGTTTGAAGCTCTCTCCTGTGGCTGAGAGACTAATTGAGCCCTGAAATACGGGCCATATTCAATTGTAATTTAATTGTTAGGACATCACGTTTTAACCCAGCAGATAGGAGAAATAAGAGTTTCACTCACACAACAGCCATAGGTCCACGTTTCCGCGGGTCGGTACCGCTGGGTTTTGAAGTTAGGACGTCGGAGGAAGCGGCTGCTATCCGCACAGCCGTGGAGGTGATAACTCAGCTGGGGGGCCCTTCAAGTAGACACTTGCAGCCGTAGATGGTTTGTCTCAGGGCGGCGTGAAAAGTCCTTGGAAAAGGAGTCCAAATTTGAGGTCTCTTGTAGCGGGATAGACCAAAAAAACTGAAGGAAAATCTTCTCAGTCTCTGTTCACTTTAAATTAGGCAAATTAAAGGTCCACTTTAATGGCGTGAAAAGTCCTGAAAAAAAATGAGAAAAACATTTACTAGGATAAGAATGGCTTCTGAGGTGAAGGAAAAAGTTTGAGAATTTGATTCTCTAAAAGGGACGAGCTCTAAGGAAAAATGGTTTCTCCTCAGTGACCAGAATATAACGAAAGACTTGACAAACACACAGAGAATAAAATAAAACTTCACAGGGCCTTGAAACGGTGGAATAAAATCTTCTTCTGAGATCTAGATTACTATTCTGCTTCTTTAATCTTAATTTAGTTCCTAATCCTTCTCAAAATCTCTTTCTTTCTTCTTTCTGTGTTTCTAATTCTTAATCTTATCACCGTTTTCTATTTTGCTTCTTGCTAATCTTCCTGCCTGTTGTCTCTACTGTTCTCTCCATCTAACTCTTACTTTTTTTCTACCCTTTTCTTAACTAAACTCAAATCTAACTTCTCTCTTTTAAAGTTACCTCGCCGGGTCATAAAACTGATGATGTCGGTCGCGAGACTGACCAATTGATTTTTTCAGAAGCAGTTTGAAATGGCTGCTATCCAATGTGAGAACACTTCTTTGTTTGAGAGCAGCCAATCAAATGAAGACACCATCCCATGAAATTTCAGAGGGAAAATCAACACTCAGTCAGTTCTTATAAAATAAATGCTCAATATAAAATCTAACTAAATTAAATGACTTAGCTAATATTTGGTGATCATGCATTTATATCACTACTCCAATATGTGTTTGAATAACACTCATGAATATAACATTTCTTATAGATAATTATAATACATGCATTCACATTTAGATCAAAATGCATCAAAACATGCAGCAAACCATGGTTGGTGATAAAAGAGGGATGATTTTCAGTGTCCTTAGGATCCAGAGGATAAGCTGAAAGAAACTTAATGTTTAGAACAAATTAAAAGTCATCCTACATGCTGAAAACACATTCCGTAGGTATCCGCTAGGAGGTACTGTTGAGCTGTAGATGATTTCCTTTAGTATCTGGGCGAAGAAACCTGGACAGCATCGGCTATAAACCCGTCAGATTAAGTGGTTTATGACTCTTAAGAACATCGATTTCCTGTGAAAAGGTACGTTATTAAATGCAGTGTTCACGTTGGGAGGTCTGGTCTCCTGAGTTTTATGTTCCTTTGAGCCTTTAAAAGCAAATTCTGATCCTTACAATCTCTGCAAGAGGCAACTGTTTACATTGGGGTCCTGGGAAAGCAAGCATCTTTGGTCAGGCCCGGAAGAGGCCTGGCATGAGTCGACATAAAAGCCAGTGATATTCCTGAAAAGGCAGAAAAGTGATATTCCTGTGTAATGAATAAAATGAAATTCCTGTAAACTGGAGAGAAGTGATCTTCTGTCTTGGTTTGAGGAGATGATGATGCTACAACTAATTGCTCCCACAGTTGATTTCTTCACACCAAGCTGCTTATCTATTGCAGATTCAGTCTTCCCAGCCTGGTGCAGGTCTACAATTTTGTTTCTGGTGTCCTTTGACAGCTCTTTGGTCTTGGTCATAGTGGAGTTTGGAGTCTGACTGTTTGAGGTTGTGGACAGGTGTCTTTTATACTGATAATGAGTTCAAACAGGTGCCATTAATACAGGTAATGAGTGGAGGACAGAGGAGCCTCTTAAAGAAGAAGTTACAGGTCTGTGAGAGCCAGAAATCTTGCTTGTTTGTAGGTGACCAAATACTTATTTTACCAAGGAATTTACCAATTAATTAATTAAAAATCCTTCAATGTGATTTTCTGGATTTTTTCCCCCCTCATTTTGTCTCTCATAGTTGAGGTATACCTATGATGAAAATTGGAGACCTCTCTCATCTTTTAAGTGGGAGAACTTGCACAATTGGTGGCTAACTAAATACTTTATTGCCCCACCGTATGTCTTGTGACAGTGTGTCTTGTTTTAGCTGTTATTATGATTGTACTTGTTTTTACTTGTGTCTTTGTAAATGTTTTTTTGAATATATGCATTTGTTTAATGCAGGGGTCTCAAACTCAACTTACCTGGGGGCCACTGGAGGTAGAGTCTGGGCGAGGCTGGGCCGCATCAAGTATTCCACAAAAAAAGTACAACTGATTTAATCTTCTCAATCTTTGATAATAACAGTTCAGAACATGAACAGTTCTTCAGAACATAGGCTTCTCTTATCTACTCCTTGCTACCAGAGACCTGGCAACGCTTCCTCTTACACAGCTGAGCCACATTTGGCTTGAGGGAGGAAGCAGTTGAGATCCTCAGTATGGCTTGAAGAGGCTCATCAGTACGTTTGGACCTGTGCTTTGACTTCTTAAAGTTCATGGTGGAGAAGAGCTTTTGATACAGATATGTGCTCCCAAAAAGGCACATGGTCCGCTTGAACATCCTGGAAAGCTCAGGGAAGGTGGGGGGCAGTTCTCTCAAAAATTGTCCAAGCTTGTCTGCTTTTTCACTCACCTCCCTGAACTTGGCTTTGAGTTCAGAATTGCACTGAAGGTCAATTAGCTCCATTTGAAGCACAGGAGGGGCATCTTGCCCATCGAAGGAGAAGGGGTCAGCAAAAATTTGAAAATTGGCTCTGTGTGTCTTCAAGTCTGCAAACCTGTGATCAAATTCCTCCTGCAGCTTTACAATGGCATCAGCATACTTCTCACCACTGAATGGTGTGCCCGCATCCATGAGTGCCTTGCATGCTGGGAAATGGCAGAGGTTTGTCTGAGAGCTGGGCTTTCCAGAACACAAGTTTTGTGGAGAATGCTCTGACCTTGTCATAGGCAGCACTGACAAGCTGCCCCTGTCCTTGTAAATTGTTGTTCAGTACATTCAGCTCCTGTGTCATGTCAACAAGGAAAGCTAAATCCATGAGCCATTTGGGATCACTCAGCACAGGAACAACCATCCCATCCTTCTCCATGAAGGCTTTCACTTCTGCTCTCCTCAAAAAACCTCTTCAAGACGTTTCCCCTGCTGAGCCAACGTACCTCAGTGAAGTACAGCACATCCTCATATGCTGACTGAATATTATACTGATTGCCACTGATTGCATCCAACTCACACAAACTGATCCACTATACTGACTCGAAGATATACATTCACTGCTCTCTTTGTGTCATTGTGTGAATTCTATTGTCTGCTAATTGTGCAATGAGTTTTTTTTTCTTGTAATCATAATATCGGTCATATATGAACTTTATTCTGATAAACAATGCTTTTTTCTCTCTCCTATTGTGTCCACCCCTCCCTCCTCCCCATTGCCTTCTTCTGTTCCCCTCCTGCTGACATGCGCCTCCATGGCTCGCCGCGTCACTGAGGATGTCATTTATGACGTTTCAGTGTCACGTCAAATTCCTCGTATATTTACCTGTTATTTACTTGTAAATGTGTTTGGCAATAAACTCATTCTGATTCTGATTTTGATTCTGCTGACTCTATTTCCTCCTAAAATGTGCGGAACTGCCGGTGCTTTAAGCCCCTGGATCTGATATGGTTGATGCATTTCCCAACGACAGACATCACATTGTCAAACTTCAAGCATTTGCTGCAAAGGACCTGCTGATGGATAATGCAGTGCAGAGCAATGGCCTCCTCCACACCCTCCTCTTCCAGTTTTCTTTGAACCAAGTGCCACCAGTCCATTTCTCCTCCCTGTCATTGATGGCGCTAAATCGGTTGTTATTCCAGCAAACCTCTTCCATGGTAAACCGGCATCCACAATGGCATCACACAGCTGACAGAATATCTCCTTAGCGGTGGTCTGGCCATGCATTGGAATCACTTTGAGCAACTCCTCCATCACTTCAAAATTGTCGTCAACACCACGGACATATATTGCGAGCAGCGCAGTGTCAGTGTTGTCTATGCTCTCATCAAGAGCAACTGAGTATGCACTGAAATGTCTGGCTTTCTCACGCAGTTGCTCGTATATGTTACCTGACAGGTCAGAAATGCATTCTGCCACTGTGTTGGCTGAAAGGCTGATGTTGTTAAACTGACTCTTCTTTTCCAGACAGACTATACTTACAGCCTGTAACATGCACTTTTTGATTAACTCGCCGCCTTTGAATGGCTTTCCTGCCTTAGCAATCACCACACTCACCACGTAGCTTCGACTGACGCATCACTCTCTTTGCTTGCTTTCTTGAAAAAATCTTGATGCCTCAGTAGACATGTTTTAAGATTGGCGACCCGGTGCTCTCTCATCTCCCTGGTATTTTGCATACTCCTCAGCATGTCTAGTTGAGTAAGGACGTCTGATGTTGTATTCCTTGTGCACCGCAACTTTCTCTGTGCATATAAGACATGTTGGGGTGCCCCTGTGCTCAACAAAAAAATATTCCGTCTCCCACTTTTCCTGAAATTGTCTGTGCTCGTCGCCAACTTTTCTCTTCATGGCAGGTTTTGAGAAAGACATGACTGGGGCTGGGTGACAAAAAAAGCATTATAGGATATATTTTCCTTCCACTTGGTGTCACTCCGGAATCACGTTTCAACCAAGTGACGTCGCGTTGTCAACTTGTCAACAAACACCACCAGGAGCTGTCCCGAGCCTGAGCTATGGTATCCCATAAGTCAGCAGTCCCCAACCCCCAGGCTGCGGACCGGTACGGGTCCGTGGGTCATTTGGTACCGGGCCGCACAGAAAGAGTAAATAACTTACATTACTTCTGTTTTATTTATGATCTGAATCTGAATGATGTTTTATTTTGAAAAGTTACCAGATTCTCTCGGTTACATCCGTCTATGGCTCACTCTTGACGCACGTCAAGACGCTTGTCTCGGTCACGTGATACGTTACCGCTAAAATCAAACCCACGAGCTAGCAAAGTGAGTAAAAAACAAACGTCTTTGGAAAGTTTCTTTGCGAAGGGGAAAAGGCCCAGTGAGGAGACAGAAGAAGAGCCTACGACTTCCAAGAAAAAGAAAGCTGCATTTAACAGACAATCATCATATGAATGTACTGTCTAACGAGGGAGTTGGAAGCCACTGAAGTCGCTGCTCCCCTCAGTGTGGTTTCTGGTTGTGTGTGCTCGTGGGATATTCTTGGACTACTCGGACTGCTCCTGTTCTGTGAGTACAAACTGCTAGCGTTTCCCCTTGCAGCGGTGCTGCTATGCTTTGACACTTTGCCCAGTTACTTTCTCCCGAGTCAGTAGCGCGTCCTGGAAGGCTCTTAAGTTAACCTGAGCTTTTTACGTTATTGTGTACTGTCAGTTTTTTGGCCACTGTGCACTGTGGTCTGCCCGCTGCACGTTGTCGTGTGAGCCCTTTAGTCACTAAAGGGCGACCAGAGAGTGTTGTGGGCAGAGAGGTCGTTACTCATGTTGTGTTGTTGTCGCGATGTTAAGAGGATGCTGCTAATAAAGTTGCAAATGAGTACACAGTGGATTCACATTTATTATTCAGTTTTTATGCTGGTCGTATCATGTTCTTTTGTAGTATTTATCCGCCACACCTTAAAGGTCTCTAAAAATATTGTCTGACATTAAACCGGTCCGTGGCACAAAAAAGGTTGGGGACCGCTGCCATAAGTGATAAAAAAATATATAAAATGCCCAGGGCAACGACTCGGGCAACAACTTGGCAAAAAGGTGCTTGTGAAAAACGTTGTGAAAAAAGAAAAACGCGAGGACTGCACTAACTCTAAGCTTCGATGTCAAGAAGGGAGCCAGAATTAGGGGGTCCGCGGGCCTCAATTGGCTCATGGGGAGCAAGTTTGAGACCCCTGGTTTAATGTTTCTTTGCTCCTTGCCCCTTCCACCAGGCCACAGGTGTAAATAAGAATGTGTTCTTAATCTGTCTTGTCTGGTTAAGTAAAAGTTAAATAAATAAAATAAAAGTATGTGAGGAGAGATAAGATGGAAGAGGCTGAGGAGAGTTGAGGAGGTGAAGGAAAAGTCTGTGAGTGGATATAAAAGTCTACACACCCCTGCTCAAATCCAGGTTTTTGTGATGTAAAAAAATGAGACCAAGATAAATCATTTCAAAACTTTTTCCACCATTAATGTGACCTAAAACCTGTACAACCCAATTGAAAAACAAACTGAAATCTTTTAAGGGGAAAAATGAAAAACTTACAATAACCTGGTTGCATAAATATGCACACCCTGTTATAACTGGGGATGTGGCTGTGTTCAGAGTGAACCAATCACATTCAAAACTAGAAAAGCACTCATAGAGCGCATACCTCCACCAAGGCTCCTTCCGTTTCTCATGGATCACCTCCAAAATGTAATGGGCTTGTGTGTAGGCGTATCGCCACTTGTGGTGAAAATTGCGTCCAAGTCTGTCCATTAGTTTTGGAGTTTTGTGGCTGACACACTGTGAGAAGAGCCTTGGCTGAGGTATGCATTCCCAGATCATCCCCAAAATGTAATGGGTTCCCCTCTAGGCCAAGAACCACCTCTGGTGAAACAGACAGACAAACAGACAAATGGCAGTAAAAGCATTACCTCCTTGGTGGAGGTAATAAACTCAAGTGTTGCTGTTGTGTCCATCTCCTCCATCTCCAAACTCCCAGGCTGCGGGCGTTGCAATTCATCGCACAACCGCGTACAACCCACAGGCCAATGGGTTATGCGAGCGTTTTCATAGATCACTGAAAGCAGCACTCAGGGCTTCACTGACGGATGCAAATTGGGTAGACAGGTTGCCGTGGGTTTTATTGGGGTTGCGCTCCGCGGCAAAAGAGGATTTGGAAGCTTCCCCGGCAGAGAGCTCGTTTTTGCGCAGCCCCTATGGCTGCCCGGGGAATTTCTGCCAAATAATCCCGCGCGGGTCAGCTGCCCGTCTCAGCTTTTGCAGCATAGCGGAAACACAGGCACGCTGCCGGGCCTGGCCCACCACTGTTTTCCGCGTGTTTTTGTGCCTAAAACTTTGAAGAACGCAGAGTTCATGTTCGTCAGACACGACGACCAGCGCCCTCCATTGCGCCTGCAGACATGATGAAAATGGCCCTATCTGACAATGTTAAAGAATCCTTTAAAAAATTCCTGGATCCAGACGGTGATCCAGATCATCCCCAAAATTTAATCAGTTCTTCCTTGTACCATTTCCAACAATGCCTGAAAGTTTCATCGAAATCCGTCCAAAACTTTTTGAGTTATCTTGCTAACCAACAGACAGACAGACAAACAAACGCGGGCAAAAACATTACCTCCTGCGGCCTGGCGGAGGTAATCATGTTAATGGGACTCAGCACATACCTGCCACCATTTAAAGTGCCTCTAATTAACCCCAAATGAAATTCAGCTGTTCTAGTAGGTTTTTCCTGACATCTTTGTAGTCACATCTTACAGCACAAGCCATGATCCACAGAGAGCTTCCAAAGCATCAGTGGGATCTCACTGTTCAAAGGTATCAGTCAGCAGAAGGGTACAAAAGAATTTCCAAGGCATTAAATATACTATGGGACACAGTGAAGACAGTCATCATCATGTGGAGAAAATGTGGCACAACAGTGACATTACCAAGAACTGAACGTTCCTCCAAAATTGATGAAAAGACAAGAAGAAAACTGGTCAGGGATGCTGCGAAGAGGCTGACGGCAACATTGAAGGAGATGCAGGAATTTGTGGCAAGTACTGGCTGTTTAGTACATGTGACAGCAATCTCCCGTCTAGGGTGACAAGATGGAAGCCTCATCTTAGGAAGAAAAACATCCAAGCCTGGCTATATTTTGCAAAAACACATTTGAAATCTCCCAAACACATGTGGAAAAAATGTGTTATGGTCTGATGAAACCAAGGTTGAACTTTTTGCCATAATTCCACAAGGTATATTTGGTGCAAACACAACACTGCTCATCACCAAAAGAACACCATACCTACAATGAAGCATGGTGGTGGCAGCATCATGCTTTGCAGCTTTTTTCTTCAGTTGGAACTGGGGCCTTAGTCAAGGTGGAGGGAATTGTGAACAGTTCCAAATACCAGTCAGTGTTGGCACAGAACCTTCAGGCTTCTGCTAGAAAGCTGAAGATAAGATAAGATAAGATAAGACAAGCCTTTATTAGTCCCACAACGGGGAAATTCCAGGATTGCAACAGCACAGGGATAGCAACACTCAGAGCAACAATCAGAAAGCAAGAAAAAAAAAGCAAGAGCAAATAATATACATATGTACATATGGTGGTGATGTGAAAATGACGAGGCAGAGTTCTCTCTCAAAGTCAGCTTTATTCACAACACCATCATCTCAAAGCAGAGAAAAAAGAGAAAGACACAGTAAACTCTCGTCCTTATATATCAGGAACTTCACACTTCACAGATCACATGTCACACAGACCACCTTGCATAATAAAGACAGTCACAATGCATTTCTCTCCATGATATCACTTCCACTGTCTCCAGTGCATCCCTTCCTTAATCCTTTAATTGAACCCCCCACAGTCTCAAGCCTTGCATACCAAGGCTAAGATTCCTGCAGCTTCCTGCCTTTGTTCTGACCTAAAATGTGAGTCACAAAAGGTCCCATGTGTGTGTCCACCACACAAAGCCCCCCCAACATTTTAGACAAACAGAACAACAAGAGAATAACCACATGCATGCTGTGATGGCATCAATACACATCAGTCCACATGCTGGATAGGCTTCAGCCTCCTGCTGTATCTGCTGTAGTTGGGGTTCAACGTCTCTGCGGCGCTGTCACACTGGGGGTTTGCCGTCTGAGGGCGAAAACCCTTTGTCAGTCTCTGCGGGTGTTCTGGGGAAACATTACTGTGGGAAACATTACTGTGTTAAGCCCCCCGTGGTGGTCTACCTCGCCGCAGGGCCCTTGCCAACAGCACTTGCTCATCTGCCACCACAAAAGCGGGTTTAAGTCCGTTTATGCCAATTTTCTCTTTCCTACCCCCCAAATCTAGCAAAAACTGCTTGTCTCCTGTTTCTAGCATTCTGAATGGTCCGTGATAAGGCGGCCGCAGTGGGGTTCGATGCGCATTATGTCTAACAAAAACAAACTCTGCGTTCTTCAAAGTTTTAGGCACAAAAACGCGTGGAAAACTGTGATGTGCGGGGCCGGGCAGCGTGCTTGATTCTATGTTACTCCGCAACAGCTGAGACGGGGAGGCGTTTGGCGCAGGGTTATCTGGGAGAAACTCCCCAGGCAGCCGGAGTGGCTGTGCAAACACGAGCTCCGCTGGGGAGGCTTCTAGATCCTCTTTAGGTGCAGAACGCAACCCCAATAACACCCATGGTAACCTGTCAACCCAATTTGTATCCGTCAGTGACGCTCTGAGAGCCGCTTTCAATGACCTATGAAAACGTTCGCATAACCCATTAGCCTGCGGATTGTACGCGGTTGTGCGGTGAATTGTGACACCCAGGCTGCGGGCCATTGTTGACCAAAGCTCGGACACAAATTGAGGGCCTCTGTTGGACGTAATGTCCGATGGAACGCCAAAGCGCGCCACCCAAGCCATTAAAAACGCATGCGCCACTTCCTCGGCTGTGGTTGATGCCAGCGGGACCACTTCAGACCAGCACGTGGTGCGGTCCACCATTGTCAGAAGGTGTGTGCACCCCTGTGAAAGCGGGAGGGTTCCAACGAGGTCCACATGAACGTGATCGAACCTCTTGGCCAGAATGTGAAACTGTTCCAAAGGAGCCCTCGTGTGCCTGTGTACTTTGGCTCATTGACACGCCGTGCAGGCTGCTGCCCACTCTTTGACTTGTTTGCGGAGGCTCGGCCACACAAATTTCTCTCCCACCATTTTGACCGACGCGTGCACTCCAGGGTGCGCCAAAGAATGAACCGAGTCAAAAACGCGGCGGCGCCACGCGGCCGGTACTACTGGACGCGGCTGTCCAGTGGAGACATCGCAGATTGGGGGGGCATACCGTTTTGCAGCACCCTGCTCTCCAGCCTTAACCCTGTTGGTCCAGACTGGAGCGCGCGCACGTCCGCGTCATTAAACTGCTCCGCAGCCATAATCTACCCCTACGCTGACTGGGGCCGCCACGGCGCGCGAGAGGCAATCTGCCACTACATTGAGTTTGCCCGCCACATGCTGAATATCAGTGGTAAACTCTGATATCGCGGCCAGCTGTCTTTGCTGCCGGCCTGACCACGGTTCAGAGACCTTGGCCATCGTGAATGTTAGCGGTTTGTGGTCAATGAACGCGGTGAAAGCGCGTCCTTCCAGCCAGAACTGAAAGTGGCGGATGGCCAAATGGAGAGCGAGCAGCTCCCTGTCGAACGCGCTGTATTTACGCTCACTGTCGCGCAAAGCCCTGCTAAAAAAAGCGAGTGGCTGCCAAGAACCGGCGACGCGTTGCTCCATGACAGCCCCAATGGCCACGTTTGAGGCGTTGGTAGTGAGCGCTATCCGGGCTGCCGGGTCCGGGTGCGCCAACAATGCGGCGTTTGCCAGGGCTGTTTTAACCTCAGAGAATGCCTGCTCCCACTCCGGAGTCCATTCGACTCTGTCCGCCAGGCTTCCGTTTCTTGAGCGCAGCGTACAATGACTGCATGAGCTGAGCTGCACGGGGGAGGAACCGGCTATAAAAGTTAACCATCCCCAAAAACTCTTGCAGCGCCCTGACTGTCTGTGGCCGGGGACAATTCGCCACGGCGCGCCCCTTGTCAGGCAAGGCTATCGTTCCCTCCGGTGAGACGCGGTGCCCCAAAAAGCCAATGCCCGTCACGCTGAACTGGCATTTCGCCAGGTTGATTATTAACCCGTGTTCTTCCAACCTCCGGAAAACCGTCCTGAGGTGGGTTACATGTTCATCCTTGGACGCGCTGGCCACCAGGATATCATCCAGGTAGACAAACACAAACGGGAGATCGTGCAACACCGCATCCATCATGCGTTGGAATGTCTGTCCCGCACCCTTTAATCTGAAGGGCATGCGTAAAAACTCAAACAAGCCAAACGGAGTTATTACCGCTGTTTTGGGTATGTCCTCTGCATGCACTGGGACCTGGTGGTAACTGCGGACCAGGTCTATTTTAGAAAAAATGCGTGCCCCGGCGAGGTGAACGGAAAAATCCTGAATATGGGGAATCGGGTAGCGGTCGTGCGCTGTGGCATTGCTCAACCTGTGGAAATCTCCACACGGTCGCCACGATCCCTCGTCCTTAGGGACCATGTGTAGTGGGGATGCCCATGCTGTTTGAGCGCCTGATGATGCCCAACCTTTCCAAGTTGGCAAACTCCTCGCATGCTATGGCCAGTTTAGCTGCGTCCAGGCGCCGATGTTGTGCGAAAACGGGTGGCCCAGAGGTGGTGATAAAGTGTTCCACCCCGTGTTTAGTGCTGGCCGCCAAAAACGTTGGGACCGTGAGTGCTGGGAACTGAGTGAGCAGTGTGTGGAACTTACCACCTGGAGCTGTGACGTTGGCCTGTGTTATTGGCCCGGCCCCTCGAGCTGTACAGGGGAGAGAATCAAAACACATTGCATTAACCAGGCGTCTGTTAGCAACATCAACTAGCAACCCATGTGCAAACAGAAAATCAGCTCCCAATGTTGGAAAACTCAATGCCGCTATGACAAAAGTCCACTCATACATACGGCCGTGTAGGGATAAAGTCGGTGTTCTCTCACCAAAAGTCTTAATGTCTGAGCCATTTACGGCTACCAGCTGGGGGCCGCTAGCTCCCGCTAGTCGGTCAGCGTAGGATGGCAGGATGAGGCTCTTTTGGGAGCTGGTGTCTACAAGGAACCGTCTCCCCAAGCGCGAGTCCGTCACGTAGAGCAGCTTGTTCTCTTCACCGGTGGTCGCAGCTGCTACCGATTGCCGGCTTTGGTGTTTCCCGAACGCTTGAATTGGCACGGTGGCACACATCTGCGTGTGTTCTCTCTAAAAAACAGCGGTTGTAGAAGCAGAGCGTGTTTCTCTGGCGCTTCCTGGCCCCCGCTGCCGCTACCGTTGCCGGCTCCTCGCCTCCGCTGGTTGTCTCGCTGGGTTCCGACACTGACGTGTTCACTGTGAGGGCTCTGGTGGTGAGGATGATTCGATCTGCCTCCTGGGCTAGCGCACGGTAGTCACGAGCGGCCAGCAACGGCGAGTTGGCCAGGACCGGTCTTGCCTCTGTTGGGAGGTTCCGGAGGAAAAGGTGGGCAAACAGAAAATGCCCGTCGTCTGTGCCCATCAACGTCAACATCTTCTCCAACAGTTCGACCGCCGACCCATCTCCTAACTCGGAGCACCTCAGGAGCCTCTCTGTTCTCTCACAGTCCGAGAGTGTGTAGAGATGGGTCAGCGCGGCCTTGAGAGCCCTGTATTTGTCGTGGGCTGGAGGCTGTTGGAACAGGCTCTTTACTTGCTGAGATGTGCAAGTGTCCGGCACTGCAACCACATAGTAATATCTGGTGTTGTCTGCCGTTTTTCTCCGGGGGGTGAACTGGGCCTCGGTGTGGTGGAACCAAGACCGCAGGTCGTGCAGCCAAAAGTCCGGAAGTTTGACCGAAACAGCGCATGCTTTGCTGGGGCTTTCCATCCGGGTCGACTCGGGGGTTCTTGCCAGGTGTTCCATAATTCGTCAAGGGTCACCAGTGTGGAGAGTGCAAATAATGGAGTCAGACATCGTGCAGCAGACAACTTTATTCACTCTCACATCACTCATACACAGAAAAAGCATTAACCCCAATACACCAGGGTCTCTCCTTTTATATCATCCGCCCATCTCACATCTGCATGACATCTCACATCACAATACATTCAACCCTTCTCCCCCAGCTACTCCTTCCTGCTACCTCACCATAATCTCTCCAATCTCAATACCTATTGTCTTCATCTGTTTACCCTCTGCATCCAGTCTGAGATGATTAACCCAGCTTCTACACTATCAGATAAATCAGAATCAGAATCAGAATCAGATTTATTGCCATTGTTCATGTAGTACACAAACTAGGAATTTGTCTCGGTGCAATGCTGCAACAATAAACATGATAAAATAAAAGAAATAAACTATACATGCAATAAAGTGTAGAATAAGAGTGAGTAATACTGGTCAGTAGTTAAAATATATTAGCGAGCAGCAGATAATGTGGAGAACTATATAGTGCAGTCGGTAATGCAGGAAGAAAACAGTGATGATTGACATGAGTCTGGTTGAGCTGCTGTACATAGTGCACGAGAGTCAATAAGTCACTTAGTGTTCAGCAGTCTGATGGCAGAGGGGAAGAAGCTGTTCATGTGACGGGAGGTTTTAGTCTGGATGGACCGAAGTCTTCTACCTGAGGGGAGGGGGGCAAACAGTACGTGACCAGGGTGTGAGGGATCGGCTATGATCCGGCCAGCACGCCTCCGGGTCCTGGAGATGTACAGATCCTGGAGAGATGGGAGCTTGCAGCCGATGACCTTCTCAGCAGTGCGCACGACGCGCTGCAGCCTTAGTCTGTCCCTGGCAGTGGCTCCTGCGTACCACACAGTTATGGAGGTGGTGAGGATGGACTCGATGATGGCTGTGTAGAACTGCACTAACATCTTGGAGGGTAGCTTGAGCTTCCTCAGCTGCCGCAGGAAGAACATCCTCTGCTGGGCTTTTTTGATGAGGGAGCTAATGGTCGGCTCCCACTTGAGGTCCCTGGTGATGGTGGTTCCTAGGAAGCGGAAGGAATCAGCAGTGGTGATGGGAGAGCCTGTGAGGGTGAGGGGGGGAAGAGGGGTTGTGACTTTCCTGAAGTCCACAATCATCTCCACTGTTTTCAGAGCGTTCAGCTGCAGGTTGTTGTGGCTGCACCAGGACGCCAGCTGGGCCACCTCTCTCCTGTAGGCGGACTCGTCGCCGTTGGAGATGAGCCCGATGAGGGTGGTGTCATCCGCAAACTTGATCAACTTGATAGACTGGTGGCTGGAGGTGCAGGAGTTGGTATAAAGGGAGAAGAGTAGGGGGGAAAGTACACAGCCCTGGGGTGATCCGGTGCTGATGCTAGCAGAGTCTGAGACAGTCTTTCCCAGCCGCACATGCTGCCTCCAGTCCATCAGGAAGTCGGTGATCCACCTGCAGAGGGAGTCAGGCACGTTGAGCAGGGACAGCTTGTCCCGGAGCAGAGCGGGGCGGATGGTGTTGAATGCGGAGCTGAAGTCCACAAACAGGATCCTGGCGTAGGTTCCTGGGGAGTCCAGGTGCTGCAGGATGGAGTGGAGGGCCAGGTTGACTGCGTCGTCTACAGACCTGTTGGCTCGGTAGGCAAACTGCAGCGGGTCTAGGAGGGGGGTGGTGATGGACTTGAGGTGGGGCAGGACCAGGCACTCAAAGGACTTCATGACTACAGAGGTGAGCGCTACAGGTCTGTAGTCATTAAGTCCAGTGATCCGTGGCTTCTTGGGGACAGGGATGATGGTGGAGGATTTGAGGCAGGACGGCACGTGGCATAGCTTAAGGGAGGTGTTAAAAATGTCTGTGAAGACAGGAGTCAGCTGTTTCGCACAGTGTCTCAGGGTGGAGGGAGACACGCCGTCCGGACCGGGGGCCTTGCGCGGGTTCAGTCTGGAGAACTGTTTGAGCACGTCCTGCTCACTGATGACAAGGGCAGGGGGGGAGGAGGGGGGGCGCCTTTGATGAAGTAGGGATCGTGGAGGCTGTGGAGCTGGAGAGAGGGGGGGAGTTGGACACAGATGACGAGGTGTCAAAACGGGCATAGTGTTGGGACAGTCTTTGACAAAGGCCTTTGTCATCCTGACCTTTAGGAGCCTGAGGCCGATAGTTGGTGATTTGCCTCAGTCCTCTCCACACAGAAGCAGAGTCGTTAGCAGTGAACTACTGCTGGAGTCTCTCAGAATACACAGATTTAGCTCTCCTCAGCTCTCTGCTAAACCGATATTTAACCTCCCTGTAGCAGCCCCTGTCTCCACTTTTCAACGCTGCTTCCTTCTCCTTCCTGATCTGTCTGAGCTTAGCAGTGAACCAGGGCTTGTCATTAGAGTAACTCACCCTGGTGCGCGATGGAAGAATGCTCTCCTCACAAAAGTGGATATATGAGTTCACAGTGTCCGAGTACTCATCCAGATCATGCGTGGCTCCTTTAAACATGCCCCAGTCAGTTATTTCCATGCACGTTTCCAGCTTCTCCTCAGCTTCACTGGTCCGTATCTTCGTAGTGCTCACAACAGGTTTAGTGAGCTTTAGTCTCTGTCTGTATGTGGGAATGAGGTGGACCATCACGTGATCAGATAAACCGAGCGCAGCGCGGGGAACAGCGCGATATGCATCTTTCACTGTGGTGTAACAGTGATCCAGCGTGTTTATTCCTCTGGTGGGGCATTTAATAAACTGTTTGTAGCGGGGGAGATCTTGGCTCAGATTGCTCTGGTTAAAGTCGCCAACCACAATAACCAGAGAGTCTGGAAAAATCCGCTCCATGTGTTGGATGTGATCCGCGAGCACGCGCTGAGCTTCGCGCGTGTCCGCGTCGGGAGGGACGTACACAGCGGCGAGGATGAATGAGGCGAACTCCCGCGGGGAATAAAATGGCTTGCAGTTAATAAAAAGAAATTCCAGGGCGGGAGAACAGTGTTTGGAAATTACCGTTACATCAGAGCACCAGCTGCTGTTGATGTAAAAGCAGACTCCGCCTCCTGTGGTCTTGCCGGAGAGCTCTGTGTCACGATCAGCACGAAACAGCTGAAATCCCTCGAGGCGCAGCGCGCTGTCCGGTGTGTTTTCCCTGAGCCAGGTCTCGGTAAAACAGAGGGCAGCCGAGGAAGAGAGGTCCTTAAAATGCATCAGCAGTCTCAGTTCATCTACCTTGTTAGAGAGAGAGTTGGTATTGGACAGAAATATGCCAGGAAACGCCGTGCGCGTGCCTCTCATGTGAAGCCGGACGAGAGCGCCCGCTCGTCTTCCTCTCTTTCGCCGTCTCACTTTTCAAGCCAAGCAATGAACCAGATCGGCGGCAGGAGCTAAAAAAACTGGGAGTAGGTCCGTGGGAGTGAAAGTCCTGATATTTAGAATCAGAATCAGAATCAGAATCAGATTTATTGCCATTGTTCATGTAGTACACAAACTAGGAATTTGTCTCGATGCCATGCTGCAACATTAAAAACATGATGAGAAAAAGAGATAAACTAAAAAACTAAAGGACTGAAAACGTGCAATAAGTGTAGAAAAATAAGTAATAATAAGTAATAATGATAATAATAATAATAACAATACTAGTAATAATGAGTAGTACTAGTCAAGGCAGTTTTAAAAAATTAGCAAGTAGCAGATATTATGGGGTACCACATAGTGCAGTCGATAATGCAACAGAAAACAGTGATGAATGACGTGAGTCTGGTTGAGCTGCTGTACATAGTGCACGAGAGTCAATAAGTCATTTAATGTTCAGCAGTCTGATGGCAGAGGGGAAAAAGCTGTTCATGTGCCGGGAGGTTTTAGTCCGAATGGACCGAAGTCTTCTACCTGAGGGGAGGAGAGCAAACAGTACGTGACCAGGATGTGAAGGATCGGCTATGATCCGGCCAGCACGCCTCTGGGTCCTGGAGATGTACAGATCCTGGAGAGATGGGAGCTTGCAGCCGATCACCTTCTCAGCAGTGCGCACGACGCGCTGCAGCCTTAGTCTGTCCCTGGCAGTGGCTCCTGCGTACCACACAGTTATGGAGGAGGTGAGGATGGACTCGATGATGGCCGTGTAGAACTGCACTAACATCTTGGTGGGTAGCTTGAGCTTCCTCAGCTGCCGCAGAAAGAACATCCTCTGCTGGGCCTTTTTGATGAGGGAGCTGATGGTTGGCTCCCATTTTTGGTCTCGGGTGATGGTGGTGCCCAAGAAGCAGAAGGAATCTGCAATGGTGATGGGAGAGCCTGTGATGGTGAGGGGGGGCAGGGGGGATGTGACTTTCCTGAAGTCCACAATCATCTCCGCTGTCTTCAGAGCATTCAGCTGCAGGTTGTTGTGGCTGCACCAGGACACCAGCTGGGCCACCTCTTCCCTATAGGCGGACTCGTCGCCGTTGGAGATGAGCCCGATGAGGGTGGTGTCGTCCGCAAACTTAATCAGCTTAACAGACTGGTGGGAGGAGGTGCAGGAGTTGGTATAAAGGGAGAAGAGTAGGGGGGAAAGTACACAGCCCTGGGGTGATCCAATGCTGATGCTAACAGAGTCTGAGACAGACTTCCCCAGCCGCACATGCTGTCTCCGGTCCGTCAGGAAGTCGGTGATCCACCTGCAGAGGGAGTCAGGCACGTTGAGCAGGGACAGCTTGTCCTGGAGCAGATCGGGGCGGATGGTGTTGAATGCGGAGCTGAAGTCCACAAACAGAATCCTGGCGTAGGTTCCCGGGGAGTCCAGGTGCTGCAGGATGGAGTGGAGGGCCAGGTTGACTGCGTCATCCACAGACCTGTTAGCACGGTAGGCAAACTGCAGCGGGTCTAGGAGGGGGGTGGTGATGGACTTGAGGTGAGACAGGACCAGGCGCTCAAAGGACTTCATGACTACAGAGGTGAGCGCTACAGGTCTGAAGTCGTTAAGTCCAGCAATCCGTGGCTTCTTGGGGACAGGGATGATGGTGGAGGATTTGAGGCAGGTCGGCATGTGACATTGCTTAACGGAGGTGTTAAAAATGTCTGTGAAGACAGGAGCCAGCTCTTTCGCACAGTGTCTCAGGGTGGAGGGAGACACACCGTCCGGCCCGGGGGCCTTGCGCGGGTTCAGTCTGGAGAACTGTCTGTGCATGTCCTGCTCACTGATGACAAGGGGAGGGGGGGAGGAGGAGGAGGAGGGGGGACCGCTTTTGATGAATTAGGGGCCAAGGAGGCAGTGGAGCTGGGTGGAGTGGGGGAGTTGGACACAGCTGACGAGGTGTCAAAACGGGCATAGTGTTGGGACAGTCTTTGACAAAGGGCTTTGTCATCCTGACCTTTAGAAGCCTGAGGCCGATAGTTGGTGATTTGCCTCAGTCCTCTCCACACAGAAGCCGAGTCATTAGCAGTGAACTGCTGCTGGAGTCTCTCAGAATACACAGATTTAGCTCTCCTCAGCTCTCGGTTAAACCAATATTTGACCTCCCTGTAGCAGTCCCTGTCTCCACTTTTCAACGCTGCTTCCTTCTCTTTCCTGATCCGTCTGAGCTTAGCTGTGAACCAGGGCTTGTCATTAGAATATCTCACCCTGGTGCGCGATGGGAGAATGTCCTCCTCGCAGAAGTTGATATATGAGTTCACAGTGTCTGTGTACTCATTAAGATCATGTGTGGCTCTTTTAAACATGCCCCAGTCAGTTATTTCCATGCATGTGTTCAGTTTCTCTCCAGCTTCACTGGTCAGTTTCTTTGTAGTGGTCACAACAGGTTTAGTGAGTTTCAGTCTTTGTCTGTATGTGGGGATGAGGTGGACCATCACGTGATCAGATAGACCCAGCGCAGTGCGGGGAACAGCGCGATATGCGTCTTTCACTGTGGTGTAACAGTGATCCAGCGTGTTATTTCCTCTGGTTGGACATTTAATAAACTGTTTGTAGCGGGGGAGCTCGTGACTCAGATTGCTCTGGTTAAAATCGCCCAACACAATAACCAGGGAGTCTGGAAAGTTCCGTTCCGTAAGTTGGATGTGATCTGCGAGCACGCGCTGAGCTTCGCGCGTGTCCGCGTCGGGAGGGACGTACACAGCGGCGAGGATGAATGAGGCAAACTCCCGCGGGGAATAAAATGACTTGCAGTTAATAAAAAGAAATTCCAGGGGGGGAAAACAGTGTTTGGAAATCACCGTTACATCAGAGCACCAGCTGTTGTTAATATAGAAGCACACTCCTCCTCCAATAGACTTACCGGAGAGCTCTGTGACGCGATCTGCACGATACAGCTGAAATCCCTCGAGGCTGATCGCGTCATCTGGAATGTTCTCATTAAGCCAGGTCTCAGAGAAGCAGATGACAGACGAGGAAACAAGGTCCTTAAATCGCATCAGCAGTCTTAATTCTTCTACATTGTTCGAGAGAGAATTGACATTGGATAGAAATATGCCAGGCAAGGCTGTTCGCGTGCCTCTCCTTCGCAGCCGAGCGAGAATCCCCCCTCTCTTCCCTCTTTTCCGCCGTCTTGTTTTTTTGGCCAGACAATGGATCAGATCGGCGGCAGGAGCTAAAAAAACTGGAAGAAGGTCCATGGGAGTGAGAGTCCTGATATTTAATAGTTCTTCACGGGTGTATGAACCGGCAGACGCACAATCAATGAACAAAAACAGACAAATTATAAAAATTAAAGAGCAGCAAGGCACCATGGCGGCCGCTGTGGGCGCCATCTTGGGAAGGGTTCTACAGTTCAGAAGCTGTAGAATTTTAGAGCTATTTAGAAGCTCTTCACGGGTATAAGAGCTCGCAGACACACAATTGACAAACAAAAACAAACAAAGGGCGCAGCGAAGCACCATGGTGACCACTGTGGGCGCCATCTTGGATCAATAAATAAGATCTAAACCACTGCAACGAAGTTGCATTAAGTCCAACATTGTGTTTTGATCTATCAAGTAGAATATTATGATCGATAGTATCAAAAGCTGCACTAAGGTCTAAAAGGACAAGCACAGAAACAAGTCCATTATCAGATGGACCAATAAGCTACCACTTATTGGTAGCTTTATTCTTCAAATAAAGCTACCAATAAGTGGGAAGACTTCTTTAAATAACCTGGTAGGAATAGGGTCTAAAAGACAAGTTGAAGGTTTGGATGAGGAAACTACTTTGTCTAACTCACAAAGGTCGATTGGAGTAAACTCATCAAGACAGACATCAATAGAAGGAGTTGTAGTAGTTACAGTATTTAAGTTAACTGTGGGAAGAATCTGATTGATTTTATCTCTGATGGATGAAATTTTATTATTGAAAAAGTTCATAAAGTCCTGACTAGTAAGCTCTAAGGGGATGCTAGGATTGACAGAGTCCTGACTCTTTGTCAACCTGGCTACAGTACTGAAAAGAAACCTGGGATTATTCTTGTTCTCTTCTATTAATGCAGAGTAATAACTCGTCCTACCTTTTCTAAGAGATTTTTTATAAATTAAAAGATGATTTCTCCAAGCTAAATAGATTTCATCTAAATTAGTAGAGCGCCATTTTCTTTCTAATTGACGAGTCTTCTGTTTTAAGCTATGAGTTTCCGTGTTGAACCAAGGAGTTAGAAATCTCTGATTAGACTTTTTCTTTTTTAAAGGGGCCACCATGTCTAGAGTCTGATGCAGAGAAGCTGTAACACTATCTACCATGCTATCAATTACAGAAGGAGCAAGCTGTCTATAGCTTATTTCCGTTGTGTTGACACATGGCATAGAGGAAACAATCTGCTTAAATTTGGTAACATCATCATCTGAGAGGCATCTACTGTAGTAATATAATACTAAATAAACAATATAAATACAATACAAACAGAGATGCAGAAATACAGAAAATGACTAAAACGAGGCTTAAAGTCTGAGCACGGCAGGTTGCAGTTTATTAACGTGTTTTGTGTTTTTGAAGGGGGGAGGGGTGAATGTGATATAAGGGTTGATCACAGGTAGCGGCGTGATGATGCAGCCGGCTGGTGACGTCATCCCTCCCAACGACATATAAGGGGAGAGCTGTTTTAGGACCTCTTTCACAGCTGGCCCAACAAGCAATAACACAACTGCATGTATGTTATGTGACTTGGTGTAACAAAGTTTGTGTTCACAACAGCTCCATTCTCTGTGCATCACTTCAGGTTTCCACACATTAACTGCTTTGGAGTTCCTGGTATTTTGTCTCTGTTTAAGAACTCGGAGTAGTTGCATAGTAGCCCTCCTTCATTAAACAGTTGACTTACTAGGAGAACACCATTATTAAAGCAGCTCTCAAAAAACAGAGATTTGTTCTTGTGTAAAATGTCACAGTTATTCCAAATAGAAAAACTTTGTGGGGAAAAGTTGTGCTTGTATATCAGAGAGCACGCCAAGAGAGCCTGTTGGTGAAAGTTAGAGTTTGATTGGAATTTTTTGAATATTGTAGTTGCAGAGAAGGACAAATTCCAGGCCACCTAAATGCAAGAAGACATGATGAGAGATAAAGTTCCATATGGAGGTAGAGTTTTTAAGATACTTTTTGATCCAGTTTATTTTGAAAGTGTTGTTAAGAGAGCCAAAATGGATAAAGTTTAGGCTACCATTATTATAGTTACTTAAAACAACAGATTTGCACATGTAATGGGTTTTGTTTTTCCATAAAAAATTAACTAACATTTTATCAATAGACTTACACGAAGAGCTGTTAACATCTAGAGAAAGAGCAGCAGAGGCTAGACCAGACAGACCCTCAGCTTTACTGAGCAGAGTTCTGCCTTGAGGAACAAATCCCTTTATAGCCATTTGTTACACACATTTTGAGTTTTATCAATGTCTGATCTTTATTGATCCAGATCCCCAAGTAAGTCACAGAACTTTTTACAGGGATAGCAGTGATTGAGGCTACAGTACATTTGTTCACATTTACTGAGATTAAGGGTGAGTGCAGATGTTTTGGAAGAAAGACTCAGTGGTGCTGACTGCCACTTAAACTTGAGCCATATCCCTGAGAAACAAAGCTGTATCCTCTGCCAGCTGACTAATGGACATTTCTCTTTCTGCTATATTGATGCCTTTGGTGGGGCTGTATGTATGTATGGTAAGATAAGATAAGATAAGATAAGATAAGATAAGATAAGCCTTTATTAGTCCCACAATGGGGAAATTCCAGGATTGCAACAGCACAGGGATAGCAACACTCAGATCAATAATAAAGAAGATAAGAAAATAAAATAAGAGCAGTGAATATACATATGTACACATACTGTAAATATATAAATATATATACACAGTGCAGAACATTGTAGCTAGATGGAATAAACAGCTTAACCGTCTACTTATTTATCCTACATACAGTTAGGCCCAAAAATATTTGGACAGTGATACAAGTTTTGTTATTTTAGCTGTTTACGAAAACATATTCAGGATACGATTATATAATCAATATGGGCTTAAAGTGCAGACTCTCAGCTGTAATTTGAGAGTATTCACATCCAAATTGGAGCAAGGGTTTAGGAATTAAACTTGAATTTAGGGCATGGGCTCTTCCCTCGTTAACCTGTCATCAATTAAGCAGTTAAAAGGTCTGGAGTTGATTCTAGGTGTGGCGTTTGAATCTGGAAGCTGTTGCTGTGAACACACAACATGCGGTCAAAGGAGCTCTCAATGGAGGTGAAACAGACCATCCTGAATGAATGAATGAATGAATTTATTTATTTCGGATAGTACATTACAGGTTAAAAGAAACTGTATAATATAACAAGGTCAAATTAGACAAAGACTCCTTCTACTATACAATTCCACGTGAGTTATCCGAAATGGGTGATGGCTGAAGCCGCAGCTTATATTGCCCACCCATATTCCATCCAAGAATTCAAAGGAGAAAAAAGAGAAAACAAGACAAGATCCTGAGGCTGAAAAAAAGAAGAAATCCATCAGAGAGATAGCAGAAATGTTAGGAGTGGCCACATCAACAGTTTGGGACATTCTGAGAAAAAAAGAGTGCACTGGTGAGCTTGGGAACTCAAAAAGGCCTGGACGTCCACGGAAGACAACAGTGGTGGATGATCGCAGAATCCTTTCCATGGTGAAGAACAACCCCTTCACAACATCCACTCAAGTGAAGAACACTCTCCAGGAAGTAGGTGTATCAGTATCTAAGTCTACCATAAAGAGAAGGCTTCATGAGAGTAAATACAGAGGATTCACCACAAGGTGCAAACCATGAATCAGCCTCAAAAATAGAAAGACCAGAATTGACTTTGCCAAAAAACACCTGAAGAAGCCAGCCCAGTTCTGGAGCAGCATTCTTTGGACAGATGAGACTAAGATCAACCTGTACCAGAATGATGGGAAGAAGAAAGTTTGGAGAAGAATTGGAACAGCTCATGATCCAAAGCACTACATCTTCTGTAAAACATGGTGGAGTCAGTGTGATGGCATGGGCATGCATGGCTTCCAATGGCACTGGGTCACTTGTGTTTATTGATGATGTGACAAAAGACAGAAGCAGCCGGATGAATTCTGAAGTGTATAGTGTAAAGAACTGAGGTCCACACGAATAGTGGTTTCAACAAAGTTCTCTTTTAAAACTAGGAGCGGGAAACATTAACAGGCGGCAACATCAACACATCGCCATTTTCATATCTATATCACTCGGTGAAGGTCAACTCTGACCTGTGACGTCACCACAGTCTTAAAGACACACCACATATAAATATCACATTATATGACATCTCCCCCTTTTTTAGTTTTTTTTTTTTTCAGAACAAAACAATTTTTCAATTCAAACATTTTTCATTTCCATTTCACCCTTCCCCACAGCCCATGGCTTAATTATTGAACCAAATATAACCACACTTATCACAGTGAACACGTGAATTTCTCCCTTTTTTCCATTCATTTTTTTTTTTCTCTACAAATCTAGTCTTTGCACAGGTTTAATCATTCTACCAGACCGGGTAAACAACAGTCCTTGTTTTGGGTCTGGCGGTTTGACACTGGATTCTGGTAAAATAGTGTCAGCGGCAGCTGCAGTTTCAGGCTGCTGATCGACAATCTCTGGCTGCAGGTCATTTGGAGCTGAAGAGTGTATCTCTCTGGCTGATTCAGGATCATGTTGCAAGTGACGGCGGTTGCGTCGCAAAGTTGCTCCCTGGGGTGTTTCAATAAGAAAGGAGCGAGGTGTGCTGCTTTCTCCTGTGACAACAGCGGGTGTTTTCCAGGATTTCTGATGGTCCAGCTTTGTGAGGACTGAATCTCCTGGCTTCAACGAAGATAGGGGTTTAGCTCCATGGCGCTGATTAAAGTAGAATGCTTGTTTCTGTTTCTCCATTGCATCCTTGTTCCTGACGACTTCCAGATCAGGCCATCGGGGCTGAAGATTCACTTCCAGTGTAGAAAGAGTTGTTTTGATCTTTCGACCCATAAGTAGCTCTGCAGGACTCACGCCTGTGGTGGTGCAGGGCATTGATCGAAAGCACATGAGGGCGAGCAAAGGATCTTGCTGCTTTAAGATTCTTTTTGCTGTTTGAACTCCCCTCTCTGCATGTCCGTTTCCTTGAGGGTTGTGTGGACTTGAGGTGATGTGCAAAAAGTCAAACTCCCTTGCAAACTTTTTAAATTCTTGGCATGAGAATTGAGGCCCATTGTCAGATACAACCACATCTGGACAACCAAACCTCGCAAACACTGCCTTCAGCTTTAAGATCATCTGAGAAGCAGTGGTTACTGGCAGATGAAGTATCTCGAGGAACCGAGAGAAATAGTCTGACACAACAAGGTAAGTGTGCTTGTTATGCTCACACACGTCAACAGCAAGTCTCTTCCAGGGTCGATCAGGTAGAGGGGTTGACAAGAGAGGCTCTTTTCGCTGAGCTGGTCTCATCTCACGACACACCTGACAGGACTGGACTTTGCGTTTGATTTCAGATGAGATGCCAGGCCACCACACAGATGTGCAGGCCCGCTCTCTGCATTTTGTCAGACCTTGATGTCCATCATGTATTCGAACCAAGATGTCTGCTCTGAGCACATCCGGAATCAACATGCGGCTTCCTCTGGTGATAATTCCATCGCATTCAGACAGTTCATTTTTAATGGGAAAATAGTCTCTGATAGCTGCTGGGACATTGCCTATGTATTCTGGCCATCCTGACTTGATGTACCGCAACACCAACTGTAGGTTACAGTCAGCTGCTGTAGCGGTCTTTATACTGTCTATTTTCCTTAGATAGTTAAACATGCCCAGGACACCCTTGAGGTCATGCACGTTCTGTGGTGGAGGGAGCTCGCGGATTGCCTTGACTTTATCAGGGTCGGGTCTCACGCCTGATTTGTCAATTTCTTGGCCCAAGAAGTGAAGCTTGTTTTGTCTAAACTTACATTTTTCTCTGTTCAATTTAAGTCCGGCTGACTCGATCCTTTCCAGTACCTTGTTGAGACGCTGGTCGTGCTGTTCAGGAGTGTCACCGTACACCAGTATGTCATCCATATAGATAGCCACGCCTTCCAGGCCGTTGAGGGTTTCTGTCATTTTGCGCTGAAAAATTTCAGGAGCACTTGTGATCCCAAATGGAAGACGTTTGAATGCATATCTCCCAAAGGGTGTGATGAAGGTTGTCAATTTACTGCTTTCTGGATGGAGAGGAACCTGCCAAAACCCGGAGGCAGCATCCAATGATGTGAATGTGGTTGCTCCACTAAGTTTTGCAGTGATTTCCTCTGCAGTAGGAAGAATATACCTCTCTCTTCGTACAGCTTCATTTAACCTCTTTAAATCAACACAGATCCGCACTTTTCCATTTTTCCTTGGGACTGGCACCATTGGTGCGCACCAATCTGTAGGCTCAATCACAGCTTCAATCACATTATTCTCCTCCATACGCTGCAATTCCTCTTTAACCTTCTGCAAAAGTGGCAAAGGGACACGACGGGCAGTGTGCACTGTGTATGGCTGAGCATTCTCTTTTAACAGGATTTTAACTGGTTCTGTTTTAAGTGTTCCATGCTCACCAAATGCTTTGTGAACTTCTTCAACACGCTTCACAAGCCCCATCGACATTGCTGTGTCTCTGCCCAGCAAATTGTTTGCATTATTGCCACTGATGACATACACAGGAAAAGTATATGGTTTTTCTTTGTATTCTGTGAAGGCTTGAAATTTTCCTATACAGTCTAACTGACCACCCGGGCTGCACAGTGTGACATTAGATGGCTCTAATTCCTTCTTAGGAACTAGTTTGTTAAATGTCTTTTCTCCCATAATGTTTGCATCTGCACCCGTATCAATTTTAAAATTGACTGGTGTTGTTCCAGTTGTAAGCTGTATGGTCCATGGGTCGTCGTTTCTATTTGTTTTTGTGACTGCGCCCCAAAAAAATGGTGTCTGGGAAATTGTCTCTTCAGTGACTTCTCTGACTGATTTACTGTGACATTTCTTTTCCCAGTGACCCACCTTTTTACACTTGTTGCATGCTGACTTCATGGCTGGGCACTTTTCAGGATCTCTGTGTTTTAATTTTCCACATCTTCCACACCATGAGTCTTTTTGCTCTCCACTTTTTCTCTTCTTTGGTTTAAATGGAGATCTTTCTCTGCCTGCTGCTTTTCCTTGGATCTCCTGCACTGTGGCGTGTGCCTCCCCCTGCTGGTGAACCTGGAGGACAACCTCCTCGGACTGGCGAACTGTTTGAATAGTTTGGGCAAGCGTTAGATCAGCCATCATCTGCAGTTTACGTGACAGCTCTTTATCGAGGATGCCCACAACAATTCGGTCACGGATATGTTCATCTCTCTTTACACCAAAGTCACAGTGTTCTGACATCTCATGAAGGGCTCTGATAAACATTTCCACTTTCTCACCAGGCCGCTGCCGCCTCTGGTGAAAACAAGCGCGCTCATGGATCACGTTCCGTTTAGGACAGAAGTACTCGTCGTATTTTCCTAACACAACGTCAAACTTCTTTTGATCCGTTTCCTCAGTAAATGAGAATGATTTGAAGATGTTTTCAGCTTCGGGGCCCATGGCGTAAATCAGTGAACTGACCTGAACTTTGCCGTCCTCTTTATTCAGTTTTGTAGCCGTCCGGAAACGCAGAAAGCGCTCTTTCCAGCCCGCCCATTCATTTGGACGATGAAAAGGAAAACTTTCCGGGGGATTAAACTTGGCCATCTTACTGAAGCAGAGCGTCCGTCAAGCACTTCTGACACCATGTAAAGAACTGAGGTCCACACGAATAGTGGTTTCAACAAAGTTCTCTTTTAAAACTAGGAGCGGGAAACATTAACAGGCGGCAACATCAACACATCGCCATTTTCATATCTATATCACTCGGTGAAGGTCAACTCTGACTTGTGACGTCACCACAGTCTTAAAGACACACCACATATAAATATCACATTATATGACGTATAGGGATATACTTTCTGCTCAGATTCAGCCAAATGCAGCAAAGTTGTTTGGACAGCACTTCACCAATGATCCAAAACATACTGCAAAAGCAACCAAGGAGTTTTTTAAAGCAACGAAGTGGAATATTCTGCAATGGCCGAGTCAATCACCAGATCTCAACCCAATCCAGCATGCATTTCACTTGCTCAAGACAAAACTTAAGGCAGAAAGACCCACAAACAAGCAACAACTGAAGACAGCTGCAGTAAAGGCCTGGCAAAGCATCACAAAGGAGGAAACCCAGCGTTTGGTGATGTCCATGGGTTCCAGACTTCAGGCAGTCATTGCCTGCAAAGGATTCTCAACAAAATATTGAAAAGTAACATTTTACTTAGGGTTATGTTTATTTGCCCAATTACTTTTGAGCCCCTGAAATGAGGAGCGTTTGTATAAAAATAGCTACAATTCCTACATGTTTAATCGTATATTTTTGTTCAACCCCTTGAATTAAACTTAAAGTCTGCACTTCAATTCCATCGTAGAAGTTTCATTTCAAATCCAATGTGGTGGCATGCAGAGCCCAAATCATGAAGATTGTGTCACTGTCCAAATATTTCTGGGCCTAACTGTAGTATGAATATGTACCCATACATATTGTCACCCTCCATAGCGACTGATATTGTCCTAGTTGTATACTGGAGGGGGCCATTTGTGTAAGTCTGTTGCGTCTAAGATAAGATAAGATAAGCCTTTATTAGTCCCACAACGGGGAAATTCCAGGATTGCAACAGCACAGGGATAGCAACACTCAGAGCAACAATCAGAAGGCAAGAAAAAAAACAAGCAAGCAAGAGCAGCTAATAAACATATGTACGTATTACTATAAATATATATATATACACACACACACAGACACACAGTGCAGAGCATTGTAGCTGGATGGAATAAATATATGAATATATGAACACACAGTGCAGAGCATTGCAGCTAGGTGGAATAAATATGCAAGTATATAAACACACACAGTGCGGAGCAATGTAGCTAGATGGAATAATATGTAGATATATAAATATATAAACACACCCAGTGCTGAGCATTGTAGCTAGATGGAATAAATATGCAAATATATAAACACACACAGTGCAGAGCATTGTTGCTAGATGGAATAAATATGTAAATATATAAACACACACAGTGCAGAGCATTGTTGCTAGATGGAATGAAACAGCATAACCGTCTACTTAGTTATCCTACATGGTATGATTATGTGCCCATACATATTCTCACCCTCCATAGCGACCGGTATGTTCCTAGTTGTATGCCGGAGGGGACCATTGTGTAAGTCTATTGCATCTTTTGCATTCAAAAAACTATTAGTTTGTTACGTCTTTTTGCTATCTCTGCGAGCAGCCCTGCTTAGGTTGTACAGTCTGACAGCCGTTGGTAGGAAGGACCTACGAAACCTCTCGGTTGTGCACCTGGGATGATGTAGTCTGCTGCTAAATGAGCTCCTCAGTGCATTCAGTATGTCCTGCATAGGGTGGAACTCGGACTCCAGCAGAGATGACAGTTTAGCCACCGTCCTTCTCTCTCCTATCTCCTCCATCGGATCAAGGCGCTGCCCCAGGACAGAGCTAGCTTTCTTAATCAGTTTGTTCAGTCTCTTCCTATCGGCTGCAGTAATGCCACTGCCCCAGCAGACCACTCCAAAAGTGATGGCTGATGCCACCACCGTGTCATAGAATGACTTCAGCAGCGCCCCTTGTACACCAAAAGACCTGAGTCTCCTCAGCAGGAACAGCCTGCGCTGTCCCTTCTTGTAGAGTGCATCAGTATTGTGTGACCAGTCTAGTTTATTGTTCAGATGAATACCCAGGTACTTATAGGATGTCACCATCTCGATGTCTGTTCCCTGTATATTTACTGGTACTGTGAGGGGCTGCCCATGCCTGCGGCAGTCCACCACCAGCTCCTTAGTTTTCCTCGCGTTGATCTGGAGGCAGTTCCGATGGCACCAGTCCACGAAGTCCTGGATAAGCCCTCTGTACTCAGCTTCATCTCCATTGGAGATGAGGCCAACGATCGCAGAGTCATCAGAGAACTTCTGTAGATGGCAGTGTGTTGTGTTGTGTGAGAAGTCCGCAGTATAAAGAGTGAACAGGAAGGGAGCCAGCACCGTTCCCTGGGGGGCCCCCGTGCTACAGATGATCGTGTCGGACACACAGTCCCGGGTTCTCACAAACTGAGGCCGGTTCGTGAGGTAGTCCAGGATCCATGATGACAGGTGCTGGTCCACCCCTGCGCGCAGCAGCTTGTCCTTCAGGATCATCGGTTGGATGGTGTTGAAAGCACTGGAGAAGTCAAAGAACATGATCCTCACCATATTCCCGGGCTTCTCCAGGTGGGACAGAGAACGGTGAAGGAGGAAGATCACCGCATCCTCCACCCCAATGCCATGCTGGTAGGCGAACTGGAGTGGATCCATCGCTGGTTCCACCAGGGGGCGGAGGTGAGCAAGGAGCAGTCTCTCCAGGGTCTTCATCAAGTGGGACGTCAAGGCCACCGGTCTGTAGCTGTTCAGGTCTTTGGGGTGGGAAGTTTTTGGTACAGGTACCACACAAGATGTTTTCCACAGCTGTGGTACCCTCCCCAGTTTCAGGCTCATGTTGAAGATATACGTCACAATCCCACACAGCTGGTCTGCACAGGACTTGAGGAGCTTTGCGCTGATGCCGTCCGGTCCCGGCGCCTTCCTCGCCTTGATCTTCCTCAGCTCCGTCCTCACCTGGGTCCTGGTCAGGGTCAGGATGGGGGGCTGTGTGTTGGGAGTGGGGGGGTGTTGGTGGAGTGGGGAGTGGGCAGCAGGACTTGATTTCTTTAGAGGCAGCAGTGGTTGTTGTGCAGTCAGGGGGGAGGGCGGTTGGTCAAATCTATTGAAAAACAGATTCAGGTTGTTCGCCCACTCCCTGCCCCCTGTGGCCTGGGGGGAGGTATTCTGGAGCCCCGAGATGGTTTTGAGGTTTCTCCAGACCCCGCTGATGTCGCTCTGTTGCAGCTTGTCCTCCATCTTCTTCCTGAAGCTGTCCTTGCCTTCTCTGATCTTTCTCCTCAGCTCCCTCTGTACGGACTTCAGCATCTCCCTGTTCCCTGACCTGAAGATCCTCTTCTTCTCTCTCAGAAGTGTTTTTATCTCAGGGTTGATCCAGGGTTTGTTGTTTGAGTGACGCCGTATGGTCTTGGTGGGAACGGATTTGTCCACACAGAAGCTGAGGTAGCCCGTGAAGGTGTGAATGAGGCCATCGATGTCCTCACCATGTGGATCGCAGAGCTGCTTCCAGGCGGTGGCTTCAAAACAGCCCTTTAGGGTGTCCATTGTCTCCTCAGACCATAACTCCACAGTGTGCATGGCCGGAGGTTGTCTGTGCACTAGGGGTTTGTACACCGGCCGG
Source organism: Pholidichthys leucotaenia (assembly GCA_020510985.1). Lineage (NCBI taxonomy): Eukaryota > Metazoa > Chordata > Actinopteri > Cichliformes > Pholidichthyidae > Pholidichthys > Pholidichthys leucotaenia. Next base: position 436,171,807 of record CM035839.1, on the reverse strand, counting down.
AGATGAACCAAGTTGTGATCCGATCTCCCGAGTGGGGGGAGTTGTGATGAGGTGTACGCCTCCTTAGTGTTTGCGTAGAATAAATCCAGTGTTTTATTGTCTCTAGTGTGGCATGTGACATACTGGGTGAACGTGGGTAGAATGGGAGACAGTGAAACATGGTTGAAATCGCCTGAGATGAGGAGAAGAGCATCTGGGTGTTCTGTCTGCAGCCTGCTGGTTACTGAATGGATGACGTCACGTGCTGTCCCAGCGTTCGCCGTCGGATTTGCATAAACAACAATGCAGATCACGTGTGAGTGTTCTCTCGGGAGATATGTAGGCCTCATGCTAACAGCTAGCAACTCAATGTCTTTGCTGCAGTGTCGTTGTTTAACAGTGATATGTCCCGGTCTGCACCAGTTGTTGTTAACATACATTATCACTCCACCGCCCCTAGCCTTGCCACTGTCTGGTGTTCGGTCAGCTCGTATCATGTGAAAACCCTCCAGCTCAATGTTAGCATCTGCTGCTAGTTCAGTTAGCCACGTCTCAGTAAACAAAAGGAGAGAGCACTCCCGGTATGTGCTATCATAACGGGAGATAGCCGCTAGCTCATCTAACTTTCCCAGTATCGACCGTACATTTCCCATGACAACAGATGGAAGGGAGGGTCTGTACCTTATATTTTTTGTCCTCCGCCTTACTCCAGCCCGGCAGCCGCGGCGTTTTCGCCTCAGTTCTCTCGGTATGTCGAGTTTTTCCAATGGGACCGGGTGGCGGTTGAATGCTAGCAGCTGTTCTCTGCTGTATCGTATCCTGCTATAGACAGTGGCTCCGTCCACCGGCTCAGGAGACATTTAGGACGATCTGTGTGTCCGTGATATAAGTGGGGTGAAAAAAAAAAGACGGATCAAAAGAGAGAGGAAGGGAAAAAGACTCGGAATCGAGCCGCTGTTGCAAAAGGCAGCCGACTCGTGTGGCGCCGAGAGAAAAAAAAAAAAAAAAAAAAAAAATAAAATACTGCAATAATGCATTCAATACTATACTGCAATAAATACTGCAATAATTCAATAATAATGCATTCAATACTATTAGGTTGTCACATTTTTTTGCTATCTCTGCGAGCAGCCCTGCTTAGGTTATAGAGTCTGACAGCCGTAGGAAGGAAGGATCTGTGAAACCTCTCGGTTGCACACCTAGGATGATGTAGTCTGCTGCTAAATGAGCTTCTCAGTGCGTTCAGTATGTCCTGCATAGGGTGGGACTCGGACTCGAGCAGAGATGACAGTTTAGCCACCATCCTTCTCTCTCCTATCTCCTCTACTGGGTCAAGGCATTTCCCCAGGACAGAGCTAGCTTTCTTGATCAGTTTGTTCAGTCTCTTCCTATCGGCTGCAGTAATGCCACTGCCCCAGCAGACCACTCCAAAAGTGATGGCTGATGCCACCACCGTGTCGTAGAATGTCTTCAGCAGCGCCCCTTGTACACCAAAAGACCTGAGTCTCCTCAGTAGGAACAGTCTGTGCTGTCCCTTCTTGTAGAGTGCGTCGGTATTGTGTGACCAGTCTAGTTTATTGTTCAGATGAACACCCAGGTACTTTCAGGATGTCACCATCTCAATGTCTGTTCCCTGTATGTTTACTGGTGCTGTGAGGGGTTGTCCTTGCCTGCGGCAGTCCACCACCAGCTCCTTAGTTTTCCTCGCGTTGATCTGGAGGCACTTCCTATGGCACCAGTCCACGAAGTCCTTGATAAGTCCTCTGTACTCAGCTTCATCTCCGTTGGAGATGAGACCGACGATCGCAGAGTCGTCAGAGAACTTCTGTAGATGGCAGTGTGTTGTGTTGTGTGAGAAGTACACAGTATAAAGGGTGAACAGGAAGGGAGCCAAAACCGTTCCCTGGGGGGCCCCCGTGCTACCGATGATTGTGTCGGACACACAATCCCGGGTTCTCATAAACTGTGGCCGGTTAGTGAGGTAGTCCAGGATCCATGAGGACAGGTACACCATGATGACAGTTCCACCCCTGCGCACTGCAGCTTGTCCCTCAGGATCATTGGTTGGATGGTGTTGAAAGCACTGGAGAAATCAAAGAACATGATCCTCACTGCGTTCCCGGGCTTCTCCAGGTGCGACAGAGAACGGTGAAGGAGGAAGATCACTGCATCCTCCACCCCAATGCCATGCTGATAGGCGAACTGGAGTGGATCCATCGCTGGTCCCACCAGGGGGCGGAGTTGAGCAAGGAGCAGTCTCTCCAGGGTCTTCATCATGTGAGACGTCAGGGCCACCGGTCTGTAGCTGTTCAGGTCTCTGGGGTGGGAAGTCTTTGGTACAGGTACCACACAAGATGTTTTCCACAACTGTGGTACCCTCCCCAGCTTCAGGCTCAGGTTGAAGATGTGCTCCACGATCGCACACAGCTGGTCTGCGCAGGACTTGAGGAGCTTCGCGCTGATGCCGTCCGGTCCCGAGGCCTTCCTCGCCTTGATTTTCCTCAGCTCCATCCTCACCTGGGTCTTAGTGAGGGACAGGTTGGGGGCTGTGTGCTGGGAGTGGGGTAGGTGTTGGTGGAGTGGGGTGTGGACAGCAGGTCTCGATGACTTTAGAGGCAGCAGTGGTTGTTGTGCAGTCGCGGGGGAGGGCGGATGGTCAAACCTATTAAAAAACAGGTTCAGATTGTTTGCCCACTCCCTGCCTCCCATGGCCTGGGAGGAGGTATTCTGGAGCCCAGAGATGGTTTTAATGTTTCTCCAGACCCCGCTGATGTCGCTCTGTTGCAGCTTGTCCTCCATCTTCTTCCTGAAGCTGTCCTTGCCTTCTCTGATCTTCCTCCTCAGCTCTCTCCGTGCGGACTTCAGCATCTCCCTGTTCCCCGACCTGCAGATCATCTTCTTCTCTCTCAGAAGTGTTTTTATCTCAGGGTTGATCCAGGGTTTGTTGTTCAAGCAACACCGTATGGTCTTGGTGGGTACGGTGTTGTCCACACAGAAGCTGATATAGTCCGTGATGGTGTGAGTGACGCCATCAATGTCCTCACCATGTGGATCGCAGAGCTGCTCCCAGGCAGTGGTTTCAAAACAGTCCTTTAGAGTGTCCATTGCCTCCTCAGACCATAACTTCACTGTGCGGATGACCGGAGGTTGTCTGTGAACTAGGGGCTTGTACACCGGCAGGAGATGAACCAAGTTGTGATCCGATCTCCCGAGTGGGGGGAGTGGTGATGAGGTGTACGCCTCCTTAGTATTTGCATAGAATAAGTCCAGTGTTTTATTGTTTCTAGTGTGGCATGTGACATACTGGGTGAATGTGGGCAGAATGGGGGACAGTGAAATATGGTTGAAATCCCCTGAGATGAAGAGAAGAGCATCTGGGTGTTCTGTCAGCAGCCTGCCCGTTACTGAGTGAATGACGTCACGCGCTGTCCCCGCGTTCGCCATCGGATTTGCATAAATAACAATGCAGATCATGTAAGAGTATTCCCTCGGGAGATAGGCAGGCCGCATGCTAACAGCTAGCAACTCAATGTCTTTGCTACAGTGCTGTTCCTTAACCATGATATGTCCCGGTCTGCACCAGTTGTTATTGACATACATTATCACTCCTCCGCCTCTTGCTTTCCCACTGTATGGTGTCCGGTCTGCCCGTATTGCGTGGAAACCATCCAGTTCGATGTTAGCATCTTTTGCTAGTTCTATTAGCCACGTCTTGGTAAACAACATCAAACTACTCTCTCTGAAGACGCTCTCGTAGCGGGAGATAGCCGCTAGCTCATCTGTTTTATTGAGTAGCGATCGAACATTCCCCATAATAACGGATGGGAGGACAGGTCTGTACCTTATATTCCTCGCCCGCCGTCTTACTCCAGCACGACATCCACACTGTTTCCGTCTTATTTCTCCCGGTATGTTGAGTTTTTGCGTTAGCATCGTGGGCCAGTTAAGTGCTAACAGCTGGTCTCTATTGTACTGCGTCCTGCAAGAAAGAGTGGCTCCATCCGCTGGCTCAAGAGACATTTGGGCGATCTATGTGTCTGTGATGGATAAGGTGTCGCCGAATCAGAAAGATTAGCAAGAGAGCCAGATAGTAAATAGAAATAGGAAGAAACTGATCTGCTGTTGCAAAAAGGCAGCCTACTCGTATGGCGCGGAAAGTAGTTAGCCAAATAAGGTAAAGGTAAAATACCTTGGTGAAGGATGAGGCAAGATGACTGGATGAACACAGCTCTATTGATGATGAAGAACAGCGGTAACATGGCAGGCACCTGGCAGAGGGCACGGTTAGAGGTTGCAGCATGGATGCCCTCTGCCTTATATAAGGTGGTGCGGTGGCTTGACGGCAAGTGCACTACACCGCACTTCACAGTAATGGGCCATTTTAATGCATAATATTCCCCCCCCCCCATTAGAAAAGTCCAAAACCACACACAATTGAAACCCCCTGTTACGTATGGCTCTGCGAGCCATAAATGAGAGCCAAGGGCTGACCAGTGAGTTTGCGTTGTCTATTGGCAATAAGGAACAGGAACAAAAGGAATGAGTGGAGAACATCAAGTTCCTCGGAGTGCAGATCTCGCAGGACCTGACCTGGAGCAAGAATTCCTTGGGGTTCAGGAAGCGGGCTCAGCAGAGATTGCACTTCTTGAGGAAACTCAAACAGGCCTCTCTCCCCATCTGCATCCTCAGGACCTTCTACAGAGGTGTGGTGGAGAGTGTTCTGACGTACTGCATTGCTACATGGTACTCCAGTGTGTGAAATGTATAAATGTGAAGGTCTGATGCAGCTCGCTCTCTTGTGTTCTTGAGAGAAGGCTGGGGATGAAGTGCATGAATAAAACCTGAATTAAGAACCAATTCAGCTTCGTTATTTCACGCTCCCCACATTGGTTACCAGTGACGTGTGAGAATGCCTGGAAATGCTCTCCACGATCAGGACTCATTGGAGTCTGCCCTAGTGAGCGCCATCGCCGTCAAACTGCCGGAATTCTGGCAGGACAACCCAGACTCGTGGTTCCTCCAGGTAGAGGCACAGTTCACGCTCGCAGGCATAACGGCGGATGACACTAAGTTCTACCACATCATCGCTAGACTCGACAACCGCACAGCTCGATGCGTGTGGAGCTTGGTACAACAGCCACCCGCCGAAGACAAATACAGCAGATTGAAGACTGCCCTCACCAAGTGTTTCACGCCCTCAGCCGAAGAGAGGGCTAGGAGGCTCCTGGCTATGCTCAACCAAGGAGATCACAGGCCAGTCGCCCTTATGGAAGACATGCTGCAGCTGAGGGGGTCAGACAACGATGATTTCCTCTTTAAGTACATCTTCCTGACTAACCTCCCGACACATATGAGAGGAACACTGTCCAGCATGCGTTGTGACACCCAGCAGGATTTCCGTGAGCTGGCCCAAGAGGCGCAGAGGCTCCTCAGCTCCTGCGGCGAGCAGGCGACCGCGGCAGCGACCTGAGGCAGTGACGAGCCGGAGACAGCCGGGCCAAGCCTACCAACCATGGCAGCGGCGCGGCCCAGACGCGGCGGAGCTGATGGCCCAGTGGCAGAGGCGCGGCCCCGATGCAGCGGAGGAGAGGATCTCTGTTTTTATCATCGGCAGTTCACAGAGAGGGCGCACAGGTGTGTGCCGCCGTGCAACTTCAAGAAGTCGGGAAACGGCAGGACCGAGAATTGCTAGCAGCTTTGGCTCTCGGCGAAAGAAATAAGCTGCTCTACATCACAGATACGAGCTCCGGGCGGCAGTTCCTTATAGACACCGGAGCCCAAGTGAGTTTCATCACCCCAACCTATGCTGACCGGGTGGCTGGCCCCCGTGGAAACGGGGCAACGGCGGCGAACAGCTCGAGCATCAACACCTACGGGGAAAGGACTTTGTCTCTGTCCTTGCATGGCCGCTCTTATGAGTGGACTTTTGTCATAGCGGCGGTGAGTTTCAACATGTTAGGTGCTGATTTTCTCTGCTCACATGGTTTGTTAGTTGATCTTGCCAGTAGGCGGCTGGTAAATGCACTCTCTTTTTATTCTATTCCCTGTGCAGCTCGAGTGTCCCCGCCACCAGTGCAGACCAACGTCGCCACAGCAGGCGGTAAGTTTAACACAATCCTCACCCAGTTTCCAGCACTCACAGTTCCCACATTTTCGGCAACAGTTGCGAAACATGGGGTGGAGCATTTTATCACTACAACTGGCCCCCCCGTCTTCGCGAAAGCTCGGCGCCTGGATGCTGCTAAACTCTCCATGGTGCGCGAGGAGTTCGCCAGCCTAGAGAGGCTGGGCATTATTCGCCGTTCGAAAAGCCCATGGGCTTCATCGCTGCATATGGTCCCGAAAGCCGACGGCTCCTGGAGACCTTGTGGCGATTACCGCAGGCTAAACAACGCCACGGCACACGATCGCTACCCCATCCCACACATCCAGGATTTTTCGGTGCATTTAGCGGGGGCGCGCATTTTTTCTAAAATAGACCTGGTTCACGGCTACCATCAGGTTCCGGTCCGGCCGGAGGACATTCCTAAAACAGCGGTTATAACCCCTTTTGGACTTTTTGAGTTTTTGCGCATGCCGTTTGGCCTTAAAGGCGCTGCACAAACATTCCAACGCATGATGGATGCTGTGTTACGTGATCTTCCATTCGTGTTCGTTTACCTCGACGACATTTTGGTCGCCAGTATTTCAGAGGAAGAACACGAAAAACACCTCATTGCGGTTTTTGGGAGGTTGGGAGAGCAGGGCTTAATAATTAATCCAGCCAAGTGCCAGTTTGGCGTTGCGCAGATCGATTTTTTGGGCCACCGCGTGTCCCCAAAAGCGGCAGTTCCGCTGCCGGATAAGGTGCGCGCAGTAGCAGATTTTCCCCGACCACAAACGGTCAAATCATTGCAGGAATTTTTAGGAATGGTGAATTTTTATAACCGTTTCCTACCCCACGCAGCGCAGCTCATGCAACCATTATATGCCGCGCTCAGAAAGCAAAAACCCTCCAATACAATCGAGTGGTTCCCTGAGCGGGAGCGCGCGTTCACGGAGGTAAAAAAAAGCCTTGGCTGAAGCCGCGCTTCTAGCTCATCCGGACCCATTGGCCCACATCGCGCTAACTACCGACGCATCAGATTTGGCCATAGGGGCAGTTATAGAGCAGCACATTGCTGGTGTTTGGCAGTCACTAGCATTCTTCAGCAAATCCTTGAGCGAAGCTGAGCGGAAATACAGTACGTTTGACAAGGAGCTGTTAGCACTCCATTTGGCCATCCGCCATTTCCAGTTCTGGCTGGAAGGTCGGCGTTTCACCGCTTTTGTTGACCATAAGCCGCTCACTTTCGCGATGTCCAAAATTTCATATCTGTGGTCGTGCCGGCAACAGAAGCAGCTGGCCGCAATTTCGGAATTTACCACTGATATTCAGCACGTAGCAGGTAAACTCAACATAGTAGCAGACTGCCTCTCTCGCGCAGCCACAGCACCGGCGCGCGCAGGGGCAGATTATACTGCAGCAGCCGCGAAGCAAAATAGCAGTGCGGAAGCGCACGCGGCCCCGGTTCACGTGGGGATAGATTACGCAGCCATGGCAGCGGAGCAGGGCAGAGATGCGGACGTGCGCGCGCTCCAGTCTGGACCAACAGGGTTAAGGCTGGAGAGCAGGTGTTGCAAACCGGTATCCCCCCCTAATCTGCGATGTGTCAACCAGGCGGCCACGCCCAGTAGTTCCGGCCGCGTGGCGCCGCCATGTTTTTGACTCGGTTCACTCCCTGGCACACCCAGGGGTGCGCGCTTCTGTGAAAATAGTAGCGGAGAAGTTTGTTTGGCCGTGCCTGCGCAAGCACGTGAAAGAGTGGGCGAGGACCTGCATGGCTTGTCAGCGGGCCAAAATTCATAAGCACACAAGAGCCCCTTTAGAACCGTTCCACATTCCGGCCAAAAGATTCGATCACATGCACGTCGACCTCGTGGGCCCCCTACCCTCGTCGCAGGGGTTCACACATCTTTTGACAATGGTGGACCGATCCACACGCTGGCCGGAAGTGGTCCCACTGACATCGACCACGGCCGCAGAGGTGGCTCGCGTTTTTTTGACGGCCTGGGTAGCGCGTTTCGGGGTCCCGTCGGATATTACGTCCGACAGAGGGCCTCAATTTGTCTCTGAGCTGTGGTCAGCAATGGCCAGCAGCTTAGGAGCGAAAATTCACCGCACTACCGCTTATCACCCTCAGGCTAATGGTTTGTGCGAGCGTTTTCATAGGTCTTTGAAGGCAGCCCTCAGAGCGTCGCTTACGGATGCAGATTGGGTAAACAAACTACCATGGGTTTTATTAGGGTTGCATTCTGCACCTAAGGAGGATTTAAATGCCTCCCCAGTGGAGTTAGTTTTTGCACAACCTCTCAGGCTGCCCGGTGAGTTTCTACCAGAGCATCCGGAACCGGGACGCCTCCCGGCTCTTGGACCACCGATCGGCACGGGAGCGGACATGCTCCCGGGCCCCGTTCATCACACTTTTCCGCGCATTTTTGTTCCCAAAGCTTTAAAAAATGCTGAGTTTGTTTTTGACAGGCATGAGGCTCTAAGACCAACCCTCCGACCGCCATATGATGGGCCATATAGGGTGCTGGAGACAGGTGATAAGCATTTTGTGCTAGATTTGGGGGACAGAAAAGAGACAATCAGTATTGACAGACTAAAGCCTGCCTTTGTGATGAACGATGAGTCTGTACAGGTAGCGAGGGCACCTCGACGTGGCAGACCCCCCAGGGAACGCGTCCCGGAGTCCCCGCAGGGATCAAATAACCACTCTCTTCTGCAGTCAGCAGATTCTTTGCGGGACAGCGCCGCAGGGACGCCGAGACCTGCCTACAGCAGATTCGGAAGACGGTTGAAGCCCAGACGGCGTACGGACTGACTGTTTGATGTTTGATGTGGTCATGTGGTATAGACTGTGCTGTTGATATTAACATGTTCTCTGAATTTTAATATATTGTCCATTCTTCGACGTTTGGGGGGGGGGGGTTATGTAACCCATGTATTTTTGCCCACATATGCATAAGCATAAAGCGGATGCTGGAGATTGCATGTGTGGATTGGCTTCACGTCCTGAATGGAACAATATGTCTGGACCACCTGCGGTTAACAACAAGAGGACGGAGGTACGGCGACAAGGGGCTGAAAGGACTTCCCGACCTCCTGGGAGACAGGTGGAGGACTGAGAGGCCGGAGGGGGAGTTAATGTCAATAGGGGGTTTTGACAGGGATATGTGATTCTCCCTTTGTGTGAAATGTATAAATGTGAAGGTCTGATGCAGCTCACTCTCTTGTGTTCTTGAGAGAAGGCTGGGGATGAAGTGCACTTCCGCCCTCCCAAGAGAGTAGATGCTTTTTCCTTCTCTCCTGCTCTGACTTTTTTTTCCTTCCCCCCCAACTACTGGATCCCAGCTTGCTGTTGTCTGTCTGCGTCTAACTGCGACCGTCGAAAGAAATTATGGAGTTAATAAGCTGGGCTTTGAACACAATTGACACTATTTTTTCAACAAGGAAAAGTGCTCCGGGGGAAGCTGTCTGCCCCGCAGGAACAGCTCCAGCGGGCTATTTACGTGACACAAGTAATTGGAGGATCTTGTGTCTCACTAATCTCTCTATCGAAGATATTGAAGATTTGTATGTCTTCGTAATAATGGTAATCGGGATCTTTCTGATTGGAACTGGGATTGTCCTGGTGTACTGCAAATTGCTGAAGATGGATACAACCTATCAAAATGCTGGCCAGGCGAGGTGCATCTGTCAAATTGAAAAATTGGAGAAGACCCTGATAGCGACAAATGGAGAACTGTCTCGGAAGGTGGATTACATCATGTTCACGCTCAGGTCTTTCCACGATGGTCTTAAAGCCCCGCAATGAAGGATTATGTACTGAATCTACAGAAGAAATAAAAAGCCTTCTCTGTGATCAGTCCTATTTGGCTCAAATTCCCCAAGAAAATTCCTCCTGGCTGTCTGCAGTCTGTGTTTTCAAAATCATCGAGCACAAGGCCTTGGACAGCACCTGCACAGATAATCGCAAGGACGATTGGCGGGTAGCCAGACAAAACATCTCCTGCCAAGTGCCCTTGTGGTCCTCTTATTATCATCAACATTGCTTCAACAGTGCACACATATTGATCCATGAACTGAATAAAGATACACACACTGCTCTCTTGTGTCTTGTGAATCTTGTGAGTCCGCATGTGCATCGAGAGTTTTTTTTTTTCCTTGTAATCATAATATTGATTGAGTTGCAACCAGTATTCTGAATTAATGATTTTTTTGCTCCTTCCTATTGTTCCTTGTATTATTCTTATTCTTATGCTACCTGTACCTTCTATCCTGTTGGCAGGCGCGTCCCCGATGCAGCCGTGTCACTGGAAATGCAGGCTCATTTTCTGTGTCAAGTCAAATTCTCTCGTATGTTATCAGTGATCTGTTAATGTACTTGGCAATAAATCCTTTTCTGATTCTGATTCTGATTCTGATTCTGAATAAAACCTGAATTAAGAACCAATTCAGCTTCGTTATTTCACGCTCCCCACAGACAGCCCCTCAGCTGATGAGAGGTAATTGGGCTCCAGCCGTCCAGTAGAGCTTGACAGCTGGGAGCCAGCTGAGACGCTGTCACAATAAGAGCTGGGCTGAGGAGGAATATGGCCTGAGCGCCGGTAAAAACGGCGGATGTGACTCCCCCCAAAAATTTGGGACCTGAATCACGCGCTAAAATAATGAAAAACAACGTACTGAAATGGCCGAACACATTCATACAAAGCAACCTGTTGTGTGGCGTGTGTGTGGCCCGTGAGGCTTGCCGTACCCGTCCTGGGTGTGATGTCAGGCGGGCACTTCCAGTGTATATTGTTCTGTGTTCCTCCTAATAAAGGTTCAGTTCACTGCATGGCATAACTCTGACTCCGACCATCATTTCCATACATAATACAACCTAAAATAGGGCTGATAGGTGGACTACCGTACAGCCCACATGGCACAGTGGATTATTCTGCCACCCTTACTAAACTAAAGATAAACACATAAAATAAAACTACTCCATATCATATACACTACCGTTCAAAAGTTTGGGGTCACCCAGACAATTATTTTGTGATTTCCATGAAAAGTCACACTTATTTACCACCATGAGTTGTAAAATGAATAGAAAATATAGTCAAGACATTGACAAGGTTAGAAATAATGATTTGTATTTGAAATAATAATTTTTCCAGATACTCAACCTGCTCAAAGGAAGGTCGGTTTTATAGCTTCTCTAACCAGCTAAACTGTTTTCAGCTGTGCTAACATGATTGCACAAGGGTTTTCTAATCATCCATTAGCCTTCTGAAGCAATGAGCATACACATTGTACCATTAGAACACTGGAGTGATAGTTGCTGGAAGTGGGCCTCTATACACCTATGTAGATATTGCACCAAAAACCAGACATTTGCAGCTAGAATAGTCATTTACCACATTAGCAATGTATATTAGATATTAGAGTGTATTTCTGATTAGTTTAAAGTTATCTTCATTGAAAAAACAGTGCTTTTCTTTCAAAAATAAGGACATTTCTAAGTGACCCCAAACTTTTGAACGGTAGTGTATCTATCAAAACACAAGAACTATAAACTCTTTAATATTTACAGCACTGTTCCTTGGGCAGAAGTAGAACAGACAAGGGGGGATCCAGGGCAGCCCCTCAATAAGCTCACCCCTGGAAGCAGCAGACCTCTGGGACAATGGCTGATCTTCCGACGATGGAGCCCTGCTTCTTCACCACCAACACTGACTCCCATCCAACCTCATCATCTGGACCCTCTTCCCGGACATGTTGAAGATGATTGGCATGCCTCGCAGAGCCAGGGGACAACCTGAAGTATGCTGCGCCCAGCTTCGCCACAATGTGCAGACATCCTTGATGTTTAGCTGGCTGTCATCTGGCCCATCTTCACCATGGACATTCTTCCCCCCAACCTGGACCAAATCCAAAACCCTCTGCGGGGCCCGGCTCGGCCTGATGTGGTGCTGCTGAGCATGCGGTTCCTCCGTGCTTGTTGGTCTGGCCCCGACCTCTTCTAAGACCATCGTAGCTGCAGACCCTCCATCCCTCTGCGACCAAGCTCCGGAGGCATCTGGGGCTAGCACATTGGAGTTAATCACCGGCGCAGGAGCCTCGCTGCCCCACTTGGTACCCCCCTCAACCATATCCCAAGTGCCAGCACTGAGACCCTCCTGTGCCAAACCTGAGTGAAGCTGGTCCTGCTTGACCGCCGTGGTGTCCATTAGCTCTTCATCCCACACAGTGTCCTCATTGACCATCAGAACCGAAGGCTTCCATTGGCCACACCCCGACCACTCATTCCTGGCGTTGTCTTTTATGGCAAAACCCAGTCCATAAAACAAATCACAGCCCATGATGTTATCACCTTGCGCTGTCACATGGAACGTGAAGTCAACCATCTTCGCAGACTTGTACCGGACCGTTATCTCCAAAGTCCTAACCGTGCACAACCTGCCACCTCCATAACCATACAACGGTGCCGGGCTACCTTTAATCCTGTAGTGGGGGAAAAACTTCCTCACCATGGCCCAATTCAGCAACGACCCCTCTGCTCCCATGTTGAGCAGCAGCGGCACCTCCACACTGTCCAATTCCACTGTGCAGAACAGGTACCCGTTTGTGCTAGGGATCACCGTATGGATGGTCGTCGGAGGTGAGCGGAGTGATTTCTTCTGTGGGCAGTGGATACATGGCACACTCTAGCACAACGGTTCAAGCGTCCACATCTGCTACAACATTTTTTCCCTAGCTGGGCAGTTCTGAGCCTTATTGTGGTGCGTTACAGACCCACAACCCTTGCACAGGTGTTTTCCCGGGACAGACCTTCTGCTGGCAGCATTGGTTTCCGTTGTATCGTCGTTCAAGCTATCCTCGCTATCTGGGTCCACAACATTTGCCCCAGCGGGTGGCTCCGGCGGCCGCTGTGATTGGCACCAGGTTAGGTCCGAAGCTAGCTTGTCTGCGGCCTCCAACTGGAGAGCTAGCTTGACAGTTCTGGCTAATGTTAAGTCATTGGGCACCGTAAGTATCCTAGCCTGCAATGCGGCACTGCACATGTGCTCCGCAAGCTGGTCACGTACCATTTCATCTTCCAACATCCCTAAGCGACACTTGCTAGCTAGCTGCCTCAAGTTGGCGACAAACTGATGAATAGGCTCACCTATCCACTGATGTCGCTGCCAAAAAGGAATCCTCTGGACAGTCACACTGTCCGGGGTGTGAAGATGGTTTGCTAGCAGCTCCACAATGTCTTCAAAAGAGTCCGAAGCTCCAAATGTGTGCAGGACTCGCTGGCCCTCAATACCCAGGTTGTGAACAAGAAGCACACGTGCTCTTAACTTGTTGAGCTTACCGAGGTCCAGCGCAGTGATGTAGGTCTGGAAAACCTCAAACCACATGGGCCAAGGACATGGTGGTTCACCTGGCAGCTCGAGAAAGGGGCGAAGTGGTGTGATACACGCCTCCATGAGTTCATCCTCGATCACCAATTGTTATGTATGGTAAAATGCCCTCTGCCTTTTATAGGGCGGTGTGGTGATGTGACGGGAAGTGCACGTCACTACAGCGCACTTCACAATATGGTGCCATTTTAATATATAATGGGGGCATCCCTGTTGAACCCCACATGTTGTGTAGAGAGTATGGTGAGAGTGTGTGGTCCTTAGGGCTTGCCGTACTTGCCCTGGGTGTGACATCAGGCCTGCTATGGCCAGACTGTGTATAGCTGTGTGTGTTCAATAAAGGAAAGTTCGCTGCATGGCACAAGACCGACTCCGACATCATTACAGACATAACATTTTGGCGATGAGAGAAAAACCATGGAAGCGTATGGGCTACCTCCACCTCTGCCGTCGTTTCTGGAGTGTCCGGGGGAGCCAGCGATCCTGTGGCCGGACTGGATGGCAATGCTTGGGGAATACATCACTGGGCTGAGCCTGGGTAGACTCAATGGAGACTGAGGATGGGCACTCCTGGCCTGTCGTCTCGGCGTGGAGGGTTGGAGAATTCTCGGCATGTTGGGAGTGACGGAGCTTTATGTGGATGCTGTCGGACAGCTGGCTGGAGATTTTGCCAAACATTCAAAGGACAAGAAGCTGGGGCTGTTTGTTATGAGACTGTTGGAGCCAAGAGGAGCTAAGCTAGTTAGCTTGGAGGAGCAAAAGGCTCGGGCTGTGGCAGCAAGGTTAGCCATGAAGCTAGGTGCACGCCAGAACCGAGCTACAAGCTACCAGCTGGGTATCCAGGGGGGACCTGAGCCCCTGGATACTGGAGACGGCGAGCCAGCCAAGGAGTTCACCACGGTGTGTGACTGTAGTACTGGTGATGTTGACGGCACGGTGAGCAGTGGCAGCATGGAGGGAGAGAAGTGACAGGACTCAAATGAGTTTTCCCTGGAGTCCGGGTAGCGGGAGAGTGGAAGCAAGCAGGCTGGAAGCCCCAAGAAGCAGCAGTGACAGCTGGGCGCAGAGATAGCAAAGTGCCTTGGATGAAGGTGCTGGGCGCAACGGTGGGGCGCCTGGGTCAATGGGTGACGCCAGCAAAAGTTGTGCTGTGGGCCCCGGGGAAGAACGGCGATGACTGAGTGCAGTGGAGTGCCTTGGACGAGGATGCTGGGTGCAGAGGCAAGGCGACTGGGTTGACGAGTGACACCAACGAGTGAGCTAAGATTTTCTCCGGAGCTCGGCCGAGGGTGGAGGGTATCTGGAGCTACAACAGCAGCACCTGTAGCAGTTTTGAAGATGGTCGGGGGTGGACTGACAGGCACGGAAGGACAGCATGCCGGGCAGCAGCACTGCGGGTCCAGATGAGTGAAGCGGTTGGTGGTGAGAGGGGACATTCTCGCCAGGGAGGTCAGCTTCAATCCCGGGGGCAGGCAGCTTCCAGGGGCTTGCATGCTGTAGGGCGGCACTGGGCCTCCGAGCCAGCTTTATCTTTGGCTGCCCATGGATTGCGGCGTAACATGAACACTTTTATGTGTTGTTATGGGATTATTTTGTGTAAACACACTGATTTTAGCTGTTTTTGGGTGAGTGTGTTAGGCCATTCTAGTTCGTTGTTCCCATTATTTCCCTTAGTGCATGATTCAGGTCCTAAATTGGGGAGGGTCTGGATTGCATGTGTGGTTCTGGATTTTCTACGGGGGCGCGGGAATGATGTATAGAGAGTATGGTGAGAGTGTGTGGTCCTTAGGGCTTGCCATACCTGTCCTGGGTGTGACATCAGGCCTGCTATGGCCAGACTGTGTATAGTTGTGTGTGTTCAATAAAGGAGAGTTCGCTGCATGGCATCAGACCGACTCCGACCATCATTACAGACATAACACCACACTTCAGAGAGAATCTGGGCATGTGCCATAGGGAAGTTTAATAGACCTATTTCCACCATTATATAAAGTTCTAACACTTTTGTTGAAAAAGATACCAATGCCTGATTAATTTAAAGCAGTCATGACAAATTCCTGTTCTATGGAATCAAATGCTTTGTAGAAGTTCCAATCCAGAGTAAGGCTGTCGGCTGTTACAAGTTCAGAGTAATCCAGAATGTCTAAAACTAATCTGACATTGTTGGTTTTGCATAAAGCCTGACTGGCATTCATCAGTGTTAGGAGTGAATACAGACTGAAGTCTGTTGGCTAAAATATGCACTAAGATTTTATTATCACTATTGTAACGTTGGGGCTGTGTTAAGGGGGCGGGGATTCTCCCAGCATGCTTTGGCAGCGGAGGATTCAAAGGCTGTTATCATTGGTGTGTTCTGAAGTGTTATTGCTGTGTCATTATAACTGCGTTATAATGACACAGCAGTGTTACAAGAAAAGTCAGAGCAGTGACTGATCATGCGTTTGTGTCACCCTCAGGGAGACGGGGGTCTGTGTGAATGACCTCCCCTCCTGTCTGTGTTGAGGGGGTGTGTTTAAATAAAGCCTGTTTCATCACAGTCATCTCTCCTTCCTTGTGTGAACCCTCAGAGCAGATGGAAGCCAGGATCAGAGCAGAGATCCAGCAGCTGGAGCGATTCATCGCTCAGCTGGGAATGGACGACAGAGCTGATACATCGACCCCCAGAGTTGCTCGCCGGGATGAATGGAGCTACGGACTCGACGGGACAAGCGTACCCCGCCTTCTGCCTTTCTCAAGGCAGGGCGGGCTGAGCAGAGCAGATCAGCCCTGCTCCCCACCCTTTTCAGGGCGGGACGGGCCAGCGATTCCACTGCGACCAGGGGCGGCGATCAACCGAGAGGTGATCGTCCCACCCATCCGGCAGCAGGCCAAGGTTCCCTGCTTTAACAGTGAAACCCTGCTGGACGAGTACCTGGTCCAGGTCCAGCTGGCTGCTGCGCTGAACGGCTGACCACCCGAAGAGACCGCCGTGCAGGTCGTGCTGGCCCTGGAGGGAAGGGCTCTCCACACGCTGTCCGATCTCCAGCCCGAGGAACGCCGCAGCTGGCCAGCGCTACAAGGAGTGCTACAAGGAGCACTGATGCTGAGCACGCAGAGGAACAGCTGGCCAACCGCCGGCAAGGCAGCCGGGAGAGCCTGAGAGCCTACGCAGGCTCCCAGGCTCTGGAGCTCTGGAGGCTCTGGAGCTTCCAGGCTCTGGAGCTGAGCCGGGTTCTCCACCCGGCCCAGCTCATGAGCCACATCTGGATTAACGCCGCGAGCAGCTAGGAGACGGCTGTGGCAGAAGTGGAGTGGGTGGAACCGCTAATGGATTGTACAGCTGATGCATTGGCACCAAGACAGAGAGCCTTCCAGGCCATGACTGAGAGCGAGGAGGAGGAGCTGCGGCAGACCATGGCGGCATGCCCACGGAAAAGACGGCCACAGCAGAACGAGGAAGGGTGCTTCCGCCATGGGGAGCCAGGACACACCGCACGGTGCTTCCTGGCACCCACCCCATGACAAACCGGCCCCTCGCCAACGTTAAACTAGAGCAAGGTGGCATGGACGGGGACCCGCCGCCTCCCACAGATATTTTCCCCCGATGAGCTGTCACCGCGTGTGGGCCGAATTGTACACTCACCAGGGATGTACCTACAGTGCAGCCTGGACAACACGCCAATCCGGGCCCTGATCGACACCGGTTCTACCATCTTCCTGGTCCGACCCGGTGTGCTGCCAGGCATGGACGAGACAGACCGCAGGGGTGGGAACCCACCGGGTGCTGCGTCATCACAGCTACCGGTGAACGCGCCAGACTGGGAGGGCGGAGAGTTCTTGTGGTGGGGGTGGCCGGCCAGAACACAAACCAGCCGTTCTGGCTGGCTGACATCCAAGACCCCTGCATTATTGGACTCGATCTGCTTGCAGCATGGAGAGTAAAAATTGACACCGCCAGATCGTCCCTCCCACTGGGAGCTCGGACCATCACGCTCTGCAGCGGGACCCAGCGGAGGAACCCGGAGGCCTGCGTGAGCGAGTGACTGCCAGGACGGGCCGAACGGGGCGGGTCACCATAAGTACTGAACCCAACGGCGCCATCAGCACGAGCAGAGGGAGCACAATCACAGATAGAGACAGCAAGGGGGAGGGCCACAGCGAAGCGGGTCAACGTGTCAACAGAAACCGCCATCAGAGCTGCAGCAGACTGGAATCAGGACAGAGATGCCAACTGCGGGAGCTGCTGGAATGCTACATGGACGTCTTCACTGCGAAGGATGAGGAATGCACCCGACCCAGCTTGGTGCAGCACAGGATTGACACCGGTGAGACCAGGCCGATCCGGCTCCGCCCCCACCGTCTGCCTTTTTCAAGGCGGGCGGCAGCAGTACAAAAAGTATGAGAAATGCTGGAGGCAGACATTATTGAGCCGTCCAGCAGCCCCTGGGCGGCGCCGGTGGTTCTGGTTAGGAAGAAGGATGGTTTGTGATGGTTCTGTGTGGATTACCAGTACCTGAATGATGTCACCCGCAAGGATTGCTACCCCCTGCCCCGCTTCAATGACGCGCTGGACCACATCGCTGGCTCCAGCTGGTTCAGCTCCCTGGACCTCCACAGCAGCTAATGGCAGGTAGAGCTATCACCTGAGGCCAGAAAACAGCCTTCTCCATCGAGCAGGGACTGTACCAGTTCAAGGTGATGCCGTTTGGGCTTTGCAACGCCCCGGCCACCTTTGAAGGTCTGATGGAGCGAATGTTGGCTCACGTGCCCCAGAGCCACTGCATTGTTTACCTGGATGACCTGCTGGTTCACGCAGCTGATTTTGACAGCGCCCTGTCCAATCTCCGGGAAGTATTGGACGCCATCCGATAGGCCGGGCTGTGGCTACACCTGCGGAAATGCCACCTATTTCGGCGGGAGACCACCTTCCTGGGCCATGGTGTCAATGCAGCGGGGGTCGCCACCGATCCAGAGAAAGTGGCAGCGGTGAAAAACTGGCCAGTGCCGCGGGATGTGGGAGAGCTGCGGAGTTTTCTTGGACTGACCTCCTATTATAGGAGATTTGTGAAAGACTTGGCCACCATTGCCAGCCCGCTGCATCAGCTGACACAGAAGGGCCGTGCGTTTTAGTGGAGTGAGAACTGTGCTGCTGCTTTTTCCCGGCTTCACTCAGCGCTCATCAGAGCCCCCATCCTGCAGTATCCCGACCCGAACCGCCCTTTCATCGTGGACACGGACACCAGCAACCAGGGCATCGGGGCGGTGTTATACCAGGAGGGAGAAAACGGAGAGCAGGCAGTCGCTTTTTTCAGCCGCACTCTCAGCAGAGCCGAGAGGAATTACTGCGTTACTCACAGAGAGCTGCTGGCTGTCATCCAGGGACTTCGCCATTTTCACCCGTATGTGTACGGGGGAGGTTCCAGCTCAGGACGGATCACACTTCCCTGACCTGGCTGCTGAACTTTAAAGAGCCGGATGGACAGTTGGTGAGATGGCTGGAGGCACTGCAGGATTATGATTTTCTGATTGTGCATCGAGCAGGACGCCTCCATGCCAACGCTGACGCGTTGTCTCGGCGCCCCTGTGCTGTGGAGGACTGTCGTCACTGCCACTTGTGACTGACCATGTGAAACTTTACTGAACTCTGATTGGTGGATGGAACTGTGTGACATCACTTTGCACTGCCCCCTTCATGATACTCAAAGACGATTGGATGAAGTAAACGATCAGCGTGAATGTGATTGGTGAGTTGGAACCTGTAAAAACTGTATGAGCTGGCAGTTCCAGTAGAACCGGTTCTACCACAGAGCCTGAGGCTCAGGCTTTGATTGGTTCACAGGTGGAACCGCAGGTTTGTTCACTTTCACCGTCATCACGTTCTTGTGTGAAAAAAGAGACTGTCTGCACTCCAACAGAATCAGAGAACCAAGAGGACACAGAACCAGGTAATTGTGAGTTAAAGCTGACACAGATGTTTGTAGTCATTCTCCTGGTTGTTCCACCTGTGGATAAAAAAATAGATTCTACATCTGTTTGATAGAAGAACCCACGTTCCACTGTTTCTGTTTGTTAACTGACAAGATTCAGAGGGTTAAAGAACAGCTGGAACTTGTTTTCAGGTTCTAGGTGATTTGTAGATGTTGATCAGAGGGGAGACATGAGAACAGTTCTGGTTTCTTTATTGTCCATGAAAGCTACAGTTAAAGGTTCTAATCTTTCAATGATTGCATTCTTTTTAGATGCTTATTATGTTGTTTTTAATCAACCTTTTTGGGTGCTTAACGTTCTCCCTTTTAAAACTGTGGTTTTAGTTGTGTTTAGACTTATTTATTCTTGCACTGTTTTTGTACAAAGCCCTTCCCATTTTTGTTCCCTAGTATGTCTTGAGTGTTTCCACACTCAGGGCTCTTTGGTCCTGGAGGTTTAAGGGTGCTTTCTGTTGTGTTGTTATGGGGACATATTATTGTGTGACACGGGTGGTGGCTCCACCTTTCCAGTTTTGCTGCCACCCGGAGTATAAGAGAACTGTGAGGAAGAGGGGCGGTCTCTTTGGCCTCCTCTCAGCCTGACAGCAGCACCTATATTGTGAGAGTGAGTCAACACTGAAGTCGTGTTCAGTTCAACGCTCAGTCTCGTCCTTGTGATTGGTGAGTTTTAACCTGCAAAAACTCTCTATGAGCTGGCACTTCCAGTAGAACCGGTTCCATAGCAGAACCTGAGGCTCAGGCTCTGATTGGTCCACAAGTGGAACCGCAGGTTTGTTCACTTTCACCATCATCACCTTCTTGTGTGAGAAAACAGATTGTCAGCACTCCAGCAGAACCAGAGAACCAAGAGGACACAGAACCAGGGGATTGTGAGTTAAAGCTGACACAGATGTTTGTAGTCATTCTCCTGCTGTTCCACCTGTGGATAAAAAACAGATTCTATATCTGCTTGATGGAAGAACCCACGTTCCACTGTTTCTGTTTGTTAACTGACAAGATTCAGAGGGTTAAAGAACAGCTGGAACTTGTTTTCAGGTTCTAGGTGATTTGTAGATGTTGATCAGAGGGGAGACATGAGAACAGTTCTGGTTTCTTTATTGTCCATGAAAGCTACAGTTAAAGGTTCTGACCTTTTGATGATTGTATTGTCATGCGGTGGCCCTCGCGAGCCACCATAAGACGCCACAGAGTCACCAGTGAGTTTTCAATGAGTTTTATTACGGTGAAAAGGTGATAACACAAGCTGCTGAGATAATGACAAGAGTCTTCACATAACAGGAGGCATAGGGCTTTACAGCTCACTATAGGTCCAGAGCAGGAGACGGTCACACACAGACAGGCTTGGTAATGATAACACACAGGCTGCTAAGGCAGGGACTTACAGATCAATCACGCCAGGAGGAATAAGGCTAATACAGCACACTTACTGGTACCGGGGAACGACGGTCAAGCCCAAAGCAGACGAGGTGTGAAAATAGTCCAGGCATCCGCAACGTGACGGTGGGTGAACAAGTAAGTGCACAGAAAAGTGAACAGGTTAGTGACCAGACACTGCTGCGTCCTACCGACGCCAGTGCTGGGCTTAAATGGGCGAAGCACTAATGACGATAATGACACTCAGCTGACCGGCCGTTGACAGGCGGAAGCCCCACCGAGCACTTTCACAATAAGAGCCCGGAGAGGCAAGAATACCGCCCGCAGCTGTCAAGGCCGGCAGCGAGACATAGCTTAGCCCGAGCATGATCAGAACCGACGCTCGGGTCATAACAAGGAGAAAGATCAGAGAAGGCAAGGACAACTTCAGGAAGAAGATGGAGGACAAGCTGCAACAGAGCGACATCAGCGGGGTCTGGAGAAACCTCAAAACCATCTCTGGGCTCCAGAATACCTCCCCCCAGGCCACGGGGGGCAGGGAGTGGGCGAACAACCTGAATCTGTTTTTCAATAGGTTTGACCAACCGCCCTCCCCCCTGACTGCACAACAACCACTGCTGCCTCTAAAGAAATCAAGTCCTGCTGCCCACTCCCCACTCCACCAACACCCCCCCACTCCCAACACACAGCCCCCCATCCTGACCCTGACCAGGACCCAGGTGAGGATGGAGCTGAGGAAGATCAAGGCAAGGAAAGCGTCGGGTCTGGACGGCATCAGCACAAAGCTCCTCAAGTCCTGTGCAGACCAGCTGTGTGGGATTGTGACGTACATCTTCAACCTGAGCCTGAAGCTGGGGAGGGTACCACAGCTGTGGAAAACATCTTGTGTGGTACCTGTACCAAAAACTTCCCACCCCAAAGAGCTGAACAGCTACAGACCGGTGGCCTTGACGTCCCACTTGATGAAGACCCTGGAGAGACTGCTCCTTGCTCACCTCCGCCCCCTGGTGGAACCAGCGATGGATCCACTCCAGTTCGCCTACCAGCATGACATTGGGGTGGAGGATGCAGTGATCTTCCCCCTTCACCGTTCTCTGTCCCACCTGAAGAAGCCCGGGAATGCGGTGAGGATATACCCTTTGTTGGCAATGACAGAGGTCAAACATTTTCTGTAAGACTTCACAAGGTTTTCACACACTGTTGCTGGTATTTTGGCCCATTCCTCCGTGCAGATCTCCTCTAGAGCAGTGATGTTTTAGGGCTGTCGCTGGGCAACACGGACTTTCAACTCCCTCCAAAGATTTTCTATGGGGTTGAGATCTGGAGACTGGCTAGGCCACTCCAGGACCTTGATATGCTTCTTACGAAGCCACTCCTTCGTTGCCCGGGCGATGTGTTTGGGATCATTGTCATGCTGAAAGACCCAGCCACGTTTCATCTTCAATGCCCTTGCTGATGGAAGGAGGTTTTCACTCAAAATCTCACGATACATGGCCCCATTCATTCTTTCCTTTACACGGATCAGTCGTCCTGGTCCCTTTGCAGAAAAACAGCCCCAAAGCATGATGTTTCCACCCCCATGCTTCATAGTAGGTATGGTGTTCTTTGGATGCAACTCAGCATTCTTTCTCCTCCAAACATGACAAGTTGAGTTTTTACCAAAAAGTTCTATTTTGGTTTCATCTGACCATACGACATTCCCCCAATCCTCTTCTGGATCATCCAAATGCTCTCTAGCAAACTTCAGATGGGCCTGGACATGTACTGGCTTAAGCAGGGGGACACGTCTGGTACTGCAGGATTTGAGTCCCTGGCAGCGTAGTGTGTTCCTGATGGTAGCCTTTGTTACTTTGGTCCCAGCTCTCTGCAGGTCATTCACTAGGTCCCCATGTGTGGTTCTGGGATTTTTGCTCACCGTTCTCATGATCATTTTGACCCCACGGGGTGAGATCTTGCGTGGAGCCCCAGATGGAGGGAGATTATCAGTGGTCTTGTATGTCTTCCATTTTCTAATAATTGCTCCCACAGTTGATTTCTTCACACCAAGCTGCTTACCTATTGCAGATTCAGTCTTCCCAGCCTGGTGCAGGTCTACAATTTTGTTTCTGGTGTCCTTTGACAGCTCTTTGGTCTTGGCCATAGAGGAGTTTAGAGTCTGACTGTTTGAGGTTGTGGACAGGTGTCTTTTATACTGATAACAAGTTCAAACAGGTGCCATTAATACAGGTCACGAGTGGAGGACAGAGGAGCCTCTTAAAGAAGAAGTTACAGGTCTGTGAGAGCCAGAAATCTTGCTTGTTTGTAGGTGACCAAATACTTATTTTCCATCATAATTTGCAAATAAATTCTTTAAAAATCCTTCAATGTGATTTTCTGGATTTTTTTTCCTCATTTTCACTCTCATAGTTGAGGTATACCTATGATGAAAATTGGAGACCTCTCATCTTTTTAAGTGGGAGAATTTTCACAATTGGTTGCTGACAATATATATATATATATGTATATATTCTTTTTTAATTCCCCCTTCTCTCTACTTCTCTTTCATCTGTGCATGTCTGAAGTGAGTTTCGATCTAAAAACATCTGTTTTTACCAGCATTTAAGTCAACGTTTGCCAAAGGAGCTTAACTTAGGGTGATTTAGGCAAACTCTGTATAACTTAGCCCAGCGCTCAGGAACTTTTACAAACTGAGCACAACTTTCACCAAACATCACCAAATTTTCAGCATGCTGAAAATTCTCAATGAGTACAACTTTCCCCAGCGTTTGCCAACAAACACCAACTATCATTAACTTTTGTCAACTTTTGCCAGCAGAGCCAGATGTTTGCCAAAACGTCAGCGAAAGTTGGTCCAAACGTTGTAGTGTGAATCAACCTAAAAAAGCAGGTCCAGGATGGCAGGAAGCCTTCAGAAATGTTGATCTTTATATGAGCATTGCGTGACACTGATGTCAGCTGACCTGCGCTGAGTATTCTTAGCTTAAGTTAACCTAAGTTTGCAACTGCTACACATGCGCTAGCCTAAGTTGGCAAAAGTTTGACAACGCTGGGAAATTCAAGCAAAAGTAATTTCACAAACGTTGTGAACGCTGTGTTGTGTTGTTGCTTAGTTTTTTGGGTTTTTTTTGTTTTTTTTTTGTCACATTTTGTCTTAGCTTTGTTCCGAATTGTAATCGCTCTTGTTTTGTATTTCTTTTGAATTCTTGGATGGAATATGGGTGGGCAATATAAGCTGCGGCTTCAGCCATCACCCATTTCGGATAACTTATGTTGAACTGTATAATCAGAGGAGTTATTGTCTAATTTGACCTTGTTGGATTTTCTTTCCCCCTTTTGCTATATTATTCAGTTCCTTTTAACCTGTACTATCCGAAATAAAGATTCATTCATTCATTCATTCAACGTTTGGACTGATTTCCCTGTGTTTTCAAAACGTCAGTAAAAGTCAGTCCAAACATTATAGTGTGAATCCAGCCTAACATGTGATTGCCTACATAGAGGCTACACCTCTGTATTCCACTTTCAAACACAGCCTACATTTGGGCCTGGAAAGCCTGGCTTGGCTACCTGATTCAGACAGGAAGACTTTTTTCTACGGGCATGCAGTAGTAACCAATTAATTAATAAACTAATAAATTAGTAGCAGTAAAATAATAACCAATGAACTAAACTAATTAATAACCAGTGGATTAAACTAGTAGGTAATGAATTAAACTTATTAATAACCAACGAATTAAACTAATTAATAAATAATGAAAGTGAAAGTGCCTTTTATTATCATTCTATTCTTAAGAAACAATGCAACGAAATTAAGCTGCTGCTCCCTAAAAAAGACATTGACAATTCATTCATACATTTAGCGTCCTCATGATTACAACGGTAACTAATGCCTAAAACAATGATACCTGAAAGAAAATAAAAATATACATAAGATATGCCTTTATTAGTCCCACAATGGGGAAATTCCAGGATTGCAACAGCACAGGGATAGCAACACTCAGAGCAACAATCAGAAGGCAAGAAAAAACAAGAACATCTAGTAAACATATGTACATATTACTATAAATATATATATATCTATAGACACACAGTGTGGAGCATTGTGGTTGGTGAATGTGCAGCAGAAAGTCTAAGCTCTCTCTCTGCGGATGCGGCGGGCCAGCTGGAAGTCTTTGGGCATGATGGTGACCCTCTTAGCAAAGAACAGACCCACCAGGTAGGCCTCGCTGGCCTCCTGCAGAGCCATGACGGCGAAGCTCAGGAAGCGCAGGTCGGTCTTGAAGTCCTGAGCGATCTCCCTCACCAGGCGCTGGATGGGCAGCTTACGGATGAGCAGCTCCGTGGATTTCTGGTAGCGACGGATCTCTCTCAGAGCCACAGGCCTGTGACGGTGAGGCTTCTTCACTCCGCCGGTGGCCGGAGCGCTTTTCCGAGCAGCCTTGGTGGCTAGCTGCTTCCTGGGGGGCTTTTTCCTCCAGTAGGTTTTACGGGCGGTCTGCTTGGTTCTTGCCATCACTCTTTATTATTCTGTCTTATATTTCTTGCACACTGCCTAAACTCCAGCCCAGCACCCGCGTCGTTTTCGCTACAGCTCCCGGTATGTCGAGTTTCCCATTAGCACCAGGCGGCGGCCGAGTGCTAGCTAACACTAGCTCCTCCCTGCTGTAACGTCTCCCGCTGTAAACAGTGGCTCCGTCCGCCGACTCGGGAGACCCCTGGGGCGATCTGTGAACATAACAATAAATAAGAGTGTACTGGGCAGTGAATAAAATAAAACCATCCTGTACACAAGGTTATTAACTATAAAATGACCTGAAAATGACAACAAGTCTATATGTATTACAAGAGTCCAATGAACTATTGAATGAAACTAATTAATGAATAATGAATAATAATAATGAATTAAACTAATTGAGCTCTTGGGTTTTTTAATGTCATTAAATATCAGATCTCAGTATAAGAAAGGAATAAAAAATTTAGAACATCTTATTCAAGGTGGAAATTTTATCCAATTCAAGGAACTAGTGTCACTGTATGACATCAGTGATAGAAAGTTTCTTGAGTACCAACAGCTTAAATCCATAATAAAAGCAAGATTCAATCTCTATCAGACAGATTAGGAGGTACCAGTTAAAGAGTTTCTAAATCTCCATTCCCCTAAATTGATATTGAAACTACACGGACTGTTAAAACTGGATGAGTCAGTATCTCTTCCAAAATCAAAATGGGAGACAGACCAATCAACTACTAAAGGTGAAAGCGTCTGGACACAAATATGTGTAAAGACTTTTAAGATGACTAAAAACTCTAATTTACAAGTCATACAGTACAAAGTTCTACATAGAACTCATTACACAGGACAAAGAATGTTCAAAATAGGCCTGAGTCACATAGATATCTGCTGCTACTGCACCAGCAACATCCCAGATAGTTATATGCATGCTGTGTGGTCCTGTGCACCAGTCCAAAAGTTCTGGCAGAAGATATGTGAAGACTTGAAGACTCTAGTGGTAGAGCATCTGCCCCCCAGCCGGGAGGTCGTGGTTTCAAGTCCCAGCCGGGTCATTCCAGAGACCATATAAAAAAATGGTACTTCCCGCCTTCTAGCTTGGTACTCAGCATAATAGAATCAGAATCAGAATCAGAATCAGGTTTATTGCCATTGTTCATGTAGTACACAAACTAGGAATTTGTCTCGGTACAATGCTGCAACATTAAACATGATAAGATAAGAGAAATAAACTATACATGTAATAAAGTGTAGGATAAGATTAAGTGATACTGGTCAACAGTTAAAATATATATTAGCCAGCAGCAGATACTGTGGAGAACTATATAGCAGCATAATAGAATGGGGAAAGGAAAAGTTGTTTGTTTTGGTGCCTTGCATGGCAGCAGCCCCTCTGATTCTAGATGGGATTAACATTGTAGATAGGAGAAACATAATTTCCTTCTACTGTACATGATTGGCTGTATGGACTGAATGACAATAAAGTTGGCTTCTTCTTCTACTTATCGGCATGGCTTAGGTATCATCTCACATCCTCTCCCACACTTTGCTTACTTGATGATTTAATTGAAATGAATATAGAGGTAAGGATGCCACAAATGGTTCTCACTGCCTCATGCGTCACAAAGAAAACTACAGTGATCCCTCACTTATCGCGATTAATGGGGTCCAGAACCGATCGCGAAAACTGAAAAACCGCGAAGTAGCGTCACCCCCCCCATTTTTTACATACATTTTTTTTGTGTATATATAATATCAATAAGTGTATATTAACCCTATAAATGCATATGTTATCATTAGAACATTAAAGAATAGTTTGAAACATGTAAATAAAATATTAATAATATAAATAATATACATAAAATAATGTATAAATAATATAAATAATACATACGTTCATTCTCTCACTCTCTCTCTCGGCGGGAAGGCGTAGAGGCAGCAGCGACGTCTCGGCCAATCAGCTTGCGAGATTCCCGAGCCGAGCCAACACGAGAACAATCTCTTAGGGGGGGTGGGATGCTGGCCAGCGAATCAGAGAGGTGGATTCTGAGTTGTGCCGGCTCTCCGTGTAGTCTCCCTGCCTTCTGCTAGCGCCCGGGCAACTTTTTTCTCAATTTTGAATTTTTGATGAATATTTTTGAAAAATCCGCGATGCACTGAGGGCGCGAAAGGTGAGGCGCGAAGTAGCGAGGGATCACTGTATTCTCATGAATTGGAAATCAAGACATAATTTATGCATGACTCACTATAATAACCTACTATCAGATTATATTAGCCTGGAGAGAATGTCTGTGTCCTCTCAAAACCAACTGGCTGAATTCAGTTCTCTCTGGTCCCCATTTATTAATTCTATAACCTGAGGGGTGGTGGGCGGTAGTTCGTTCTTCTTGGTGTCTCTGGTGGCTGGCTGCGCCCTGACCACAAGGGGTTTCTGTGACCCACTGGGGCTGGTGTCTGGGGAGCCTGTTCTGGGGTGGCTGTGTGTCTGGCCGGGCCGGGGGGGGGGAGGAGTTCATTGGGGAGGGCGTGGCCCTGGGCCACCTGGCCTTGCCTCCTGGGTGGAGCTGGGTCTGGCCCTGGACCCTTGGTGCTGGGGGGGGGGCATTCCCCCAATGGGTCAGGGTCAGGCCATCCCCGGTGCGTCCCTACGCGGTGGGGTAGTCCCCTCCCCGGGGCCCTGGTGGCGCTCCAGGGGCTGGTACTTGCATCCCGGGGGGGGGGGCATTCTCCTGGGCCTGTGAATGTGGGAGTGCGTGTGTGTGTGTGTGTGTGTGTGTGTACAAGTGTAAGTGTGTGTGCACATGTGTGTGTGCAGGTGTGCATGAGTGTGGGTGTGTGTGGGTTCATGTGTGTGTGTGTGGGTTCTTGCATGAGTGTGTGTGTGTTGTGTGTGGGCATGTGGGGTTATGTGTGTGTGTAGGTGGGGATGTGTGATAGTGAGTGTGTGTTTGTGCACATGAGGGTGGGTGCGGGTACCTGTGGCTGGATGTGAGGGGATGGAGGATTTGTGTGTGGGCAGGGGGACCTCGTTGGGTGGTGGGGGTGGGGCGGACTATCTGGTGGCCTAGGGGTTGGTGGTTTGGGGCCTACTTTTCCCGGCCATCCTGCCGTTGTGTCTCGGGGTGGGGCACTTTGCCACATTGCCTCCGGTGTCCTTGGTGCCAGGTGTGTGTGACGCTCAGGGGTGACCAGGGCGGCCGTTGGCATGGGTTGACAGCCGTGTTGCTGTCAGTTTGCTCCCGGGTGGTTGTGGCCGTGGGGCGGCCTGCCACTGTCAGTGTGTGTCTGGGGTGGGTGGTTGGTGGGTTTGCAGTGGGGACTCTGGGGTGTCACTTGGCATGTGGGGTGCCACATGGATCCAGCCCATTGTTCATTATTGTTAGTACTGTTGTTGTGTGTGTTCGTGTGTGGATGTGGGTGTGGCTGCTCCATCATGCTTGTGGTTCTGGGGGCACCGGAGTGTGACGCTGGTGGGTCCTGGGCTGCTCGACCTGGCGGTCCTTGCTCTGTGTTGGGATCTAGGGGCAGTGGGTGGCCTCTTGAACCAGTTTGCAAGCTGGTCTCTGGGAAGGGGGCGCTCCCTTTTGGACCACCTCCCTCCCAGTTCTACTGCTCCTCCGTCTCCCCCTGATTCTGGGTGGAAAATACATCTTCTTGGATGCACTTAGGGTTTTGGGGTGGGGGTGAGCTGAATTGTGTCAGTAAAGGGGATACCTCTGTCTGCTGCACTGTGGGGCCGCCCTCACCTCAATTTTAATTGCACTATAGACACTGAGGGCTTTTTTGGTTTACCGGTTTGCCGCTGAGTGTGAAGCGGCTGGGTGAGAATCAGCACCTCCAAGTCCGAGTCCATGGTCCTCAGCTGGAAAAAGGTGGATTGTCCTCTCTGGGTTGGGGACAGGCTCCTGCCCCAAGTGGAGGAATTTAAGTATCTTGGGGTCTTATTCACGAGTGAGAGGAAAATGGAGCGAGAGATTGACAGACGGATCGGAGCAGCATCTGCAGTGATGCGGACGTTGTACCGGTCTGTTGTGGTGAAGAGGGAGCTGAGTTCTAAGGCAAAGCTGTCAATTTACTAGTCAATGTACGTTCCTACGCTCACCTATTGCCACGAGCTTTGGGTAATGACCGAAAGAACGAGATCGCAGATACAAGTGGCTGAAATGAGCTTTCTCCGTAGGATTGCTGGACTCACCCTCAGAGATAGGGTGAGGAGCTCAGTCATCCGGGAGAGGCTCAGAGTAGAACCGCTGCTCCTCCACATTGAAAGGAGTCAGTTGAGGTGGTATGGGCATCTGATTAGGACGCCTCCTGGACGCCTCCCACTTGAGGTGTTTCGGCCATGTCCCACTGGGAGGAGACCCCGGGGCAGACCCAGGACTCGGTGGAGAGACTATGTCTCCCAGCTGGTCTGGGAACGCCTTGGTATCCTCTCTGAAGAGCTGGAGCAGGGGGCTGGGGAGAGGGAGGTCTGGGCTTCTCTGCTTGAACTGCTGCCTCCGCGACCCGGACCTCTGGAAAAACGGGAAAAGATGGATGGATGGATGGACACTGAGGGCTTGGAGGGATGGGAGCCCCACTAGCAGTGGCTAGTGGTGCTCCAACCACCATTCCCCCAATTTTAATTGCACTATGGTAGTTCACACACCTGCACACAATCACATCACACAACTAACACACACCCATCATGATTCGTGCATGGGAGGGGGGTCTTCCCCCACCCCTATTTCCCTCCTTCTGCCGGGGCCCTGTGGCCCGTTATGTTGTCAAAATCCCTGGGTGCTGCTGAATGAATAGGTGCAAGGAAGGGAGTGAGAGGGTGATTGAATAAGAGAGTAAGGGAGAGTGAGGGAGTGATGAGAGGAGATGGTGGTGGTGGGTTAGTTTTGTGTGGTGCTTTGCATGTCAGGTGGCATCTCGGAGCGCCTGCGGTGGTCCACTGATTAGTTACACAGGTGGGCGTTGGGGGTGGTGGTCTCTTTCTGTTTCTTCCTCAGCCACCCTGGGGTGGGTCGGCGGGGGTGTGGCTGCTGGCCTGCGCCGGCAGTCTCTCTGGCTGCTGCCGTACGCTGGTGTACGTTCAAGCTTGCTGCATCTGCACCGTGGCTGCCCTAAGTAATAAGGGTGAATAAGTGTGGGTGAGTGTGTGGGGTAAAGCACAAGTGGATGTGAGTAAGTCGGAGCGTGAGTGAGAGTGTCTGTATAAGTGAACGTGAGTGAGTGCGGGTGATTCTGAGGGGGAGTGGGAGTGAAATTGAGTGGGTGCAGGAGGGAGAGAGTGGGATGGAGTGGGGGAGAGGGCAAGCGAGAGTGAGTGAATGGATGTGGGTGCAAGTGGGTGCGTATGAGAGCATGAGGGTGTAAGTGTGTGGGCATGAGTGTGTGTGCTGGATGGGAAGTGCTGGATTGAGAGGGTTGCGCCTCTTGGTTGCGTGGGCTCCTATAGGGGGACCAGGCCCCCAGGGGGACCCTGTGCCTTGCTGCTGCCTTCTTTGGCCATGGGTGTCCCTGTGGTGTGCGGCGGTGGTGCTGGGGTGGGGACGGGCCCGCTGTGGGGTGTCTGGCGGGCCACGCCGGGGGCACGGGCCAGTCTCTGGCCCAGGGGATAGGGGCACTGGCCTTCCAGTGCCTGGGGTCCTGTTTGGGGGGCGGGGGTTGGCCGGTCCAGGGGCGTGGGCCTGCTGCACTAGCTGCTTGGCGGCCCGGCCTCTCTCGGCTGGCCGTCCCTCCTGGGGCGAATGCCTTGCTGTCCCGGGGCTTGTTGGCCTTGGGGCATTTGTACTCTGTGGTGGTTGGTGGCATTGTCCTGCTTGCTCTTAGTTTCTTGGGGGGGTGGGGGTTGCCACCTTCGTTGGTCCCTGACAGTCCACTCACATGCACACACTTATTTTGCACACGCTCTCATACACATACACACGTATGCACACACACACACACACACACACACACACACACACACACACACACACACACACACACACACACACACACACATGTTTCTCCCTTAGCAGGTGCAGATACCAGACTCATGTTGAGACCTCTTCAGTGGAAGAAGCAGTATTTTCTGTATGTTTCAGTTGTTAGTTTTTTGTCTTCTTTGTTTGTTTCTCTCTCTTTTCATTCCCCCTCCCCACCCCCACCTTTCCCCACCCCCCACCACGTCAAATCCTTCATGGATAAAACAATTTAAATAAAGTATTAAAAGTTACTCTCACCCAAAGATGCTTGGATATGCTCCAGCACCCCCACAACCCGAAAAGGATTAAGCAGAAGATGATGAATGAATGAATTAAAAGTTACTACAAGGGGAGTTTATAACAATATGCAGTACATATACAGTATATGTACTGTTTAAAGCTCCTTTTGGCAAAGTAAATCTGTTTGGCACAATAAGGAAAGCAGATTTCTGTTCTGCACACCTAGCTGCCTGACAGGACAAGAAGAGAAAAAACATCAGATCTCGTGATGGAAGACATATTTCCACATTAGTGGAGAAAGTGTTATCTTATTTTGAAGCTCTGACCTGGGTTCCTGTCCATTTCTTCTGGTCCACTCAACAGTTGAGCATGATAGCAGTTCTCTGAACTTTAGAACCATTCTCTGAAATGCCTCAGCTGTTGTACAGTCAAAGGTTCAGGATAGAAGAGGTTCCTCCATCTAATGTTGATTTTTGTTTTTTTACAGTAAAGATGTCCAACCACAGGAACGCTGAGGAAGAAAGAGGAGGAGGAGGAGGAGGAGGAGGAGGAGGAGGGTGGTCCTCCTTAGCTCTTGCAGTAGGAGCTGTTGGTGCTGTTGGTGCTGTTCTCTGTAAGTACCAAAGACAAGAATCAGTACCAGTGCTATGATAAAGGAACATCTCTGATGTTCTCCTTCCTTTCCCCCAACCATAATTCAGTTGGGGTCTGGAAGAAGAAAAGAGAGAGCGAGGTGGGCATCCAGAAGAACCGTGTCTTAATATCGGACTTCGAGAAGACCAGAGAGATGGAAGTCATGATCCAGAAGAACCAGGCTTCAATATTGGACCTCGAGAAGAAGACCAGAGAGTTGGATGCCACGGTCAAGGAGAACCAGGTCTCAAAATCTGACTTCGAGAAGAAGATCCAGAAGAACGAGGAATCAATATCAAACCTTAAGAAGCAGATCAGAGAGTGTTGTATCTCTTGACTGTTTTTTGTAATAAACTGAGTTTCAGTCAGATTTGGTTCTGTTTTCTCATTATGTTATCACATAATTACCTTTGGTTCTGTCCTCATATACACAGGTACCATTCTAAGGTAGTTTTAATTAACTTTCTGATGGAACATATGGACTGTTCAGTCACTGTGGTTACTAGTCAACTGCTAACCTAGAACTTCATTTCCCATGATGCAGTGCTTGTCAACTGGCCTGTAAAGCATTTACCCAATGGGTTCCACTCAAATTCTCTTAGTCTCCAGTATATCTGGTTATAATAGAGATAACTGTGGTTTTTAGACTTTATTTTCCTCAGACCGACGTAGGAGACCATTGTCCCAAACTGGAGAGAACAAAGACCCAAAATTAAGAAAAAAATGTTTGAAATATGAATAAAACACGTGGTACTTCTGGTGGCGTGGACAGCTGCTGACCCTGAGGGTCTGGTCTTTTGGTAGTAAGTCGTCCTGTTAACTCTGTTGTTGTTTGAATGTTCTCCCTTCTTATGTTGTGTAATATAAGAACAGACTCACACTCGCTGGATTCAGTGGTGGAAGTGAAAGCTGGTGTTAAGCTTCATCATCTATCACATACTCAAGGAATCTTTGTGATAATGCTGTCTGTGAACTTTAAACCCATATCACCTGTCCCTCAATAACAAACCTGTAGCAGGAAAAGGAAGAAAAGAGGTTCCGGGGAGGAGATTGTAACAAACTGAGAAGACGAGGAGGCGAACACCCTTTCCTCATTATAACTCTGTCAGATCATCAAGTGTTTCAAGGAGAATTTTCGTATCAGTAACCAGATGGACTTCATGGAGACATGGCTTCACGAGAACAATGCTGGAGTTGACGTGGGAGGACTTACAGTCATACGAGCAGACTGGTGACATCTGACAGATCCATCAATTCAATTCAACTTTATTTATATAGCACCACTTCACAACAGCAATCATCTCATAGCACTTTCAACTGTTGGGGAAACCCCCACAATTGCAGAAAGACCCCAGCAATCAGGCGATCTCCTGTGAGCAAGCGCTTGGCGTTGGAGGAGAGGAAAAACTCCTTTTTAACAGGAAGAAACCTCCAGCAGAACCAAGCTCAGGGAGGGGCAGTCATCTGCTGCGACTGGCTGGGGTGAGGGGATAGAGAAGATAAAAAGAACAGACATGTAGAGAGCAAACAGCACGATGGGGACTCAATCTATGGGAGAGAACAAGCAGATGTTAATGACCAGAAAAAAAAAAAAAATTCATTGAGAGTGAAGAAAGGAATGAAGCCCTGGCTGTCTAAACCTAATAGCAGCATAACTAAGGGAGGGTTCAGAAACACATGATCCCTCCCTAATTATAGGCTATATCAAAAAGGTAGGTTTTAACCCTATTCTTAAAAACAGAGATCGAGTCTGACTCCCGAGTCCAGATTGGTAGCTGGTTCCACAAGAGAGGAGCTTGATAACTGAAGGCTCTGCCCCTCATTGTACTTTTAGAGATTCTAGGTGTTACAAGTAATCCAGCATTTTGGGAGCGTAGTGCTCTGTTAGGATAATAGGGTAATATCAGATCTTTTAAATAAAAAGAGGCCTAATTGTTTAGAGCTTTAAAAGTGAGAAGAAGGATTTTAAACTTAATTCTAAACTCTATGGGAAGCCAATGAAGGGAGCCCAGAACCGGAGATGTATGTTCTCTATTTTTAGTACCTGTTAAAACTCTTGCAGCAGCATTGTGGCTCAACTGAAGACTTTTTAGAGATGTTTTAGGACAGCCTGATAATGAAGAGTTACAATAATCTAATCTCAAGCTAACAAAAGCGTGGATCAGTTTCTCAGCATCACTCTGAGACAAGATGCTCCTAATCTTGGCAATATTACACAAATGATAGAAGGCAGTCTTAGAAACAAATTTAATATGTGAATTGAAGGACAGATCTTGATCAAAAATAATTCCAAGGTTCCTCACAGAGCTATTAAGAGAAAGAGTAACCGCATCCAAACTAAAAGTTTGATTTGGAAAGGTATTTCTAAGGTTTTTTGGACCAACAAGAATGACTTCAGTCTCCTCTGAATTTAATTGCAGGAAATTACAAGTCATCCAAGCTTTGATTTCCTTAAGACAGGCTTCTAACTTGGCTAATTGATTACTATCATGTGGCTTTATTGACAGGTATAATTGTGTGTCATCTGCATAACAATGAAAATGTATACAGTGCTTCCTAATAATGTTGCCTAATGGAAGCATATATAAACTAAAAAGAGTAGGGCCTAGCACAGATCCCTGTGGAACTCCATGACTGAGCTTTGAGTTGAAAGAAAACTCATTATTGACATGAACAAACTGGAACCTCTCAAATAAATAAGATCTAAACCACTGCAACAAAGTTCCAACATAGTGCTCTAATCTCTCCAGAATATTATGATCGATAGTATCAAAAGCTGCACTAAGGTCTAAAAGGACAAGTATAGAAACAAGTCCATTATCAGATGTGATGAGGAGGTCATTAGTGACCTTCACTAAAGCTGTTTCAGTACTATGATGGATTCTAAACCCTGATTGAAACTTTTCAAATAAACCATTTCCCTGCAAGTGGTCAAATAATTGCGTAGCAACAACTCTTTCTAAGATTTTTGAAATGAAAGGGAAATTAGAGATTGGTCTATAGTTAGCTAAAACTCCTGGATCCAGGGTTGGCTTTTGAGTAAGGGTTTAATTACAGCCGTTTTAAAAGCCTGCGGTACATGGCCTAAAGTTAATGAAAAGTTGATTATTTGAAGAATAAAGCGACCAATAACTGGGAAGACTTCTTTAAATAACCTGGTAGGAATAGGGTCTAAAAGACAAGTTGAAGGCTTGGAGGAGGAAACTATTTTGTCTAACTCTAAAAGGTCAATTGGAGTAAACTGATCCACACAGATGTCAGTTGAAGGAGTTGTAGTAGTTACTGAATTTAAGTTAACGGTGGGAAGAATCTGACTGATTTTGTCTCTGATAGATGAAATTTTATTATTGGAAAAAGTTCATAAAGTCCTGACTAGTAAGCTCTAAGGGAATGCTAGGATTGACAGAGTCCTGACTCTTTGTCAGCCTAGCTAGAGTACTAAAAAGAAACCTGGAATTATTCTTGTTCTCTTCTATTAATGCAGAATAATAACTCGTTCTAGCTTTTCTCAGAGATTTTTTATAAATTAAAAGATGATTTCTCCAAGCTAAATAGATTTCATCTAAATTAGTGGAGTGTGGAGTGTGTAAATAATGAGGCGGATTTGGCTCAGACGATTTATTACACATCTCACACAAGAAGCATAGACAGAATGAGATCTTAGCACAGACTCTTCTCTTAAATAGCAAGGCATTCCTCTAGAAGCTTCTAACACACAAAAGGTCACATTGCATTCACTTCCTTAATCCTTTACCATTCCTCTAGAAGTTTTTAACACACAAAAGGTCACACTGCATTCACTTCATTCATCCTTCACACCTCCCTGTTATCTCACCAGGGAACCTCTGCTCTTGTTCTTGTCTAATAACTCCGTTTGGTTTATTCGAGTTTTTACGCATGCCATTCAGACTTAAAGGGGCAGCTCAGACGTTCCAACGCATGATGGATGCGGTGCTTCACGATCTCCCTTTCGTGTTCGTCTACCTGGACGACATTTTAGTAGCCAGCGCGTCCGAAGACGAACACGAAAAACACCTGGCCACAGTTTTCCGAAGGTTGGGAGATCACAGGTTAATAATCAGCCCAGTGAAGTGTCAGTTCGGGGTGGCGCAGATCGATTTTTTAGGACACCGCGTCTCCCCCGAAGGAGCAGTTCCGCTTCCTGACAAAGTGCACGCTGTGGCAGATTTTCCCCTGCCGCAGACAGTCAGGGCGTTGCAGGAGTTTTTGGGAATGGTGAATTTTTATAACTGTTTTCTCCCCCGCGCGGCGCAACTCATGCAGCCGCTGTATGCCGCGCTCAAAAAAAAGAAACCCGCGGATAAGGTCGAGTGGTCCCCGGAGTGGGACCACTCGACTCGGGAGGTGAAAGCTTTCACCTCCCGACCACCACTCGGGAGGTGAAAGCAGCCTTGGCAAAGGCTGCGTTGTTGGCACACCCAGACCCAACGGCCCGCATAGCGCTCACCACTGATGCGTCAGAGGTGGCCATAGGGGCGGTCGTGGAGCAACATGTAGCCAGGGTTTGACAGCCCCTCGCCTTTTTCAGCAGGACCTTGCGCGATAGCGAATGTAAATGCAGCGCTTTCGACAGGGAGCTGCTCGGTCTCCATTTGGCCATCCGCCACTTTCAGTTCTGGTTGGAAGGACGCACTTTCACCGCGTTCATTGATCACAAACCGCTAACATTCGCGATGGCCAAGGTCTCTGAATCGTGGTCAGGCCGGCAGCAGAGACAGCTGGCCACCATATCAGAGTTTACCACTGATATTCAGCATGTGGCGGGCAAACTCAATATAGTGGCAGATTGCCTCTCGTGCGCCATGGCGGCCCCAGTCAGCGTAGGGTTAGATTATGCAGCCATGGCCGCGGAGCAGGTTAATGACGCAGACGTGCGCGTGCTCCAGTCTGGACCAACAGGGTTAAGGCTGGAGAGCAGGGTGCTGCAAGACGGTATGCCCCCCCAATCTGCGATGTCTCCACTGGACGGCCACGTCCAGTAGTACCGGCCGCGTGGCGCTGCCGTGTTTTTGACTCGGTTCATTCTTTGGCGCAC
Organism: Pholidichthys leucotaenia; assembly: GCA_020510985.1. Classification (NCBI taxonomy): domain Eukaryota; kingdom Metazoa; phylum Chordata; class Actinopteri; order Cichliformes; family Pholidichthyidae; genus Pholidichthys; species Pholidichthys leucotaenia. The sequence goes on along the minus strand of CM035839.1, from coordinate 436,134,613 downwards.
CCTGGAGTGCGCGCGTCAAAAGGTCAAAGAGTGGGCAGCAGCCTGCACAGCGTGTCAATGAGCCAAAGTACACAGGCACACGAGGGCTCCTTTGGAACAGTTTCACATTCTGGCCAAGAGGTTCGATCACGTTCATGTGGACCTCGTTGGACCCCTCCCGCTGTCACAGGGGTGCACACATCTACTGACAATGGTGGACCGCACCACGCGCTGGCCTGAAGTGGTCCCACTGGCATCAACCACGGCCGAGGAAGTGGCACGCGCGTTTTTAACAGCTTGGGTGGCGCCCTTCGGCGTTCTGTCAGACATTACGTCCGACAGAGGCCCTCAATTTGTTTCCGAGCTTTGGTCGACAATGGCCCGCAGCCTGGGTGTCACAATTCACCTCACAACCGCGTACAATCCGCAGGCTAACGGGTTATGCGAACGTTTTCATAGGTCATTGAAAGCGGCTCTCAGAGCATCACTGACGGATACAAATCGGGTTGACAAGTTACCATGGGTGTTATTGGGGTTGTGTTCTGCACCTAAAGAGGATCTAGAAGCCTCCCCAGCGGAGCTCGTGTTTGCGCAGCCACTCCGGCTGCCTGGGGAGTTTCCTCCAGATAACCCTGTGCCAAACGCCTCACCGTCTCAGCTGTTGCTGAGTAACATAGAATCAAGCATGCTGCCCGGCCCCGCACACCACAGTTTTCCGCGCGTTTTTGTGCCTAAAACTTTGAAGAACGCAGAGTTTGTTTTTGTTAGACACGATGCGCATCGAACCCCGCTGCGACCGCCTTATGACGGACCATTCAGAGTGCTAGAAACAGGGGACAAGCAGTTTTTGCTAGATTTGGGGGGTAGGAAAGAGAAAATTGGCATAAACAGACTTAAACCCGCTTTTGTGGTGGCAGATGAGGAAGTGCTGTTGGCAAAGGCCCCGCGGCGAGGTAGACCACCACCGAGGGTTTCACACAGTAATGTTTCCCAAAGTAATGTTTCCCCAGAACACCCGCAGAGACTGACAAAGGGTTTCCGCCCCCAGACGGCAAACCCCCAGCGTGACAGCGCCACAGAGATGGTGAACCCCAGCTACAGCAGATTCGGCAGGAGGCTGAAGCCTATCCAGCATGTGGACTGATGTGTATTGATGCTATCATGGCATGCATGTGGTTATCTTCTTGTTGTTCTGTTTTTCTAAAATGCTGGGGGGGTGGGGCTTGTGTGGTGAACACACATGGGACCTGTTGGACCGGTTTTGGACTCACATTTTAGGTCAGAACAAAGGCAGGAAACTTAGCCTTGGTATGCAAGACTGGAGACTGTGGGGGGTCAATTAAGGGATTAAGGAAAGGATGCATGGGAGACAGTGGAAGTGATATCATGGAGAGAAATGCATTGTGACTGTCTTTATTATGCAAGGTGGTCTGTGTGACATGTGATCTATGAGGTGTGAAGTCCCTGATATTTAAGGACGAGAGTTTACTGTTTCGCTCTCTTTTCTCTGCTTTGAAATGATGGAGATGTGAATAAAGCTGACTCTGAGAAAGAACTCTGCTTCGTCATTTTCACATCTTCCACAGGTTTGTTATTAAAGGCGGAAGAAAAGTTCACAAATAAAAGCCTGGCGTGTGTCCCATTAAAATCCAGATGTTTAAAAAGCATGTTAAACAGAGTGACAGTGGCATCTTCCACTCCTCTGTGAGGCCTATAGGCAAACTGCAGAGGATCCAATGCATGCTCAGTCTGCTTTAAGACCTCACATCTGACCAGTTTTTCAAAAATTTTCATTAAAATTGAAGTCAAAGCAACTGGTCTAAAGTCATTTACCGTTTTAAACAACAATTCAGCAAACCATTAAGACTGCTTTCTTCCATCTACATAATATTTCTAAAATTAGGTCCATCCTGTCTCATAAAGATGCAGAGAAACTTGTCCATGCCTTTATCACCTCTATGCTAGACTATTGTAATTCACTTTTATCAGGTTGTCCTAGTAAGTCCATAAAGTTTCTCCAACTCATTCAGAATCCAGCTGCACGTATCCTGACGAGAACAGGGAGAAAAGATCACATTGGCCTAGAAATCACTCCCCCTTCCTCCTGTGGGATCCTCAGATCGCAACTGTGTACATTTGCTGCCCACATATAAAACTGCTCTCAGAAGAGGCAAGGTGGAGACGAGAGACATTGATGTGTGGACAGAAGATTCAGTGCACAGCCTCCAGGAATGCTTTGACTGTACAGACTGGGAGATGTTCACACTGTCCTGCGGGGATGATTTGGACTCTTTGGTGGACGTCACATGCTATTACATGGCTTTCTGTAAAAATAAGATTGTTCCACGTAAACGTGTCAAAATATATCCCAACATCAAACCATGGGTTACAAAATCAGTTAAATCCTGCTTACAGAAGAAAGCACTTGCCTTTAAACAGGGGTCTGTTTCTGAGCTACAGGTTGCCACAAAGGAGCTGAAGGCCGAAATTTTAAGAGCAAAACAGAATTATAAATCAGAGTTGGAAAGGAAGATGGCAACAAAGAAACTTGGTTCAGCCTGGGCCAGTATGAAAACTATTGCAGGCCTTCAGAGCACAGAGCGCAGTAATCGTGTGTTTTTAGATGGTTTTAATTCAGACACAGAGCTGGCTAATACTCTTAATTGTTTTTATGGTCGTTTTGACTCCTTTGATTTTAGCACAGAAACCCAAGATTTGAAACAGAAACTCAAAGACAATCAGCACTTTAATATTGAGGTGCAGGATATTAAAAGGGAGTTCTGCGCTGTAAAAGTGAACAAAAGTCAGGGCCCTGATATTATATGTGGGCGCCTGGTAAAGTCCTGTGCACATGAACTGAGTCCTATATTTCATTACATTTTCAATAAGTCCTTACAGACACAACGTGTGCCTAAGATCTGGAAAGAAGCTGTGATTGTTCCCGTTCCAAAATCCAGCTGTCCTAAAACGATAAACGACTTTAGACCAGTTGCTTTGACTTCAATTTTAATGAAAATTTTTGAAAAACTGGTCAGATGTGAGGTCCTAAAGCAGACTGAGCATGCATCGGATCCTCTGCAGTTTGCCTATAGGCCTCACAGAGGAGTGGAGGACGCCACTGTCACTCTGTTTAACATGCTTTTTAAACATCTGGATTTTAATGGGACACGCCAGAGTTTTATTTGTGGACTTTTCCTCTGCCTTTAATACAATCCAACCTCATATCTTAGTTGAAAGGCTCCTGCAGCAATTTGACTTGAGCAATAATCTGGTGGGCTGGATTCTGGATTTCTTAACCAACAGGACACAGAGAGTAAGGGTCAATGGTTCATTGTCTGACCTAAAGTGCTCTTCTACTGGCTCTCCTCAGGGGTGTGTGTTGTCACCACTACTCTTCATCCTGTACACAAACATGTGTCGGAGCAGACATGACAACAGACACATTATAAAGTATGCTGATGACTCAGTTATTGTCAGTCTCCTCCAGGATGGTGAGAGTGGCCACGGCCCAGTAGTTGATGACTTTGTTCACTGGTGTGAGGATTCCTACCTGCAGCTGAATACGACAAAAACTAAAGACATGATTATTGACTTTAGGAGGAAAACTCCCAGGCACAAAGTCACCGTACTAAAAGGTCAGACCACCGAATGTGTACAATCCTACAAATATCTTGGGACGATTATTGATAGTAATTTAAACTTTGAAGAGAACTGTGAAAGGGTGTGCAAAAAGGGTCAGCAACATTTGCATTGCTTGAGAAAACTTGCACGCTTCCAAGTTGACCAAACCATAATGACAATGTTTTATCGGGCTTTTATTGAATCTGTTTTATCCTTTTCTTTAGTGTCATGGTTTGGTCAAATAAAACTGAAACAGAGGAAATCCTTGGATCAGGTAGTTAGATGGTCCAGTCGTTTGCTTGGTGAGCCACAGCTGAGCCTGACATCCCTGTACACCAGACAAGTACAGAGGATGGCTCGTCGCTGGCCTCCGTCGGTCTATGATGACCATGGAAGAGAATCCTAAACGTCTACTCTGCTGGAACAGCACCGCCTGTGGCTGAACAGGCCGATGCGCGAATGACAGTCCCTGTCACGCAGGTCACACTTGTGGGTGGTCTCCGTGCTGCTGGGTCTGTGGCGGTTCTTCCTGCGGGTCCTTTTTTCATCTGCTGCAGCAGTCAGTCTCTCTTCACCCGCCTTGAGCTGTCTGGTCAGGGTGCCTCTCCATTTGGAGCGGTCCGTTGCAAGGTCCTCCCAGCGCTCTGTGTTGATATCCAGGGCCTTCATGTCTCTCTTGCAGACGTCTCTAAAGCGCAGCTGTGGGCGGCCAACGTCTCTCCTGCCAGTTGCCAGTTCTCCATAGAGGACGTCTTTGGGGATTCTGCCATCCTCCATACGGTGAACGTGGCCTAGCCAGCGGAGCCTGCGCTGCCTGAGTAGAGTGAACATGGAGGGAAGGCCGGCGCGGGACAGAACTTCTGTGTTGGGCACTTTGTCCTGCCAGGATATGTCCAGGATGTGGCGAATGCAGCGCAAGTGGAAGGAGTTCAGTCTCTTTTCCTGCCGGGCGTATGTTGTCCACGTCTCACTCCCATAGAGCAGTGTGCTGATGACGCAGGCGTTGTACACTGCCATCTTCGTCTTGACAGAGAGTTTGGGATTCTCCCACACTCGTGTGGTGAGGCGAGCGAGTGTGAAGGCTGATTTTCCAATCCTCTTGTTGATCTCTGTATCAAGGGAGAGGTTGTTGCTGATCGTGGACCCCAGGTACGTGAACTGATTCACGACCTCCAGCTTGTAGTCATCAATGGTGATGGTTGGTGGTGCTTCCGTGCCTTGCGCCAAGACGTTAGTCTTCTTCAGGCTGATGGTAAGCCCGAAGTCCTTGCATGCCTGGGAGAAGCGGTCCATCAGGGTCTGAAGCTCCTGCTGTGTGTGGGTTGTGACTGCAGCGTCGTCTGCAAACAGCATGTCTCTGATTAGAGCCTCGCGTACTTTGGTTCTGGCTTTCAGGCGGGCGAGGTTGAAAAGCCTGCCGTCAGATCTTGTGTGCAGGTAGATTCCCTCTGTTGCTGTGCTGAAGGCATGCCTCAGGAGCATAGCAAAGAAAATCCCAAAGAGGGTTGGCGCAAGTACACAGCCCTGTTTCACTCCGCTGCGTATGTTGAATGGCTCTGAGACGTTGCCATCGTGCTGCACTATCCCCTGCATGTTGGTGTGAAACGATTCGATGAGGCTTTGCAACTTTGGTGGGCATCCTATCTTTGGCAGGATCTTGAAAAGGCCCTCTCTGCTGACCAGATCGAACGCTTTGGTGAGGTCGATGAAGGCGACGTACAGGGGCATGTTCTGTTCTCTGCATTTCTCCTGGAGTTGGCGGATGGAGAATATCATGTCTACCATCGATCGCTCAGCGTGGAAGCCACACTGAGACTCGGGGTAGACACGTTTGGCAAGCTTCTGTAGACGAACGAGAACAACTCGTGCGTAGACTTTGCCAACAATGCTGAGGAGGGAAATGCCCCTGTAGTTGTTGCAGTCGCTTCTCTCCCCTTTGCTTTTGTAGAGGGTGATGATCTTGGCATCCCTCATGTCCTGTGGTACGGCACCTTCCTTCCAGCACTGGCAGAGGACGTCATGCAATGGCAGCAGTAGGGCGGTCTTGCAGTGCTTGATCAGGTCAGGGGGTATGCCGTCGTTGCCGGGTGCCTTGCCAGCGGCCAAGCTATCAATGGCCTTATTGAGTTCGTCGATGGTTGGCTCGGCGTCAAGTTCGTCCATGGATGGCAGGCAGTCGATGGCATCAAGGGCTGACGGTGTCACAGTGTTCTGTCTGGAGTAGAGGTCGGAGTAGTGTTCCACCTATCTCTCCATCTGCTTGTTCTTCTCTGTGATCATCTCCCCAGTGGAAGATTTGAGGGGGGCCGTCTTGCTCTGAGCCGGACCAAGTGCTTTCTTGATGCCATCGTACATACCACGGATGTTCCCTGTTATGGCAGCAGTTTGAATGTCTTGGCTGAGCTGAGTCCAGTACTCGTTGGCACAGCGCCGAGCAGTCTGCTGAACTTTGCTTCTCGCAGCCCTGAGAATCTGGAGATTCTTCTCGTTTGGGTACTTCTTGTACTCAGCAAGTGCTGAGCGCTTGGCTTCAATGACGGGGGTCATCTCGGTCAACTTGGCATCAAACCAGTCCTGTGACTTCGAGGTCTTCCTCCCAAAGGTAGCCAAGGCTGTGCGGTAGATGGTGTTTCGCAGCTCTTCCCACTTCTGCTTTGCAGATTCTCCTCCTTGTGGTACACCAAGTTCCTTCTCAAAGGTGGAGGCAAACTGCTCAACAAGTTCTGGTTGGGCCATCTTGCTGGTGTCAATCCGTGCTTTTCCAGGTTGTCTAGCACGATGGAATTTCTTCAGCTGCAGCTTGACCTTGCAACACACCAATGAATGGTCTGTGTCGCAATCTGCACTCTGGAACGAACGGGTGATTAGCACGTTCTTCAGTTAGGTGCGCCTGGTCAGGATCAAGTCTAGCTGGTGCCAGTGCTTTGAGCGCGGATGTTGCCAGGAAACCTTGTGTTGGGGCTTGGTCTTGAAGAACGAGTTTGTGATGCACAGATCGTGATATGTGCAGAACTCGAGCAGCCGCTGTCCGTTGTCGTTCATTCTGCCCATGCCAAAAGGTCCAAGACAGGAGGGCCAGGAGTCGTGGTCAGCACCCACTCTGGCATTGAAGTCTCCAAGGAGAATGAGTTGTTCAGAGTTGGGGATGATCCTGACAGTTGTTGCGAGATTCTCGTAGAACTCGTCTTTTGCCTCTGGTGTGGCTGTCTGTGTTGGGGCATACACACTGACGAGAGTGACTGGGCCTTCAGTGGTGTTCAGGCGGAGGGTGAGGAGTCGTGCAGAGCCAGTGTTTCCCGGTTCCACCATCTTCAGCAAAGTGTTCTTCACTGCGAAGCCCACTCCGTGTTCCCTGTGTTCGTCACTGCCCTTTCCCTGCCAGTAGAACGGGGGCTGCACGGTGGCGCAGTGGTTAGCACTGCGGCAGCACAGTTTACCCTTGGCCAGGGGATTGTGGGGATCGTGGGATCGTGGGTTCGATCCCAGCCCCCGACCAACAGTGATCTGTGTGGAGTTTGCATGTTCTCCCCGTGTTGCGTGGGTTTACTCCGGGATTTCTCCGGTTTCCTCCCACATGCCAAAAACATGCATGTTAGGTTAATTGGCTGTTCTAAATTGTCCCTAGATATCTGTTTCCTATAGGCCCTTAGAATAGAGGGTTAGCATTAATGAAAGCGCTTTGAGTGGTCTTTGTGACTAGAAAAGCGCTATATAAGTGCAGGTTAGTTAGTTAGTTAGTTAGAACGTGTAGTCCTTCTCTCTCAGTGTGCCTGCATCAGCTAACCGTGTTTCCTGGAGAGTGGCGATATCCACTCCCAGTCTCTTCAGCTCCTTATTGATGATGGCAGTCTTCCTGGTGTCGTTGATGTCCTTGAGGTTAGCAGTGAGTCCTGTCATCATAGTGCGGACGTTCCAAGTTCCCAGTTTTAGAGTTGGTCTCTTTTGTTTTATTGTCTTGCCTGGTGCGAAGGTTCTCAGCCTGCTGTTTGGATTTCTCCTTATCCCCATGCACCCAATGAGGAAAGCAAGCTGTGGCGGGACAACACCTTATTGGCTGGGGGCTGCCCAGCTTGAGGCGGGCGGTAGCTGTCCAGTGAGATCTGATGATCCCTCCCACCGTCGGGAACAACCCCTGGCACCACGCTCTACGCCAATTGAGCAGTGGCTTATAACCGGTAACTGTCATTCCCCGTGTTTTGTCTACGCCAAAGGCGAAGCTGGAGTGTCCTCTCCAGTGATCCGGTATTCTACCTTCCAGCGTTGGGCGTTGGTAGGATTCAAGCCTGGGCAGGAAGATATGGAGGACAAGATGTTGCCCATGCAGCATGTCCCCCCTCTCCACGTCACTGATGAATCCAAAGGAACAGCAGGGCTGCTACAGTTTGGCACCAGCGCCGTTGCAGGTGCTGCCAGAATGATGTTGAGCACAACATAGAACTGCCTTAGGGGCTCCGACTCCGGATTTTTCCTCAGGGTTGACTCCCGAAGCCTTTCCCGTGACCGGGTATGCCGCAAGGCAGCAGAGGTTTGAAATCAGGGTTTACCTTCCCCTAGATGGGCTACCTTCCCAGGTTGACGAGCCACCATCTACCCGAAGCATCTGGTTTTAAGGTGCCAGAGATCCGCCCTCGCCCCTTCTCCTATTAGTAAAAGCAGTTCCGCCGGGCTTAGAGACTAAAGATAAGATAAGATAAGATAAGATAAGCCTTTATTAGTCCCACAACGGGGAAATTCCAGGATTGCAACAGCACAGGGATAGCAACACTCAGAGCAACAATCAGAAGGCAAGAAAAAAAAAAAAAAAAAAAAACCACACGGGCAGGCTAGGAGTTGGACTTAGTTGTCAGAGGCTTTTCGAGACGCACGCCATAAGGAGCATTTTATGAGCACTGGGAGCTTAACCCCAGTGCCGCTCCTGGCTATGACAACCTTGGAACCAGAGGATGGCTACCTCCATTTTAAATGATGACTCCCACCCTTTGCACTGCCACTTTCAGCTTCTTCCCTCAAGACGGAGGTTTGCTGTCCCAAAAAGTAGAACCCAGCGCTACAAAAACAGCTTTGTCCCTGCTGCTGTCAAAGAGTTGAACAAGCTGTACCAATATATTGCACATAATTTAGGTACCTATTTATTAACTCCATTTCATATTTACTTATTTTTGTAGGATGTCACTTGGGTTCTAAATATTTTATTGGGTTTTAGACCTTTGAGTTTTTTAACCTCTTTGACTAGTCTTTAACTTTTTAATATGACCCTTCTCTCTTACCTCTGGTTTTTCTCTCATCTTTGTCTTTTTATACCCTGATTGATGGAGCCTTGAGTATTTTTATCATGTTTAGTCAGCTTTATGTGTGCTTGTGTTTGTGTCTATGTTGAATGTAATTTGTGGTTTGTAAATATGGATGTCACCAGACTGCAAAACAAATCTACCTACGGGTACAAATAAAGTAACCTGAACCTGAACCTGAACATTACCCCAGTTTTAGCTTCTTTACATTGGCTCCCAATAAAATATAGAATAGAATTCAAGATATTACTCCTAACTTATAAAGCCCTTAATGGTATGGCTCCTTCTTACCTCCAAGAACTCATAGTTCCCTATTATCCAACCAGAGCACTGTGCTCCCAAAAATCCAAACTGCTGGTGGTTGCCAAGGTCTCCAGAAGTAGATTGGGAGGTAGAGCTTTCAGTTATCAAGCTCCCCTCCTGTGGAACCATCTTCCCAGTTCAGTTCGGGAGGCAGACACTCTCTCTTTATTCAAGAGTAAGTTGTAATCCTTTCTCTTTGATAAAGCCTATAGTGAAAAATGTTGCCGCTGCCAGCCCTTCACTAACATGTGGAGCCTAAACCGGCTTGATGCTGAAAGTTCTGGCTGTGAATGTTAATGTTGAATTGTTTTTGTTACGTTTGTTCTGGATGTAGCTACTGCCAGGCCTCCTACTTTTTACCTCTTTTTCAATCCAGCCAGTCGAGGTGGATGGCTGTCCTTTATGAGCTATGGCTCCGCTCGAGGTTTCTGCCCCTTAAAGGAAAGTTTTTCCTCACCTGTGTCACTGCAGTGCTTGCTCTTAGGGGTCTCTGCTGGATTCTATAAATTTGAGAGTGTGGCCTAAACCAACTGTTTTTTGCAAAGTGAATTGAGATGGCCTGTGTTGTGATTTGGCGCTATATAAATAAAATTGAATTGAAGTGAAGTGAACGCGCGTTGGAACTGTGGCGCGCACCAAACAAGTGAAGTCTGGTCCCCCTGAAAATGGGGGTTTCGGTTCTCTTGCAAATGAAGTCTGGTGCGTCCGCTTGAAATGTGAATCCAAACAGAGCATCCAGCAGACCAAAGGGTGGAAGTGCAACTTGGTGTTTGTGTAACCATAGCAACACATAGTCTGAGAAGAGGAGGTGGTGTTTACTGTAGTACATTTTGGGTAGAAAATAACAATAAAGACAACCACGCAAATCCGAGAAATCCTTTTACCTGAGAAAGCCGAGGAGAAAAGGTAAAAAATGTCTCGTTTATGGAGAACAAACTACCCGGCTGAAGGGAACGAATTTCCTTTTTCAGTCCTGGCCAGTCGATGAGCCTGATTTTTCTTCACTGAGATGTTTTCTTCCTGGTTAGTAGTGGTTTCGGCTACAGCGCCCCAAACGAGCAGTTGTTGTAACTGCGTGACGTTGTCCAGGCAGTCTGGTCTGCTGCAGTGGGAATGCTAACCAAACCAAACGAAAGTGTGAAAATTCTCAGCATCCCCTGCTAAGTTGAACTGAGACCCCCGGACTATCCTGATCTGAATGCAGCCTTAGAGAGGGTTCCACCAAGAACTGCATCTACTTTATTTTTATTTTATTTGTTTATTTGTCAGGGACAGTGCAATAAACATCAACAAAAAAGAAAATCTGATGTGTTGCACAGAGAGTGTATAGCATTAAGCTAGTTTGCAACTCTTGTCCCTGGATGGGCTTTAGAGAAAAGAAACAGAGAAAAAGAGAAAAAAATGAAGAAAAAACAAAATGAAAACAGTATAAACATTATCCACATACATCAATGCAAACAAAATTATAAATACACAATATAAAAATATCAGAACATTCTGTCTTCCACCCGTTTGGGCAGATCACCATAATTCTCCTTTATGCACCGTTCCTGCTTATTTCAGCAAGACAATGCCAAGCCACGCTTTGCTTGTGTTACAACAGCGCTCTTAGTAGGGATGAGCCGACACCACTTTTTAAGTCCCATACCGATACTGTGACTTTAAGCATCAGCCGATACTGATCCAAACCTGATACCGTCTCTCTTATTTAAAAGAACAAAAGTACAGAACATACTTTATTAATGACTGGTTACATTTTGTACACATTAAAACAGAAATCTAAAGTTAAAGAATAAATTCCAAATGTGACTCAGTTCAGCAACGCTGCTGCGTTTTTTATTTTAAACTTTGTAACACTGGCAGCATTTCACTGGTCTGCACCATGTAAACATGCATTCTGAAGTTTTAAGTGCAAGTTTATACAAATCATTGAAGCTAAATATGTCACAAATGGCCCTTTCAAGGGCAAACATGACACCAAACGCAGGCTGTGAGTTTGCAAATTTAATAATAAGAAAACAGAATAAAACTGAACACAAAAACACTACATTCACAAAACAGGGCAAGAATAACAGAGAAAAGAGCACAGAGAATGAGGCGCATAGAAACGCCGGACGAGATACCAAAACATGATCAGGATTACAGTCAGATACTCACGTCTTAAAACAGAGAAGGGAGAGACGCAAAATTTGCATCTGGACATTGAGAAGGATGCTGTGAGGAGTGAACCCAGCAGTGCCCTTTTAATAGGCAACCAAGAATAACTACACATACTGAGCAGGTGTGGGTAACATGAGCGCTGAGTAATTAGAACAAACCACTGATGGGTCTGGCAGCCGGCGAAACAGAGTTGACACCCTGAAGTAAACACAGACAGCTCTCACACTGAAAGAAACAATAAGAACAGATGACTAAGAAAGTTAAAGAACAGGAGAACAAAAAGGTAACTGACAATAATTCTACAACAGACCAAAATACACAAGGAGAAAATAACCACCCAGACAAGAAGGAATACAAAACCCAAGAAGTACTCATAAAACATTACTAATGAAAACTGAGGTTACAAAGGAAGAACTGGAAATAAAAACAAATATAAACAGGAAAATAAACTGGAATAAAGGATAATACAGAAATATATCTAATGACCACACGAAGAAAAAATGCAGGAAACTAATCACAATAACAGAAGGACAACTAAGATAACCAAATACACCAAACCATCTCTCTCTGGCATCCTCGTCTTGAAGAGGCGATGGTTAGTGGGTCAAGTGTTGGATACACACATAGTGAAATATTTCAAGCCTTTATTTCTTGAAATTTTGATGATTATGGCTTACAGATAATGAAAACCTCAAATTCAGTGTCTCAGAAAATTTGAATATTGTGAAAAAGTTCAATATTGGAAACTCACACCTTAATCAGCTAATTAACTCAAAACCCCTGCAAATGTTTCCTGAGCCTTTAAATGGTCTCTCAGTCTTGGTCAGTGGGCTACACAATCGTGAGGAAGACTGCTGACTTGACAGATGTCCAGAAGACAGTCATCGGCACCCTCCACAAGGAGGATAAGCCACAAAAGGTCATTGCTAAAGAAGCTGGTTGTTCACAGAGTGCTGTATCCAAGCATATTCGTAGAAAGTTGAGTGGAAGGAAAAACTGTGGTAGGAAAAGGTGCGCCATCAAAAGGGATAACCGCAGCCTTGAGAGGATTGTCAAGCAAAATCCATTCAAGAATTTGGGGGAGCTTCACAAGGAGTGGACTGAGGCTGGAGTCAGTGCATCAAGAGCCACTACACACAGACGACTCCTAGACATGGGCTACAAATGTCGCATTCCTCGTGTAAAGCCACTCCTGAACCAGAGACAATGCCAGAAGCATCTTACCTGGGCTGTGGAGAAAAAGAACTAGACCATTGCTCAGCGGTCCAAAGTCCTCTTTTCAAATGAAAGTAAATTTTGCATGTCATTTGGGAATCATGGTCCCAGAGTCTGGAGGAAGAATGGAGAGGCACAGAATCCAAGTTGCTTGAAGTCCAGTGTCAAGTTTCCACAGTCAGTGATGATTTGGGCTGCCATGTCATCTGCTGGTGTTGGTCCACTGAGTTTTCTGAAGTCCACAGTCAACACAGCCATCTACCAAGAAATTTTAGAGCATTTCATGCTTTTTTCTGCTGACAAGCTTTATGGACATGCTGATTTCATTTTCCAGCAGGACTTGGCACCTGCCCACACTGCCAAAGGTACCAAAAGCTGGTTCAATGACCATGGTGTTACTGTGCTTGATTGGCCAGCAAACTCTCCTGACCTAAACCCCACAGAGAATCTATGGAGGATTGTCAAGAGGAAGATGAGAGACACCAGACCAACAATGCAGATGAGCTGAAGGTCACTATCAAAGCAACCTGGGCTTCCATTACACCTGAGCAGTGCCACAGGCTGATCGTCTCCATGCCATGCCGCATTGATGCAGTAATCCATGCAAAAGGAGGCCCAACCAAGTACTGAGTGCATAGAAATGAACATACTTTTCAGAAACCTGACATTTCTGTTTAAAATATCCTTTTTCTAATTGGTCCTACGTAACATTTTTTTTTTTCCACAATATCTTTATTGAACCTTTTTTTTTTTTTTTTAACAAACATGATACAATCAAACACTAACACTAAAGTACTACAAAAAAAAAATGCACTAAAAACACCAACAACCACCAACAAAATCAAGTCTTCAACAATGCTCCTCTGTTTAGTCTAGACAATCCAATACATAAGTATACATATTATGTTCACCAGTTTGGAATTTACAAGGTCCACACACATCATTCACCTTCTTCTTCAAGAGTTATGTTTAAATTTTTTACATAATCAATAAAAGGTCTCCATATATTCTCAAACACAATTTCCTTTGATTTTAGTATATATGTTATTCTTTCTAATGGAAGGTTTGTTAACATCTGTCTTAACCACTGAGTCACATCTGGTCTATGAGTCTTTTTCCATAATAGTGCAATACATTTTTTGGCATTAAGCAAACTGAGGTCTATGAATGTTCTTTCACTTTTATTAAAATTATGCTTTTCTGGGTACAGACCCAACAAAAACAGTTTAGGATTCAATATGATTTGTTTTGAGATTATTTTTTCAATTGTTACCCTCACCTCTTCCCAAAACATTCTTATTAATCTACATTCCCATAAACAATGAAATAGGGTTCCTTTACTTTCCATGCATTTTGTGCATGTATCTGGTATATTTTTGTTATATCTATTTAACTCCTCCGGTGTAACATACATCCGCATTAACCATTTGAAATGTATCAATTTAAGGCGTGCATTTATTGATTTGGTTTGAGCTTCTGTACAAGCCAATTCCCATTGTTCCTCTGAAATTTCAATTTGCAGATCTTCTTTCCAGTAGTTTAATCTTTTCAGTGAATTTTCACTTGAAGATAGTGTCAATGAGTTATAAAACTCTGAAATAATACCCTTTCTTTTACTATCTTTCATCATCATTTTTTCCAAGGATGAATAAATAGGTCGAGTGAGAGCTTTATTTTGATTTGATCGAATAAAGTTTCTAAGTTGAAGATATTTAAAAAAATGTGTTCTATTGAGATTAAATTTGATCCTCAGCTCTTCAAAAGACATTATGTTGTCTGCACCTGGCAAATATAAATCCTGAATCTTTTGTATCCCTTTTAAATTCCATACTTTAAATACAGCGTCCGCTCTCCCTGGTTTAAAATATTGATTACCCCATATTGGACTAAATTGTGACAATAACTGTGGTTCTTTTAAATAGTTTTTAGCTTCACACCATATTTTGATCATATGCTTTACAAATGGATTTTTAACTTGTTTTTGTAATTTTTTTGCCGAATCTGAGTATATGAATATGGGAAGAGGTAAAGGTAAATTGTATGATTCCATTTCAGTCCAGTGAGGGAGATCATTTGATGAAAAATAATATGTCATAGACCTCAGTTGTGCCGACCAATAATACAACATAAAATTTGGACATTTCAGACCTCCACGATCAAATGGTAAATATAATAAAGACAAACGTAATCTAGCCCTCCTGTTGTTCCATATAAATTCCACTAACTTTTTTTTTATTCTTGAGAATAGATCTAAAGGTGGTGATAAGGGAATGTATTGAAATAAATAAAGTATTTTAGGTAAAATATTACTTTTAAGTATATTGATTCTCCCGATCATCGACATTGGTAGTGACATCCATCTCTGAGTTAACTCACTGATATCTGACATTAAGGCTTCATAGTTGACACTGGCGACTGATTCTAGCTTAGGCATAATTTGGATTCCTAAATATTTAAACTGATTTACAACATTGAATTGATTTACCTCAGGGGCTGGGTAATTTCTCTGGGTCTCATTTAGCATTAATATTGAAGATTTAGTTTTATTTATTTTATATCCTGATATTTCCCCAAAATTCTTTATTAAATTCAACAAGGTTGGAATTGATTTTTTTAGATTCGACATAAACAAAATTATATCATCGGCGTACAGGGAGATTTTATGTTCTGTTGGTCCAACTTTAATTCCATATATTTGTGAATGTAAACGTATCGCTATCGCTAAAGGTTCAATTGCCATAGTAAACAGTAAAGGTGAAAGTGGACAGCCTTGTCGACATCCTCTATTGATTTTTATTGGTTTTGAAATATTGTTATTTGTTAGGATTTCTGCTGTAGCATTATTGTATATTATTTGAACCCATTTTATGAAATTATTTCCAAGTCCAAACCTTTGTAGGACTTCAAAAAGAAAGGGCCATTCAACTCTATCAAAGGCCTTTTCGGCGTCCAATGATAGGAGAGCTGTATCCGGTGCTTCTTTATTAAAATAAATAATATTAAATAGTCTTCTTACATTATGGAAGCCTTGTCTACCCTTTATAAAGCCATTCTGATCTCGATTAATAATATTTGGTAAAATTTCTTGT